>RWGZ01001466.1:85136-107734 GCA_009725065.1 Utricularia reniformis
GGGGTTTTATCTTCTAGTTCAGATTCAGATCCATCAGAAGGATCGGATATGAAATAGTGTTTACATTTTAATCTTTCCTGATCCTTATGTATTTGTTTTGCAGATTCAACTGAGACGATACCGAGCGCACGTTTTAAACGTATGGCAGCTACTTCGGTCCGTCCTTCTGAGGGACAAAAGGAAGCATCCGACAGCGCTGAAGCAAGTGAATCAGCAACGGGGGGCACGGTGGTCCCTTCGGGGTCAGGGAACCCCCCGATCCAAACAACCAGCGCGGGCACGTTGGCCCTTCGCTGCACCGGGCAGTCCTCAAGCGGAGAAGGGCCTGCGTTTCGGGTATTTGGAGTGGTAGAGGAGGTGATAAAAGCTCGGATTCGTTCTTTGAGCTTATCTAGCCTCTATCAAATCGGTAACACCTCTTTTATTAACACTGAGACTATTACTTTGTTGCTGCAGGGAGCCGTTCCCGTGGAGAAGGTTCTCCCCGGCCCTCAGCTTAAGCCGAACGTCTCCCTGCCACCGGTCCCCTTAGGAAAAGGGAAGAGGGTGACCGAAGTGGAAGCCCCGCCGGAGCCGAAGAGGCTGAAGAAGGGGGGCAGCGCTCCGGTCCCCAATAAGGGGATCGTCCTGAAGGAGCCTGCGCAGGGCCCGAAGACCAACTCCGACTGGGGAGTTGCCCTGGGCCTGTTGGACAGGTTCAGCAAGGGGAGGAAGTTATCCTCCTGGCGGAGTGCCTTCGTAAAGGACTTCCGCCTTTTCGGGGAGCAGAACCCAGATAACGTCCAAGCGGACGTATCTGGGGAAGATATTATGGAAAGCTTCCTCGACCTCACATCCAAGGTAACTTTGGCTTAACGTGGAGGCCCGAAGCTTCATTTTTAACAATGTGTGGTCTTTTGCAGATGTTGAGGAAAGCTTTCACAACCGCTATCACCGTGGAGAAATACCAAGGTGATAGCGTTGTGTCCCAAAAAGTCCAAGACCAACTTGACCTTGCGAAAAGGCAAGTTGAGATCAAGCATGGGGAGTTGGTCACGGTACGGGAGGACCGTGACCGATTGGACAATGAGCTGCTAAGAGCAGGGACGGAGGTCTCACTCTTAGCAGATAAAGTCTCTGAGCTGGAGAAGGTGGGGGAAACGGCTCAGGGGCGAATAGACGACCTGGAGGCCAAGTTGCGGGCCAAAGAGAAGAAATCAACCAAGTCCAAGGTCGGGCCCAGGAGAAGAGGAATAAGCTGAATGAGCTTCTCCTTCGGGCCCAAGAAGAAAAGACGGCCTTGGAGGAAGAGTTGACGAGGGCCCGCACTTCGACCGAAGGTTCGGTTCGGGAAGCAGTGCTAGGATTCACTCAGTCCCCGTTGTTGTTCGCTTTAGCGGATAACATACATGGGGTTTACACTGCGAAGTATCTGGATAACATGCGAGAGCAAGTTATCCAGACGTTCGGGCTTTCCCCATCGGACGAGCGCTGGAAGATGATCGAGCCACTTGAAAGAGATGGCAAGTTTCAGGTTATTCCAACCTTGGAAGAATCTGTGCTGGAAGAAGACCATTTCTTCTATCTCTTTGAAGAGATGGAGAAAGTGGTCAACCAGAAGGTAGCCGATCAAGAGGAAGAGTTGAAGCGGCTCGCGGCCCGGACCGAACCCCAGGAGCCCGAAGCGGAAGACAAAGAAGAAGGGCAGATTAGTTAGATTTAGTTATCATTTGTATCTGCCGCACTTCTTAATATAAAGACTTTTTTCTTCCACTTTGATTATTTTAATTGTCGAAACGAAGTGATATAACGAACTTTTGAATAAACTAATAAGTTTTATCTTAACGAAGTTATTTTATCTTAACTTCTGAATAAACTAACAAGTATAAGATCGGGGACACTTACAGGGTGTCAACCATCGGTCCCAGACGTTATATTTAGTTTATTTAGGTCAACATTGACTGGATCAGTCGTTTTACATGGTGTATGGGTCACTCTTATTCCGTCCTTGGAATCATTACTCAACTGAATAGGCGTAGTCTGCGTTAACTATGAGTTTTTACGAGCTTTCGTCGAACCTTGGTTCTAATAAAGTCCCTTAGGTTTTGTTGGCTAAGCTTGGCTCATAATACGTCTTATGTTAGGGCCGATCTTATGTTTCGATATGCTGACTATCATTCCTTTCGTTATAGCATATTTCATAGGTACAAAAGGCCATCCCTAAAGACTGAATGCTGTTGAAGGGAATGTCTTAGTTCGTAATGAGTTCTGGGAGAATCATGACTCATCCATGGGGCTAGGCAGTGCAGGAGCATCTGACTCGTCAGAGCGGTCACTACAACTTGGGAACCTTGCGGACAAGAAGCTTCGGTCACCATTCCAGATTCGTCCTAAGCTTATCCAACTCCAAGATCGGTCCATCATTCTATTAGAAATAGTTAACTTTTGTACTTACTTGTTTACTACTTACGTTTAATGGAATGTTTTTTATTGAGTCAAAACATTATTCGAAAATTCATAAGAAGTATCGCCTTAAATTCATGACATTCCAAGTTCGGATGACCTCTATACCATCCAATGTTTCAAGTTTATACGCACCTGACTCCAATTTCGTCGATATGCGATACGGTCCCTCCCAATTTCTGTCCAGCTTTCCCACGTTCCTCTGCACCTTAATGCTTCTGAGGACGAGGTCGCCTTCAAAGAATTCCCTTGGGAGGACTCGTTTGTTATGGGCCCGTTCCATATTCCGCTGATAAGCACTCATCCGTACATAAATTGCATCTCTTTTTTCTTGGATCATCTCGAGGTTCAATAATCTCCTTTCACCGTTCATATGCTCATCGTACTGAGATATCCGAGGTGATCGGATGGCAACCTCCACCGGGCTAACAGCTTCGGTCCCATACACCAATGAGAAAGGTGATTCCTGGGTTGTTGAGCGAGGTGTAGTTCGGTACACCCATAGGACCTCATAGATGTGTTCGGGCCATTTCCCTCCAAAATCTTCTAACTTGGTTTTCAATCCTTTCAGGATAACCTTGTTAGACACCTCCGTAAGTCTGTTGGTTTGGGGATGAGCCACCGATGAGAAATGCTGGGTGATGGCCAACTTGGTGCATAGATCCCGTATGTTCTTTCCGCGGAACTGAGTCCTATTATCAGATACGAGCGCTCAGGGAACCCCGAAGCGGCTCACAATATTTCGCCATATGAAGTGCTTGACCACTTTTTCCGAGATGATGGCTACTGCTTCTGCTTCAATCCATTTCGAGTAATATTCCACCGCTACAATACAGAATTTCCTTTGCCCTATGGACCGAGGAAAAAGTCCGAGGATATCGATTCCCCATCTGTCAAACGGACAAGGTAGTGGGGTAATCGATAGGGGAGCCCCAGGCAATTGCGGGAGTGGAGCGTGGTACTGGCATATGGCACAACGTTTGGTATACTGCTTAACATCAGCAAGCAATGTTGGCCAAAAGTATCGGCTCTGATAATGCGGTGGTATAAAGATCGGGCCCCTGAATGGATGCCGCATATCCCTTCATGAACATAAATCATGACGGCTTCGGCCTCAATATGAGATAAACATCACAGAAGCGGGCCTTCAAAACTCTTTTTAAACAAGCGTCCGTCGACTAAAGTGAATCTCTTAGTTCGAACCTCTATTTTCCTGGCTTCAGACTTATCTTCAGGGAGATATCCGTTTGAGAGGTATTTAATAAAAGAGTCCATCCAATTGGGTTCTCTTAGGGATTCAGTAGCATCAATATTCAAGCCCTAGAGTTCATGACATAAAGCCCCGATCTCTTCAATAGACTGTTCGGTTACGGGAATCTCGACCGAAGGTCGGTCCTGAATGTAGACCAAAATAGTGTTCGGCTCTATGTCAGGTATGCCCGAAGCCAATCTGGCGAGTGCGTCGGCAACCTTGTTTTGTTCTCGTGGCACATGGTCGAGAGAGAACTCATTGAACTTCTTGGATAACTCCAGAACTTTAGCGCAATACAACCTCATCATCGGATCGTGAGTCTCAAATCTCCCTGCGAATTGTTCCACTACTAACTTCGAGTCTGAGAACATTCGCACTCTGCTAACTCCCATTTTTCGAGCCAAGGTCATTCCTGACAATACTGCCTCATATTCTACCACATTATTTGTTCCAGCAAAGGAAAACTTGACTACGGAATGAATTAGATCACCTTGTACCGTTGTCAGGGTAATGCCCGCTCCTCTTCCCCGAAGGTTGATCCATCTACGTGGATCGTCCATCGATCATCCTCTTGGTTAAGATAAATGGCCGACCGGGTCATTTCAACCATAAAAACGGCTAGAACATGAGCTTTGATTGCCATTCGGTGAAGGAATTCCAGATACATAGCACTGAGTTTTATAGCCCATTTTGTCAATCTCTCATTCAAATCCTTCTGTTTAAGGAGTATTTTCAGAGGCTGATCCGTATAAACATAGACCGTTCGGCCTTCGAAATAATGCTTCAACTTGGATACAGCTTTCTTCAAAGCTAGCATGAATTTCTCCAAGGTGGAATATCTGGTTTCTGCAGATATTAGAGAATGACTGACATAATAAACATGTCTATGAATGTCATCTCGTATGGTCACCAGAGGTGCGCTGACGGCAACTTCGGACACCGCAAGATACAACCCCAAAGGTTCATCACAAGTTGGACTTACCATCACCGGGGGAGTGCTTAAATAAGTCTTCAGCTCGGAGAAGGCCCGATCGCATTCTTCGGTCCAATCCATATGGTTTGCTTTTCTTAGCACTCTGAAAAAAGGTAAGGCCCGGTCTTTGGACTTCGAAATAAACCTGCTCAGCGCGGCTAGTCGGGCAGTAAGCCTTTGAAATTCTCTTTTGTTTCTCGGAGGTTGCATATCAATGATAGCTTGCACCTTTTCAGGGTTAACCTCTATGCCTTTCTCTGAAACATAATATCCTAAGAATTTTCCACTTCAGATCCCGAAGCAGCACTTGTTTGGATTTAGTCCCTTTTTATTGGGTACCAACAGTCGTCCGGTTCGTTCCACAAACGAACTCGGTTCTGATTTATTCTAGATATGGAAGACGATCAAAAGCTGGAAATAAAATAAGTGCACGGCGATATATAGTGGAAACCCATGAATTGGGGTGAAAACCACTCGACTAAGAGCAGATTATGCTGTTAGCCTGTTCACTAATGAAATAACTCATAGTCAATACAAGAGAAGCTAATGAAAATGACAAGGTAAAGAAAGCGGTAAGAATTCCGGCAGGGTAACAACCTGTTCTTCCGCGTCCAAAGGGTCCTACTATTTCCGTCGTCTTGCCCTGTATTTATAGAGTTCCTAGCGTGTGTAAATCACGCTCCGTAACCACCTCTGACAGGTTTGTTAGAGGTTGTTATCGCGGGATGTAAAACGAGGTTGGGACCGAGGCGTGGTCTGCGTGATCGGGCCCGAAGCGTGGTAAACGTGGGAAGGCCCGAAGCGTGGAAAACGTGAGTTGTAACCGTTCTGTAACCGCTCGGACCGAACCCAGGTGCCAGCTGGCAGAAAACGCTTTATTTCGTTAAGGTTAGCTTCGGTCCTCTGGTTGAACATCGGGCCGCTCTTCCTTAGAAGTGTAAGTGGGCTGTAGGAATTCATTTTCGCCATTTGAATTAGCCCGATTGTTGCTGAGCCTTACCCATCACAAGGTACCCGGTCCTAGAGTTCTCATCATATGAGCAATTTGCTCCAAATGTAGGACCGCCACGAAGCAGACATGAAATATATCAGCTGAAATATATCCCGGCAAAGATGAGTCTTCGGTCCTTCATGGAAAAATTCAATAGGACCGCCCGGGGCATCAAGCTCGAGCTCCGGGATAAGATTGATATTCTACAGCAAGTCCTGGGACCGTGCGGCCTTTCGGCTAGCTTAGTAAAGAGTCCACCATCAACCTTGGGAAAACTTCTCCAGAAAATCAACAAGTATATTAAGGTGGATGAAGTGTTGGGGCTTGGCTATCGGAAACCTAGCGGGAATTCTCAACCCGCAGGTGATCATAGAGTTTCCTACCCTAAGAAGCAACCGCGAGAAGTAGCGGCTGTAAGCGAAAAAGACGTCCCCCCGAAGCAGGAGGACAATCGGGTGTATTGCGAGCTGCATCATAATCGCGATCACCCAACTCTGAAGTGCCCGCTGTTGAAAGAGACGGTAGCGGCAATGAATAAAGAAAAGCCCGACCGGAATGGTCAGAATGGCAAGCGAGCAGAATCCCCCCGAAGGGGCCACCAAGGTAACGATCGTCACAGGCCGCGGGGAAGAGATAATCTGGGACAACCCCAAAACTATAATGATCGGACGGAGGACCGACGGTCTCCTCCGCCAGAACAAGAAAGAGGCCAACACGGTCGTGAGAACCGTGGTCAGGGCCGAAGAAGAAGATGGCGGGGCCGAGGCGGTAGAGCCCCGCAGAATGAGGGTGGAAGACAGGAGTAGGCCGCTCCTCCACCTACGGAAACTGGTGCCCAACCCCCTCAAAATGAGGCGGCACCCAGAGAAGTAGCCGGAGATATTTATGTTATCTCCGGTGGTTTGAGAATAAATGAATCGGTCCGGGACCGAAAGAGAACTGCACGCGGAGACTCCGCTGAGAGCTCCGAATCTGTGGCGCTGGTGAAATATGATCCGATGGAACGGTCCTCCTCCTTCAGAGAGGACATTACTTTCACCCTGGCTGATCGAGAAGGGATCATCGACCCATGCGACGACCCCCTTACCATCACTGGGGTCATCGGGAATCGTCGTGTCCATAGAATCTTAGTGGACACTAGGGCTTCGTGCAATCTACTGAAGCGCGAGGTTGCCGAAATGTTGGGAGCTGCTGCTGACGATCTCCCGATCGCTAACATAACTCTTTGGTCGTTCGACCAAAGGAGAGTCATTCCATGCGGGAAGATGTTATTCCCAGTTACCATTGGAGAGCCATCCAAGGACCGGTCGGAGGACCTGGAATTCATTATCGTTGAAGTCGACTTGGCTTACAACGCTATTATCGGACGGACCGACCTTAGTAAGTTCGAGGCGGTCCCATCTACTTATCACATGATGCTCAAATTCCCCTCCATTCATGGAGTTATTTCTGTTAAGGCAATGCTACATGAGCTCGTGCCGAACTTTGGCACCGATTAAAAGGGCCCGGGTGGATCTGCTGGAAGAGCTGCCACACCCGAGGCAAGCAATGGAACCCGTAGGGTTCAAATTGATTAACCACNGGCAAGTTTCAGGTTATTCCAACCTTGGAAGAACCTGTGCTGGAAGAAGACCCTTTCTTCTATCTCTTTGAAGAGATGGAGAAAGCGGTCAACCAGAAGGTGGCCGATCAAGAGGAAGAGTTGAAGCGGCTCGCGGCCCGGACCGAACCCCAGGAGCCCGAAGCGGAAGATAAAGAAGATGGGCAGATTAGTTAGATTTAGTTATCATTTTGTATCTGCCGCACTTCTTACTTAATATAAAGACTTTTTCTTCCACTTTGATTATTTTAATTGCCGAAACGAAGTGATATAACGAACTTATGAATAAACTAATAAGTTTTATCTTAACGAAGTTGTTTTATCTTAACTTCTGAATAAACTAACAAGTATAAGATCGGGGACACTTACAGGGTGTCAACCATCGGTCCCAGACGTTATATTTAGTTTATTTATGTCAACTTTGATTGGATCAGTCGTTTTACATGGTGTATGGGTCACTCTTATTCCGTCCTTGGAATCATTACTCAACTGAATAGGCGTAATCTGCGTTAACTATGAGTTTTTACGAGCTTTCGCCGAACCTTGGTTCTAATAAAGTCCCTTAGGTTTTGCTGGCTAAGCTTGGCTCATAATACGTCTTATGTTAGGACCGATCTTATTTTTCGATATGCTGACTATCATTCCTTTCGTTGTAGCAGATTCCATAGGTACAAAGGCCATCCCTAAAGACTGAATGCCGTTGAAGGTAATGTCTTAGTTCGTAATGAGTTCTGGGAGAATTACAACTCATCCATTGGGCTAGGCAAGTGCAGGAGCATCTGACTCGTCAGAGCAGTCACTACAACTTGGGAGCCTTGCGGACAAGAAGCTTCGGTCACCAATCCAGATTCGTCCTAAGCTTATTCAACTCCAAGATCGGTCCATCATTCTATTAGAAATAGTTAATTCTTGTACTTACTTGTTTACTACTTATGTTTAATGGAATGTTTTTTATTGAGTCAAACACATTAATCGAAGATTCACAAGAAATATCGCCTTAAATTCATGACATTCCAAGTTCGGGGGACCTCTATACCATCCAATGTTTCAAGTTTATACGCATCTGATTCCAATTTCTTCGATACTCGATACGGTCCCTCCCAATTTCTGTCCAGCTTTCCAACGATCCTCTGCACCTTAAGGCTTCTGAGGGCGAGATCGCCTTCAAAGAATTCCCTTGGGAGGACTCGTTTGTTCGCTATCGGATCGGTCAAAGTCAGGAGCCAGATGTGCCCCGAAGCGAGATGTCCTGGTTGAGTCATCCTCATCCAGGTTGATCAATTTGAACCCTTCGGGTTCCATTGCTTGCCCCGGGTTTGGCAATTCCTCTACCAGATCCACCCGGGCCCTTTTAACCGGTGCCAACGTTCGGCACGAGCTCATGTAGCATTGTCTAGCTACTTTCTGACCCCCTTAACAGAAATAACTCCATAAATGGAGGGGATTTTGAGCATCATGTGATAAGTAGAAGGGACCGCCTCAAACTTACTAAGGTCAGCCCGTCCAATGATAGCGTTGTAAGCCAAGTTGACTTCAACGATAATGAATTCCAGGTCTTCCGACCAGTCCTTGGATGGCTCTCCAAGAGTAACTGGGAATGACATCTTCCCGCACGGAATAACGCTCCTTTGGTCGAACGACCAAAGAGTGATGTTAGCGATCAGGATTTCGTGAGCAGCCGCTCCCAACATCTCGGCGACCTCGCGCTTCATTAAATTGCACGAAGCCCAATATCCACTAAAATTATGTGGACACGACGATTCCCGATGATTCCAGTGACGGTGAGGGGATCGTCACATGGATCCATGATCCCTTCCCGATCAGCCAGAGTGAAAGAGATGTCCTCTCTGAAGAAGGAGGACCGTTCCATGGGATCATGTTTCACCAACGCCACACACTCGGAGCTCTCGGCAAAGTCTCCGCGCGCAGTTCTGTTTCGGTCCCGGACCAATTCATTTATTCTCAAACCACCGGAGATAACATAAATATCTCCGGCCACTTCTCTCGGTGCCACCTCATTTTGAGGAGGTTGGACACCAGTTACCGCAGGTGGTGGAGCGGTCTGCTCCTGTCTTCCACCCTCGTTCTGCGGGGCTCTACCGCCGCGGCCCTGCCCTCTTCTTCTTCGGCCCTGACCACGGTTCTCGCGACCGTGTTGGCCTCTTTCTTGCTCCGGCGGAGGGGACCTTCGGTCCCCCGTCCGATCGTAGTTGTTTCGGGGTTGTCCCTGATTATCTCTTCCCCGCGGCCTGTAACGATCGTCACTTTGATGGCCCCTTCGGGGGGATTCCACTCGCTTGCCCTTCTGACCATTCCGGTCGGACTTCTCTTTACTCATTGTCTCTACTGTCTCTTTCAACAGCGGGCACTTCAAGGTCGGGTGATCGCGATTATGATGAATCTCGCAATACACCCGATTGTCCTCCTGCTTCGGGGGGACGTCTTTTTCACTCACAGCCGCTACTTCTCGCGACTGTTTCTTCGGGTATGAAACCCTATGATCACCTGCGGGCTCAGAATTCCCGCTAGGCTTCCGATAACCGAGCCCCAGCGCTTCATCTACCTTAATATACTTGTTGATTTTCTGAAGAAGTTTTCCCAAAGTAGATGGTGGGCTCTTAACCAAACTGGCCGAAAGGCCGCACGGTCCTAAGACCTGCTGTAGAATATCGATTTTATCCCGGAGCTCAAGTTTGATGCCCCGGGCGGCCTTGTTGAATTTCTCCATAAAGGACCTAAGACTCATTTTCGCCGGGATATATTTTAGCTGGTATAGTTCCTGCCTGCTTCGAGGTGGTCCTACATTTGGTGCGCATTGCTCTGAGAAAGCCAAAATAAACCCGCCATACGACTGTATGGATCGGCAGACAGATTTTTGAACCATGTTCGGGCATCGCCTTGTAATCCTGCCGCGAAGATGCCGCACTTTAATGAATCAGAGGCCCGAACCGTTCCCATACTTAACTCGAAATCAGCGACATGATCGATCGGATCACCATCGCCACGAAATGACGGCAACCCCTCGGGGTTGCGATAATGCCGATCTGGGACTGCTGCCCATATTTCCTCAGAAAAGGGGAGCGTCAAATTTCCCAAGGCGGCTGATACGCCTTCAGATTGCTGGGATGACGTTTGAACAGATGTAAATTATGCCACCAATCGTCATCCTTACTTCGCCTGATTGGAGCCTCCATGGCCCTGTTAAATAAACCAGGATTGCGTCCCAGATTCGGTTCGCAATCCTTCAATGCACGCACATTCTCCAACTCCCTGGTGAGCTCATCTATTCGTCGCTGCATCTGCTCCTGGTCATTTCCAAGAGCGGGAGTTAGAGCTCTGGCCGGATGGGGAGGAGTAGATCGATATCTAGGCCTCCTCGTTGTGACGCCACGCCTGATGATTTCCTCTTCATCAGTGCTGCGTTCGTCAGGATCACTCTCATAACCTCTGTTTTTGGGAACAGGGCTTGAAACAGCTGGTGGTTCTATTCCACTTCTCTCCGACGTAATTTCCAGTACCACATTCCTTACGACAGCTTCCAGATCCTGTGAAGTGAATGTTAGTGCTGGGAGACTGTCGGGAAGCACGTCACTATTATTTGTCGGAGTTCCAGTCGCCATGCCTTTGATTATCCTATCCCTGGTAGAAAACTCAAACTATTATCTCTGGGATTAGAGAATCGTCCCCACGGACGGCGCCAAACTATTATGGTCCCTTTTTAGGGGGTACCAACAGTCGTCCTGTTCGTTCCACAAACGAACTCGGTTCTGATTTATTTTAGATATGGAAGACGATCAAAAGCTGGAAATAAAATAAGTGCACGCCGATATATAGTGGAAACCCTAGGAATTGGGATGAAAACCACTCGACTAAGAGCAAATTATGCTCTTAGCCTGTTCACTAATGAAATAACTCATAGTCAATACAATAGAGGATAATGAAAATGACAAGGTAAAGAAAACGGTAAGAATTCCGGCAGGGTAACGGTCTGTTCTTCCGCGTCCTAAGGGTCCTGCTATTTCCGTCGTCTTACCCTGTATTTATAGAGTTCATAGCGTGTGTAAATCACGCTCCGTAACCGCATCTGACAGGTTTGTTAGAGGTTGTTATCGCGGGATGTAAAACGAGGTTGGGACCGAGGCGTGGTCTGCGTGATCGGGCCCGAAGCGTGGTAGACGTGGGAAGGCCCGAAGCGTGGAAAACGTGAGTTGTAACCGTTCTGTAACTGCTCGGACCAAACCCAGGTGCCAGCTGGCAGAAAACGCTTTATTTCGTTAAGGTTAGCTTCGGTCCTCTAGTTGAACATCGGGTCGCTCTTCCTTAAAAGTGTAAGTGGGCTGTAGAAATTCATTTTCGCCATTTGAATTGGCCCAACCGTTGCTGGGTCTTACCCATCACAAGGTACCCGATCCTAGAGTTCTCATCAACAACGTTAAACAATATATTCATTTTATTATTATATTGTATTACACGAACAAATTTTTATGACAAAATAATGAATTTTGAATCATTTACAAGAGAATTTGAAGACATAATTTTGGATAGTAACAATTTGACTACTGGTAAGTAATCATTTTTTTGTGTTAGAATATGAATAATGATATTTTTTTAAAAATGTTTATTTTAGATGTTTTTATTTAATAAATGTATATACAATATAGAAAAGTTAAATAATTAAAAAAATATTAAAATAACAAAAACGAGTCAAACCGGTTCTCAACCGGTTTGAACCGGTTTGGACCGAACCAGAGGGATGACCGGTTCGTATTTCCGGTCCGGTTTTAGAACATAGATTATTAGTATTAATTTGTTTTTATAAGTAGTACTACTCTAAAGTCGTTTTAATTCAACTATTTTAAAGAATAGTAATCAATTCTCTAGATTAAGTTGAAAAATAAATATCTTTATATTTTTTAAATTGACAATTCTCTCAATAAATATGGTTTTACTTTATGAATATGTGGGAATTTTGCTAAATATGTGTGAAAAAGGTTGAGTATCTTTAAAGAAATATTTTTTATTGTGGAAATAGGAATCTCCGGAGATCCCCTTTTCTTTGTGCAGATTTTATTGGGGTAATGTTACGAGTACAAGTGTAGTGGGGAGAGGCTGAGATTGACCAAACAACGCCAGCCGCATCTGCCTCGCCCGCTTTCACTGGTCTGCGTTTTCTCTTGCTAAGGTTAGATTTCATTATTGTGGCTCGATCTTTAATTGCTTTGGTGCGAATGGGGCACGATAAATTGGATTTCGATTTTGCTATTTCTTTTGGAACCCTTTGGATTGCGACTCAATGCCTTGTGTCTGATTAATTACTCGTTTGGGCATCTGGGAATCCTCACTTAGGTCGCCTGATTCCATTCTGTTGACGATTCATTGCGAACAAGGTGAGGGTTTTTGCTCTCATTCTTCCGGAAAATCTTAGTGCAAGTAATGGTTTTTGGTATTCTTATTAGCCTGGAAAACAGATCTGTTTGTGTTCTGTTTTTAGTTTCTTGTTATTGAGGAATATCACTCGAATCCTTCTTTTCTTGATCAGTTAAGTGAAATTGACATTTTATATCTGTTCTTATACATTTTAGTGTTATGTGAACTTCCTACCTTAAGGCAAAACTTGTTGGAATTGAGCATCCTCTGCATCAAAATACCAAATGTGAAGCAGTGATGTTTTTTGTTACAGGCTGATAACTTCTCCTTTTAATGAAAATTCTGTAGATGGGAGATGTAGCCAAAGATCTTCTAGCTGGGACAGTTGGAGGTGCAGCTCAATTGATATGTGGTCACCCCTTTGACACCATCAAGGTCAAGCTTCAGAGCCAGCCGGTTCCTGCTCCTGGTCAAGCCCCTAAATATGCTGGTGCAATTGACGCAGTAAAACAAACATTAGCTGCTGAAGGTCCAAGAGGCTTGTTCAAAGGAATGGGCGCCCCACTTGCTACTGTTGCAGCCTTCAACGCTGTTCTATTCACTGTTCGTGGTCAAATGGAAGCATTGCTTAGAACTGAACCTGGTGTTCCCCTTACTGTCCAGCAACAGGTCATTTGTGGCGGCGGAGCTGGTGTTGCTGTCTCCTTTCTCGCATGCCCCACTGAACTTATCAAATGCAGGTAGTTTAATAAAGATTCTTCGTCCTTAAGAAAGAAAAGCTTATGTTTTTTTGAACATGAAGACTGCAGGCCCAGAGTGTACTAGCAACAGTCGCCGGAGAAGGCGTTGGCGTGAAATACGGAGGGCCAATGGATGTAGCGAGGCATGTTCTTCAATCGGAGGGTGGAGCAAGGGGTCTTTTCAAGGGACTAGCCCCTACTCTGGCTCGTGAAGTACCGGGAAATGCTGCAATGTTTGGTGTCTACGAAACCTTGAAACATTATCTCGCCGGCGGTCAAGACACATCAAAATTAGGAAGAGGATCATTGATGCTGGCCGGAGGTTTAGCCGGAGCTTCATTCTGGGTTACTGTTTATCCAACTGATGTAGTCAAGAGCGTGGTGCAGGTAGATGATTACAAGAGCCCTAAATTCTCCGGATCCATTGATGCTTTTCGCAAGATATTGAAAACAGAAGGCGTCAAAGGACTTTACAAGGGGTTCGGCCCCGCCATGGCGCGCAGCGTTCCAGCTAACGCCGCCTGTTTTCTTGCATATGAAGTTACTCGATCGAGCTTAGGATAATCGGCGCTGTTTTCCGCCGTCGTTTCCGTTCTTTCCGGCCACCTTGATGTTGGAATTCGGAACCATTTAATTTGGATGCTCCGAAGCAAAATTTTATTCAATAAATTGTTTAATTGGGTTATTGTGGATTGGTCCATAACCTGGCCCTATCAATATCATCCGTTAGACTACACGCATATTTCATATTTTTAAAACTTTGGATTTTTATATATATCGGATACTCGTTCTCGTGTTTCACCTGTAATACTCGAGTTCATTATTATAATATATATTATATTTTTAAATTATTTTTATTTTATAATTTTACTCTTAATTGTTTTATTTTTTTTATTATATATTTAATTTAATCAATTATCATATGATTATATCATATATTTATAATATATATGACATATTATTGATCTTTTGTCATACATATTGGTGTTTTCGTTGATATTTTACTAAATTTTTATTTTTAAATCCTACGTGACATTGATGTGTCCTAATGGACACTTTAGGATGATCGTGTCCCTGTCCCAGTTTTTACCGTTTTTAAGTGTCCACATATTACGTGTCCAATAGCCTAGTTCACGAGTTACTTCGTTCGATTAATTGAATCTATATCATCAAGTTTTGCTTTCTAATAATTTTATTGGTGTTTGTAAAGTACAATTTTTAAATAGTGTAAAAATAGTGATTTCTAAATTTGAAAATGATAAAAATCCCATGAAGTTATTGCATTAGCTATTTTAAATTTAAAAAAATTGTAAATATTTGATCACAAATTAGTATTTTAAATGCATCATTATTTAGTTTTTAAAACTTAACCTTAAAAAATAGATCCTAACTTACGGAATGTGTAAAAGAATGTGTCTTCCAAGTTTCGAAATTACAAATATAATATATTTTTTGAACAAAAATGTACATTTTTAGCAATTCAACTTCAATTTAATGTATATAAAACACTTATAATTTTCAATATGGTTTATCATTGACACTCTAACGAACTCGTTAATATTTTATACAAAATTCTCGAACATCAAGGGTCAATATTGTATAATTTTTCAAACGGGTTTTATTTGCTTCTTTTTTAAACTTTGAGGATCACTCATGCTAACAAAAAAATGTTTGTCAATTTAATGGAAAATCGGATGCTAGAATGTTAGGAGTAAAAAACAAACGGTAGTAATAATTTTAGTTATCATTCATGCAATTTCGTAAATTGGGGGTTATGTCGTTTACACAGCTCGTAAATTTGTGGACTACTTATGCAATTTTTTCTATAATGATGAGAACCTTTAAATTTGGAGAAATTCAAAAATTGCACATAAGTTATTAAAACCGCTTACATAAAAATATACTAAAAATTGATATTATTCACTCAAGAATCATTCAAAATTTTATATATTATTCAAGAAAATAACAACTTAAAATATACGAAAATTGCACATTTTTTATTGAGCGGTATTTGTCTTTGGCCCCCAAACTTTGAAATAGTGTAAAGAATGTGCCCTTATAGATTGAAAATTACATATAAAACCTCGAAGTTGATGTAATGTGTAATGTTTACCCCCAACTTTTTAAAGTTGTAAATAAGATGACTCCAAAGTTTAAGAATTGCATGGTTTGTTCCCGAAGTTCCAGAACCGTTTATATTTGATCATAATTCTCATTAATATTTTAAATTTTCTATAGTTTGAATTTGACCTCTTAACCATGAAAAGATGTAGATTATGTTTCAAACTTTAAAAATTTAAAAATAACACATAAATTGTCAAAATTACTCATACGAAAAATATATGAAAAATCGCTATTATTTATTCGATAGTCATTCTTAAACTGTTTTGAAACTTCGAGAACTTTGCATGTAATTTACAAACTTTGTGGACAACGCTTTAAACCATTTTAAATATTGTGGGTCATCGTCGTAATTTTCTCATTTTTTTATTTTATTCAACTTAGATCGAATTCTTTCATCTAATAAATTTAACTTAACTATTCAAATAGATAGATTATCAACTAATTAATTTAATTAACTTGGATTGCTCGCTCCTCAATGACTTTTTCAACCCACCCGATACCATATTAAATTTCTTATATTGGGTTAGTTTTTATTCTCGTATGGTAACATTCATAGGCTTCATTGTTATAAAAACACTTTCAAGAGTGGTTTTGATTTGTTCAAGTCTAGTGATTCATTTTTCTATACTAACCAAACCTTTTCTCCTCCAAACCCAACATAAATAAAGGTTGTCATTTCATTTTCCTGTCCATGAAAATTTTGGGAATTTCAATTGATATTTTAATATATAAATATAAATAAATCATTATTTTTTCTATTTTTCAATTTCATGGCTTTAAAATAAAATATGAACTCAAATTGTTTAATAACTATTAAATAATGGGTTTGTTTGATATACTGTTTAATAAAATGAGGTGAGTTGAACGTAATTTAACATTTAAAAATCACATTACAATAATAACTGGTATTCAGAGTCGTGGCGAAAGGCTGAAAACATAAAAAATTAACGGTGAATGTAATGTAATTTCCTTTTGTTTTAATATACCCAATGCATTAGGTTCTACCTACAATCGAGTAATATTTGTGGTTAGGTGAAATAATCGTTTTAATATTACAATAGAATGTATTTTGTGCTCTAATAATTGAAATTATAAAAAAATAATCTTCAATATGAAGAAACAATCTAATATGTAAAAAAGTAATTAAATCATATTATATTTTATAGTTTTAATTTTGTTTACAATTAAATTTTTAAACAACAAATATATCTGAAATATCGATTATAACAATTTAGACTAGTACGCTATTGTTACACCGATAGAGAAACATTGACATAAACATAACAGAAATGTACATGGTGTAATCGGACAACTACCAAAATCGATTATACACATATCCTATAGAATTTGTAATTAAGTATTTAATATTAGTAGAATGAATGAGTGATATATTCGAGAAAATGTAAAGGCTCAAGGATTAAACAGCATATATTATAAATAGGCAATACAAAAATTTTATCTCCATAATTTCATGGTTTTACTAATTTTGATGCATAAAGTTTTGTGATTATGACAATTGTTATCCCTAAGTATGCAAATGATAAAACTAATCCCCATATATTATAAGTTTTGATAAAATAAGTATCCAAATTTTAGTATTTATATCATAATTGATTCCTAAAGTTTTTTTAATTCTATCAATTGACATACTCCGCCAAAATCAAATTTTGGTGACAAATTTTACCACTTTGGTTATCTTATTTGACAAATATTGCAAATTTGGATGACTAAATTTATCAAACCATTAAGATTTGGGACTAAATATAGTATCATAAATTATGAGAATAAAATTTACAAAAAAATTTAGGGATTGAAAACATAATTTTTCATTATAAACTTATCATTGTTGGTGATGAGAACTCTAGGATCGGGTACCTTGTGATGGGTAAGACCCAACAACGGTTGGACTAATTCGAATGGCGAAAATGAATCCTTACAGCCCACTTATACCTCTAAGGAAGAACGGCCCGATGTTCAACCATAGGACCGAAGCTGACCTTGACGAAATAAAGCGTTTTTTGCCAGCTGGCACCTGGGTTCGGTCCGAACGGTTACGGAACGGTTACAACTCACGTTTTCCACGCTTCGCGTCTTCCCACGTTTACCACGCTTCGGGCCCGATCACGCAGACCACGCTTCGGTCCCAACCTCGTTTTACATTCCGCGATAACAACCTCTAACAAACCTGTCAGATGCGGTTAAGGAGTGTGATTTACACATGCTATGAACTCTATAAATATAGGGCAAGATGACGGAAATAGCAGGACCCTTTGGACGCGGAAGAACAGGCCGTTACCCTGCCGAAATTCTTACCGCTTTCTTTACTTTGTCATTTTCATTAGCCTCTCTTGTATTGACGATGAGTTATTTCATTAGTGAACAGGCTAAGAGCATAATCTGCTCTTAGTCAAGTGGTTTTCATCCCAATTCTTGGGGTTTCCACTATACATCGCCGTGCACTTATTTTATTTCCAGCTTTTGATCGTCTTCCATATCTAAAATAAATCAGAACCGAGTTCGTTTGTTGAACGAACCAGACGACTGTTGGTACCCCCTAAAAAGGGACCATAACAGTTGGTATAGTTCGAAACATACATCATTCAATTGGAACATATTTATGGCATGGTTTCCGACTCGCAACGATCAAAATAGTTGTTCATGTTACAAATGAAATATTGATGTCTTACAAATACTCCGGTCTCGTCGACTATGATGACGTAAATATTTGTGTCATTGTTCTTATTCTTAAGCTTGTGATTGAAAAATACTTCACTTTGATCCAATTACTTTCGATATGAACATGAGAATAATCCACTTTTGAGTATTGAGGAATCCTTCTATCTCCACAAGTTTCGGTTTGAAAGAAAAAACGAGATAGATACAAATCATCATCGTGGTTCACCTCATTATTGATTAGCAATTAGGGAAAGAGACACTTGAAGTTTGGTGTAAATCCAGCTCACGACTGGAAAGTCAATTTTGTGGAATCATAAACTCTTCTAATCAAACTTGGAGACTTTCAGTATCCAGACGTATACTTCATATGTTTTACATGTAAATTTGTGTAGAAATTCAAGATTCGATAATATAATCTAATATATAAGAGAAGTAAATCACATTGAAAATACTAAACCAAATCAATTACTTATAATATCTATTCACTTATAAATTAGAATATTTGTATTTTCACAACTAATGTGTGATATATTTCAACACTTTGGTGCTCATAGATCTTTCTAGTTTTTGTGTGGTAAAATTAGTTATCATATTTTACTACTTTTGTCAAAACTTGTCATCAATGTTGTATGTCTGACAAATTTGGTTATCGAGGTTTGTAATTTTTGCAATCGAAGTCCTTGAACTTTGATAATGGCTCATTTGGTCTATGTAATTTAATATTTTTGGCAAATGTAGTCAGTGACACAGTTAGGTTCCCTAGAATTCCGTTACGGATCGAACAGGTACGGTCGGTATACCGAAAGTATCAACAATATTATTTTAAAATATAATAATTTTTTTAAATTTTTATAGTCAGATCAAGAAAAACCCAAGTTTCAACCTGAAAATCCAGTATCGAATGATACCCATTAAAAACATATTTAACGTATGCCAACCAATTAAAGAACATAATTTGCCAATCTTAAAAAACTTTTGGGACCAATTTTGCCATTTACAATGGTGACCGGTTTCATGTCGCTCTTTGAAGACCGACTTTGTCGCAAATTATAAGGATGAATAGTACAAATTATCCAAAATTTGAGAATTAAAAATGTCAAAAAAACATAGAACACTAAATTTATCAAAATAATCAAAGTATGGGAACAATGACGTCATTTTCTCAATCCATTTTTTTATTTTATAATTTCACTACTAATAGTTTATTTTTTATTTTATATTAAATTCAATCAATTACGCATGTGATTTTATAAAAATGCATGACTCATCAATTAGTCTCATCAATGTTCTAAAAAATGATTTGGTAGGACGTTGGGACCATTCAAATATCTCAATTTTTTTGTAAAACGTTTTGTTTTTAAAAATGTTAATTTTTTTAAAAAATATTAATTTTGTTATTTAATTGTTTTAATTTAAAAACATATTTTTAACATTAAGTATTTTAAATGTTTCATAACCAATTTTTAAACGTTTTGATATCTAAAAATAGCAAACCTTTTATATAAACATTTCGGCGGAACCATTTGTTCTCAGTCACATTTGTATTAAAGTGTTACATTTCATTATTATGTTCTGCTAAATATTTATGATTACTTTATCCCATTTTAGTTTTGGTCGTTTTTAAGTATACTAATATTCAACATCTAGATTGTTAGATATGTAATACGAATACACTTAAAAACGTTGAAAACGAAAACAGAGACAAATCATCCTGAAATATCTATTATGACACGTTAATTACACGCATAATTTAAAATAAAAATTTAATAAAGTATAAACGTTAATAGTTATGGTGGAATATCAATAAAGTTATGTACTATAAATATATGATATATGGTACTACGTTTGCCTACAACCCCCAACTTACGAGTTATGTAAATGACATATCATTCAAGTTACGAAATTGCAAACGTGATGCACTTTTTGAGCAACAATATATATTTGTAACTCTCCTCCAATTTCAATTAAATACGCATAAGACATCTCAAGTTTTCAATAATATTTATCATTGACACTTTAATGAACTTGTTAATATTAAATATTTTATGCATAATTCTATAACATCAAAAATAAATTCTATATAATTTTTCAAACGGGTCTTATTTGTCTACTTTGTGAGAGTTTTCAACTTACGGAAAATCGGGTGCTAGAAATTCAGGGGTAAAAAACAAACGTTATTGATAATTTTAAGTGTTATTCTTACAATTTCGTAAATTATATAGCATCTCTTTTACACTACTCATAAGTTGAGAGTCTAATTATACAATTTTATCAAAGAAGATGTGTAGTACAGACTAATTGTACACGCTTAGTGCATCCATACATCATAATCATGAACCAATACACTCGTGCATTCTTTCTGGGCTATAATTTGACAAGTGTCAATAATAAAATTAATATTATTTGTTTAATAATAAAGGGCAATTTAGCTAAATGACCCTATGTGAAAATCCTATTGGCTAAATAACATGGTTTCAAAAAGGGTTTGGTGAAAGACCTGTTTTACAAAATTATTGGCCGAATAAACTACATCTATATATGTGTAATAAAAATAAATAATATATATATATATATTAATTTAAAATATATAATAAATTTAATTATAATATATTAAACAATGTTTTTATATTTATACGAAATTTCGTACTGATTCAAAATTTCGTACCGGTTTGAATCGGTATGATTTTTTTTCATTTTTTCACGGTCTACCTCGAAAAAACGGATTCCGACCCGGAAACTCGATAGCGATCAAAATATCGGAGTCGCCCGATTTTTGTCATATTGACGGGTATTAAATATTTTGAACCGATACGACAAAAACCGGGCGACTCCGGTATTTGGATCGCTATCGAGTTTTCGGGTCAGAATCCGAGTTTTCGAGGTCGACCCGGAAAAAATGAAACAAAAAATTAATATTTCATAGCGATTCGAACCGATATGAAATTTTGGATCGATACAAAATTTCGAAATAATATAAAAACATTATGTAATATATTATAATTTAATTTATTATATATTTTAAATTAATATATATATTATTTATTTATATTACACATATATAAAGATAGGCTATTCAACTCATAATTTCGTAAAATAGGTCATTTTACAAACTCATTTTCAACACAAGTTATTTAACAAATAAAACTTTGTCGCAAGGTCATTCCCCAAATTTCCCCGAATTCCAACGTCAAATAAAACAAAATGAAACGCGAATATATATTTTTGATAAAAGGGTTTCATTTAATTATATAAAATGCCATAAATTAGACGGAATAATTAGACGTAGCATCTAATTCTAGGCTATAGACGGAATTAGATGTAAAGATATGGAAATTATAATATTGACTTTTCTAAATTAGAGACAACGTCATGTGATCCATCATTTTAAAAAGATTGAATATTAATAAATTAATATTTTATCACTGCAAAAATATTGTTTAGCAAACTAGCAGTGATTTGACAAGTTTTTAAAAATATATAATTAGATATTATAATAACATATTTACATTAGTATTTTTTAAATTAAAATACAATAATAATTTCAATTATTATTCTTTACATGATATATCAAATATGATAAAATTAAATTACTTTACTAATTTTTTTAAAATTCAAATCATATCATTTAATATTTTCTTTGAACCAACTGATTGAATTATTTAATTATATAAGAATAGACCTAAAATATAACAATAATAAAAATTTATCTAAATATTAGAGGTAATAATACTATTAGTTTTTATTTATATATGTTGAATTCATTAAATATTTAATTTCATTTTTTATAATAAGCTATATAAATATAATTTTGATGCTACAAATTATGCTATTTTAGTAAACATTCACCATTTCAAATAATTTATGTTAGCACATTTTATTAAATATATATTTTAAAATTTTTCTTTCATTAAGTATTTTAATATATTTAATAAAATTTATGAAAATAAAAACTCAAGCAGGTAAATTTGTATCACATTTGAGTGTTACTTACATTAAATAAAATGTATTTTAAATATTTATACATATATAATATTAATAATACATCTAGGATTAATTATTATAAATATCTTAATTAAATATTATAAAAAATATCAAATCTCATATCAAATCAATGGGGAAATTTTGGGGAATCACCTTTCTGACAAAGTTTTATTTGTTAAATAACTTATCTTGAAAAAAGGTTTGTGAAATGACGTTGGTATCAAATTGATGCATCAAGTATAATGGGTATGGAAAGCCTGAGTTTTTTGATGCACATGTCATAGTCAGATGCCTAAAATTACGAAATATTACTGAAATATTTTTTTAAAAAAAAATATCACTGATAACGATCATATCAACAAAATAGCAGTGATGGACGTGTGAGTAGTCCGGTTTCTGTAACAGAAGAAACCGGGCTACCCATTTTTTTTTTATTTTTTAAAGCGTAGCCC
>RWGZ01001467.1:0-107199 GCA_009725065.1 Utricularia reniformis
GCCTCTGAGCAGAATTGATACTGAAGTTGCGGCATTGAAGAACCAATTGGATAGATTTAGAACATCAAGCACTCAGGGTGGTGATGGGCTAGAAAAAAATATAATTCCCACCGCTCCCATGAAAATAGAGGTGAATATGACCAACTGCTTCCTCATTTTATGATGCCTATGCCCGTTGTTACTTCTTAATTCTAATATAAGCATTCTTTGTTTTCCTTTCTTATGATGTATGGTTTGCACAGCCCTCAAGGGCTTGTGTGATTGATATGTCAAGTTGATTATATTCATAGTGAAAATTCTCTCGTATGATTATATATTGCATTGAAATGAAAATCTCTGGTGAAATTTCATTGTTTGATTCTATTAGGCACTTAAACATATCAGACTTTGTTCCAAAATAGAAGGGCTTTTGCTGAAAAAGAAATCTCTGAAATATGGAGATGCAGCTGAAGTTCACTTACAAAAGGTTTATTCGAGGAACTGCTTAGTCCTGTCTATAAACCATATCATTCTTGTTATGATAGCTTTTATTTATTTTATTATTCCTATTCTTGGATGAGCAAATTTTTGTGGTGCTATATGAACTGAATATGAGTACTTAAGGTAGCTTCTTTTAGAGTTTTTTCTGTTTGGGATTTAGGTATTGCTTATAGCGGATCGTAATGTGTGACCTATTAAGTTGTCTTTTTTTCACGTGTTTATATTTTTAAGTTGATAGGGGACTATCTGCATTAGGTGGTCAATAAAATATTGATTTTATTGTACTTTTGCTTTTGATGGGACATGTATCAAAGCTTCATTAAATCTCTAATATTTTGATTTAAATAATTCAGGTGGATAAATTAAAAGTCTTGTCTGAATCTTTGGCAAGCTCTTCCTCAAAAGCAGAGAAACGCATCTCGGAGGGCAGGTAAACTGTTTTGTGAATTACGTACATTTATCTAGTTTTTTAGGGTCATTAAGAGTTCTAATGATAAGCAATTTTATGTTTGTATCCAGTGACTTGTTACGTTGTTACCTCATTGCTTAAGTTATTTATAGGCTGCAGAAAGAAGATGCGTTAAATTTCAGGGGAAGAAAAGTCAATGAATTTGCTGATATAGACAAGGTGATGCATTTGGGCGTGCTTATCTTTGAGCATCGTGTTATATTTCGGGCTAGATGAAAAAAAAAGCTGTCAAAAGAGGATTATAGCTTGTATGGAAGATGATTTCATGATTGAGAGATATTGCGAGTTAGTGCAGTGGTTAAATGTTGTGATAGACTGCCAATGAATAAGCAAAAAATCTTAATCGAAAGGGCAAAACAGCAGTAAAAGAGATTTTTACACAAAACCTCTCATAAACAGAACTTCACTGTAGGGGAAATATTCTATCTTGTATAAAACTAGAGAAGAATATATGAATTACTACCCTGCCATTATGCGTGATTCCAGTTTCGCATTTTGTTAACTGCTCAACCGTTTCAGGAGCTGGGAGCTGAGATTTCTGATCTTGAGAAGCAGAAGAATGAGCTTGAGGCGAAATTGGAAAAGGTTTTCACCCTTTTACATATTACTATTTCTCATTTGTTAGTTTTATTTCTATTACAAGTTTAGCAGAAATTTTGGATTTCTACTTCATACGCTTTATCAACCATTTCCCCACTTTAGGAAACAGCCATTAATTTATTTTGGAATTTTATGTGGAAGGTTAATACAGCCTTATCGGCTGCCCAAGCTCGTCTTCTCACGGTAACCGAAGAGAGGAGTCAGTTCTTTGAAGCTAATGATCAAATTGCTGCTCATCTTAAAATCAAGGTTTGACATGATTTTTCCTATTAAATATCCCTTCGCTGCAATCAAGTTCCCTTGGTTTTTAATAGAAATATAGTAGTATTAGATAATCAGGAACAACAAAACGTTGTAGTCTCAACAACAATCGAAAGAAAGATAACACCCACAACCTAGTTGCAAGCCTACTACAAAACATAAGAGCCGTAGTTTCAAACACAAGGCATTGCATTGGAAACAACTTCACTTGGAGCTCTTGTAGGGATAATGTCTTCATTCTGCCTCTATGGGATATCTTATAAAAATACATGTACTAAATCAAGTTCCCTTTGTGAATCATACAATACGGGTTTAGCATGCAGTGCAAGTCCTCTAAGATTTCCTGTCCTATTTTTGGTTGCTAACTTTTTATGGCTTTACAATGTTGAAGGAGGATGAACTTGCAAGATCTGTTAGCTCATGTCGAGTAGAAGCTGACGTTCTTCGTACTTGGACCAATTTCTTGGAGGACACATGGTCTATTCATTGCTCCTATCTTGACACCAGGAAAATGGAAACAGAGTATGATTATATGCATTCGGTTGATTTCTCATAGCAACATAACTCTCGATTTTGCAAGCTTTTTATGAGTATAAAACACTATGCTCCCATCCATCTTTTTATACCGACAACAGTCACTTGGGAAAAAAAACGAAAAACACATGCGTTTTCTACCGCCTCAAAGTGGGCTCTAACCTATTCAGCTCTCTTTTTTCTTGAAGTGCTGAACTGGAGAGACATGAAGAATATTTCACTAAATTGGTGATAGAGCTGCTCTCCTCATATGAGGTTGTTCTCGTTTCTCTTCTTTTTTCATTTCCTTTTGGTTCACTGCTTTGTTTTGTTAATTCTTCAAGAAACTTATGAGCTATGTCAACCCGTTCCAATGCAGAAAGAGTTAAGACCTTCTGTTGATCGCATTGAAAAGTTTGTCGACAACTTAAAGAGCTTATGCGAAGGGTATAATCTTGCGAACAAAAATCAGCTTTAAACCTCTGCTATATGATTAATAGTTCCAATTTCTTGACAGAGCATCCTTGACGACTGAAATCGAAACGCCGAGGAGAAATCTCGAGGAAGAGTATCTGCAATATGAAGCTAAGGTAAAGTAATTCATCTGCCTTTTGGTTTTACTGGGAGCATGTCAAATTTGTATGATTACATTAAAGATTCAGATCATTCAGCCAAGTTTGTTGTTGCCAAATTTCCTGTTTTCTTTTTGCACCAGATAGTAACAACATTAGGTGTTGTTGATAACATGAGAGAGCAGTTTTTCAGTTTAGGGTTTAGGGTTTAGGGTTTAGTAATTCATCTCCCTTTTGGCTTTACTTGGAGAATGAATGCCAAATTTGTATGATTACATTAAAGATTCAGATCATGCAGCCAAGTTTGCTGATACCAAATTTCCTGTTTTCTTTGTGCACCAGATAGTAACACATTGGGTATTGTTGATAACATGAGAGCAGTTTAGGGTTTAGGGTTTACTAATTCATCTCCCTTTTGGTTTTACTGAGAGCATGACAAATTTGTATGATTACATTAAAGATTCAGACCATGCAGCCATGTTTGTTGATGCAAAATTTTCTGTCTTGTTATTGCACCAGATAGTAATAACATTGGGTGTTTTTGATAACATGAGAGAGCAGGTTTTCAGTTTAGGGGTTAGGATTAGGGTTTAGGATTTAGGGTTTAGGTTAAAGTAATTCATCTCCCTTTTGGTTTTAATGAGAGCAAGTCGAATTTGTATGATTACACTAAAGATTCAGATCATGCAGCCGCCATGTTTGTTGATGCCAAATTTTCTGTCTTGTTATTGCATCAGATAGTAACAACATTGGGTGTTGTCGATAACATGAGGGAGCAGTTTTTCGACCAACAAGGACAAATCTCGAGGTTCGTCATCTTATCCTAACTTCGTGTTTTCGTGTTGTTTTCTAAACGATTGGAATGTGTTCATTCAGCAAAGAGAACTCGGAAGTTAAAGCACTTCTCGAAAAAATCGAGGGTATTCGCAAGGAATTCGAATCCATTGAAAGGCCAACACTAGAAATTGAGAATCCCACAATAGTCGTGGAGGAGGAGATGAAGGACGAAACAGCTACGCAGCAGCAATCAGCAACCAAAATTCATGCCCGGAAAGACGAGACAATCCCGGTAATGCCGAAAGAATCGGGATTCGATCCTTTGGCAGAAATAGAGTCTGAATTTGGAAAAGTGAACCAGGATTACTCTACAGAAGAAATTGGTGAATGGGAATTTGATGAACTTGAGAAGGCGTTAAGGGCTGATGAAACATCGAATAACACCAAGTAAATAGATATCAATGAAAAACGGTTTAAAAAGTTCATGTGAAGATTATTTTGTGTTGTAAATTGTTCAATTTGTATATTTGTTAAGGATTATTTTTTACTTTTTGTTTATCAAATTTTTTCTAATGTTTTATATCATTCAAGAATATCGTATTTCAACTGTTATATCATATAGATGTATTATTATATTAAAATATTTTTAAAAAATATTCATTTTATATTATATTTTACATAATACCTAATGTTGATAACATAAATAATTGACAAATTTATTTAGATATAAATGCCCATGCAAATAGTTGAACAAGACGATGCATTGTTAAATGTTAACTCTTTCGTGTTCATATTTGTTCGTTTATATTAAAATATAAATATTGTTCGTATAACAAAACGAGCTCAAATAAAAATTAGATTTAACACAAACATGTTCACAAGAAGTCAAATCCGAGTATTTTAATACTATTTATGCACGAACGAATTCAAACACAAATAAACATGAACACAAATTTAGAAATATAAATAACATTCGAACAAGTTTTTACGTTCAAATCATAATATAAACAAATCAAACTCACTCATTCTGAAAATTTTGGAATGAGTGAATTAAAAGCTAGGCTACGTAAAAACGTTTTTTTCTAGAAAATAAAGCGTTCTTATTACACACAAGAAATGTTTCTCTTTTCATTACTATTAAAACGTTTCTTATATATCTTTGCAATTTCACTTATAGCTTGATTTTGTTTCTAATGGTGTCCGTAAACAATATTCTTGATATAGAAACTTCAATCAAATATTCAACATATTCGGTTGAAATAAAAAAATGAAGTCTAAATTCAAGTAAAATTTCTAAAATTATTTTTATAATAAAATTAAATATTGATATAAACACGAAGAATGCTCTTAAATAAAATTACACGGTGTAAATTAATATAATATATCAATAATAATATGTTTTTATTTTTTATTATGTTAAGTTTTATCCATAGAAACTTTTAACTAGTGGTTCTGTTTCACTCCTCTCCGACGTAACTTCCATTATATCTTTCCTGACAACAGCTTTTAGGTCCTGTAAAGAGAACACTGAAGCTGGAAGGCTTGTCGTTCGTCGAAGTTCCAGTTGCCATGCCTTTGATTATCCTATCCCGGGTAAAGACCTCAAATGGGGATTAGAAAATCGTCCCCACGGACGGCGCCAAACTGTTATGGTTCGAAAACCGGGGGTGTCAACAGTCGACCGATTCGTAGCAAGGCGAACTTGGTTATAATTTATTTAATATGTGGAGGACGATTATAAACCAAATATAAAAGAGACACGACGGTTTTAGAGTGGAAAACCTCAAAGTTGAGGAAAAACCACTTAACTAAGGGCTAGAAAAAATACCCTTAGTCGGTTCAATAAACAAAGTAATAATCACAAAGATCATGTTTGTTCTTCAGACAACAAAGGGGAAGAGAGTTATCGAAAATAAATCGACAGGAGGTTTCGTAAGAAAAGCTCGTAAACAAGATCTGAAGATTCTTTTCTTCACACCCCAAATGTCTTTTTTATACGCCTGCTGTGCTGTGTGGACAGTGAGTGTCGTTTTGTGCTTGTTCTCTGCGACTAGGTCGGCTCGTGTCAGGCGGAACAGCCACCGAGAATGGCTTCATAGAGCTGCACGGCGCTAGGCCTTTCGGCGCTACTAGCCGGCTATTCCCAGGCTAAGGGAGGTTCGTACGACTTCACTGGACCACGCCTCTGACAAGATAATCGGAAGTTGTCGTCGCATGTTGAGGAATATGGATGGCCCGAAGCAAGGCCTGTAAAGTGTGGACCGATCGGTCCTGGTGCACGGGAGAAAGCTGGATCCCACCTATCGGGACCGATCGATATGAATGGCAAATCGGGTCGCCTGGCCTGGCTGGGCCACTCATTCACGTGGGTAAGATCTGGGTCTCCAAGTTCGACTTATGTTATTTGAACTCATCTGATTAAATTTGATTCTGATCATATTCGAGGTACCAGGGATCTCATCAATATGTTTTTATTTTTTATTAGGTTAAATTTTATCCATAGAAACTTTTAAGTAATCATTCTTTGTTTCTCGTTTCCTGTGTTTCTTACATTCTAAAGTTTCATGTTTCCAATAGCCTATATTAAAAGAAATGAATAAATAAGAGAACCGCTGAAATATTTAATGATGCCATATGCTTAGAAATTGGAAGGCACTAAAACTAAAAGGCCCTTCTAGGTAAGTCACAACATAGCAAAGCAAAGCAAAGCACAATAAAGAGTAAAAGATACAAGAAGCAAATATTATACTGCACGCACAACTGAAGTTTTTTTTTCAGTAATCATCACCTCTTGATACAACTTCTTTGCAAGTTGGACGAAGCAAAATCGTGTGCTCGGATTGAGATACATAGCTACCCTTAATATCGCAAAGCGGTGGGTACGGCTGCACAGATAACAAACAACATAATCGGGTGCGAGGCACGCAAACCCCAACATTGACTATACACAGAGAACTATCATACGTTAAGTTTAATAATCCGTTCATCACTTATACTAAGTATTTTTCCTACCAAAATGATAAGAATTTGGAAAGTTAAACGTGATCACCTTAGAGTAGAGGCATGGTGAGTGACTCAGTAGGAATTTGGCAAGAGAAAAAGTGAACTATAAACTGACACTAGGCATTTCCCTAGTAAACTGACAAGGATCTAATCGGAAAGTTAACGTGCTCACCCTAGAGTAGAAACATGATGAATGATCCACTGAAAAGTTTATAGCTAGGAAAAAAGTAAGCCATGAAGAATAGGTGCGAGTTTAGACTAGTCTAGTTCAAAACGGATAATTATCGTGCAAGTGGGAAGCCGGGCAATGTTCTTATAATCTCTACATTTTCACAATCTACTTTGAAAGAACACATTCATTGCCTCGTATAGTAAATTCTCATCGACAAAGATATACCTGAACGATACCAGCATTGCATAAATTCTTTAGTGCCATCAGATACTTCGTCTCACCGAGTCGATCTAGATATCTTCTGCAGAAGGCCAATGTGGAGAAGTTCTTATTTATAGTTGCCAACAGCTGTTTAGCTCTCGGCAACCGAAGTGAAATGTGCCCAACATCAAAGTTCTTCATGTAATGACTGCATTCAAGGTCTTCTCTGACATATCCTTTACCTATAGATCAAAATGAGAATGAAAAAGTTGCGTTTAGTCGCTGAAATAATCGAAACAAGAGATTTAGTTATACTGTAGATTCTCACCAGTAGATCCAAAAGTTTCGATTGCATACAATTCACCTTCTTCCATTTTTGTTTGCTCCCCTCCTTTTACTATGGGAACTGATTTCCCAGCATGGATTTGGTAAGGGCCAATGCTATGACCATTCAAGTTTCGGATACTTTTTACTGTCATTCAACGATCGACATAATTAAAGAAGAAAAATGAAATACATGCATATAGCAGCAATAAGAAAATGCACTACTTAAGTGAAAACATAGGAGGCTGATGAAACCAAGGAAGCAAAAGACTTGAAAAAGTTAGGTTCTCCAGTTAAGTACAATTTCCTCTACACAAAGGCAGCAAAATAGTGTGGTTTTCGGACAAGATGCTCATGCAGAAGTTAGGTTCTCCAGTTAGGTACAATTCCCTCTACACAAAGGCAGCAAAATAGTGTGGTTTTCAAACAAGATGCTCATGCAGAAGTTAGGTTCTAAAGTTAATTATAATCCCCCCTATACAGGCAACAAAATAGTGTGGTTTTCGGACAACATGCTTTTACAGAAGTTAGGTTCTCCGGTTAAGTACAATTCCCTCTAAACAAAGGCAGCAAAATAGTGTAGTTTCGGACAAGATGCTCATGCAGAAGTTTTAAATAATACCTTGGAANTTTCTTGTTCTTCTTGTGATACTAAGTTTGTGATTGATGTTTATTGATTATGTGATTTCTCGGTTTTGAATTTCTATATTGAATATTGTGTATTCTACTTTACATCATTTATGTTTGGTTTTTATCGCATTATTCGATTAGCACTGGATAAATTAAATTCATACTGGAGGATTTTTTCCAATACGACTTTGATCATTAACTTAGAAGAAAATAGTGACCCGAGAACGACATGCTAAGACTAGGGATGTCAATGGGTAGGGTTTGAATCGAATTTGGTCAAATTCACGTCGGCTCCACCACTTATAACTTCAAATTCATACCTATCACAAAACCACATTGGGTTTGAATATTCAAATATGTGTCATACCTTTGCGAATATCCGACACACGGTGAATAATCCAACCCACGTAAAATTTCAAATAATAAAAAATATAAATAATTTTTTTTCACTTTTTCCAACAATATGTTTTAATTTTTTTATAAATGTTTAAAATAAAAAGTAATAAATATTGTAAAATAAATTGTTTTTATTTATAACTTATATTTATAAACCTATGAAAGTTTAAAATAATATAAAGAAATATCAAACTTTGAAAATGATAAAAATTGTTATAATCAAACAACTTTACATTCAAAAAGTTTATAAATATATTCTCTAATATTTATAATTGTATATTTAATCCAAAAGATTTAAAGTAAATTGTTGTGGTTCAAAAACCAGGGGTGTCAACAGTCGACTGGTTCGTAGCAAGACGAACTCGGTTATAATTTATTTAATGTGTGGAGAACGATTATAAACCAAAGGTAAAGGGACACGTCAGTTTTAGAGTGGAAAACCTCAAAGATGAGGAAAAAACCACTTGACTAAGGGCTAGAGAAAATGCCATTAGTCAGTTCAATAAACAAAGTAATAATCACAAAGATCATGTTTGTTCTTTAGACAACAAAGGGGAAGAGAATTATCCTAAATAAATCGATAGAAGGTTCTCTATATGAAAGCTTGAAAGAGAATCGGAAGATATCTTTTTCACACCCAAGTGTTCTTTTTATACTCCCACTGTGTTGTGTACAGTAGGATGTCGTTTTTTGTTTGTCCTTTGCGGCTAGGTCGGCTAATGTCAGGCGGAACAGCCGCCGGGAACAGCTTCATAGAGCTGCACGGCGATAGACCTTTCGGCGCTACTAGCCGGCTATTCCCTAGCTAAGGGAGGCTCGTACGACTTCGCCGGACCACGCTTCTGACAAGGCTGTCGAATGTTGTCGTTGCATGTGAGGAATATGGATGGCCGAAGCAAGGCCTGTAAGGTGTGGACCGATCGGTCTTGGCGCGCGGGAGAAGCTGGACCCTACCTATTGAGACCGATCGTTATGAATGGTTGATCGGGCCACCTGGCCTGGATGGGCCACTCATTCATGTGGGCTGGATCTGGGCCTCCAAGTTCGGCTTACGTTATTTGGACTTCTCTGATCAAGCTTGGTCCTGATCATGTCCGAGGTACCGGGTTTCGGGGATCTCATCATTAGCCCCTCGGACTCTGTCGCCACCGTGGTGGTGATCGGGGTTCGATCATCAGATTGAGATCGTTTGTGCATAAGGGCCCGATCGCAGCAACGAAAACCTGTACCCGAACTGGTTGTAACGGCGTCCTTGGGGACCGATCCTACACTTAGAAATTTCATGACGTGAATTTTCAAATTTGAAATCCATAGCGGTTGAGGGTAAAAGCGTAATTCTAGGCTCTGTAATAGCTAACGTCTTTCCGTATTCCAAAAGAGTAGGTAGACTGTCAGACTGCAGCCGCCTGCAGTGATGACGTGTCACCCCGTGATTGAGTAATACACTGTATAAAGGTCGGGATTTTTGCCCTGTGCAGCCATTATCACACTTTGCGACAAACCGTTCCAGCTTTAGAATTCTCCGGCGATTTTGCTCAACCGTTCCTCAACTCCAACTTTCTCGTAAATTCTAAGGTAACCATCCATGACACCTCGTATGGCTAGGTATCCTGACATATCAACAATAGACCTCGAAGCATTTCGGGTCAAATTTTCCATTCCAGCCCATTATCCCATTTGGAGGGGGAAGGATGACGTTTCTTGCTTCCTTCCCGTCGAGATGAACGTTCCGGCTAACGCTATACCCGTTAGCTATGCCTCCCTGAGATCAGACCTGCGATTTCCCCATCACCCTGGTGTCGCGGCCGTTCTTCGGGAGATTCACTGCCCGACTTTTGCTCTTTTTACGAGCAGTTATGTTTATATCATCGCATTCATTTATTATTGCCACAAACAGAGGGTAGAGCCAACCCTCAGACACTTTTTCAATCTATTCCTGGTGGGATCCCGTAGGGGAAGGAGGTTGTTAGAGGGTCGCAGGTTGTATTATATAGCGACCCGAACGAAGGATTGTATTATCGTAGACAAGGAAGATTCCCTTCATGAATGAGAATCTTGCTACGTCTGGATAGACATCCCGAGGGAGGACCTGCTGAAAGTTACTTTCCTAACAACCCACCCTGACATCGGGAAATTGGATCGAAACCGGTTCAATCCATCCCACCAGGATATTGCCAACACTTTGGCAATGCTTCCTCCTCCCGAAAGGCATCTGAAAAGAATAGACATCCCTCGGGAGAAGAAGCTGTTAGAGATCGGGGTAGCAGGAAGAACTGGAGCCCCTGCCCCGATGAGTATCTTCTCTAGCTTTGACTCATCAGAGTCAGAAGAATCGGGTACGACTTAGCTTCCTTTAGTTCATATTTCCTGATCCTTATTATTTTTCTTTTGCAGTTTCTACTGATACAATGTCTAGAAACCGACTTGCTGCGGTGGCTGCTGCTTCAAAAGCTAAGAGGGAGGCTCAGCTGCAAGCGACCAAACCTAAGCCCAGCGCTGCTGCTGGGCTTTTACGATCATCGGGGAACTCCAGCAGCCAAAGGCCATAGTCCCGATCAATGGATGAGGTGGATGTGGTTATTTCTAAGAGGATGCGCTTGTTAGGCCTTCCCGCCATGTACAGAATCGGGAATAACTCCCCTCTGGATCTTAACGTCGTGCGGTTGTTGCTGCAGGGGTCAATGCGGGTGGAGGACGTCTGCCCATCATTCAGCTTAGGGGATAGAGCACCGAGACCTCCAGTCTCCGCGTCAACGAGCAAGCGGGGCCTCGAAGAGGAAGCCCCGAAGCAATATAAAAGGTTGCGGTCAGCTGTGAGCAGGCCTGCAACCCCGATCCCGACGAAAGGGGTCACAATTGGGGAGAAATCAACCCCGTCCTCGTCTAACCCCGATGCCATTCGGGAGGCCATCCAGGAGATGGTGGTCTCCGTTTCCAAAGCATGTGGACCGAAAAGGGTCCCCCTTCATGGAAGGATGCCGCCCTTGAAGTATATCTGCTCCTGGGGAGGAAGAACGCGCCCGGTATTGATGGTGCGCTTCCCGGCTTGGTGCTAGTCTATCTGGAGTCCCAAGCTGTGGTAATCTATCTTCAGCTCTTGTTACCCCAATCGGGTATATGTTCTTATTCCAATTTGACTCTTGCAGACACATAGAAGGGCTTTGGACCTCGCTTCTGCCGTCCAGCTCAGCCGAAGCATCTCCTCGGCGTCTGAAGATCTGGAAGGAAAACTTGCCTTAGCTCAGCGGCAAGTTGAGATCAAGCAGAAAGAGCTGGAATCGGTCCAAGCCGATCGTGACCGTCTGAATGGAGAGCTGCTTGGAGCGGGTACTAAGCTCTCCCTAGCCGCTTCTAAGGCGGGAGAGGCTCAAGCAGCTGTAAACTCCGCCACAGCCCGTGTTTTGGAATTGGAGAGTCAGATTCAAGAGATATCTGACGAGAGCAACAAACTTTTCCTGCAGTCCCAGGAAGAAAAGAATGCATTGAAGGAAGAACGGGAATCACTGAAAGAAGACTTGGTTAGGGTCCAAGGATCAACTGAGGGTGCGGTTCAGGAAGCCCTTTTGGGTTTTGCCCGATCGCCCCTGATGTTTGCCTTATCGGCAAACGTTTATGGACCGAGCGTCTCCCAGTATATGGACAACATGAATGACCAAATGATTAGCAAATTTGGTCTGGATCCCGAAGATGATCGTTGGGAGACGATCGACCCCCTAACCAAGGATAGTAACTTCCGTGAGATCCCCGAGTTAGATGAACCTCCGCTGGAGAACGATCCCAACTATCCACTCTTTGACCTGATGGAGAGATCGGTCAACGAAATAGTTGAGGAAAGCGGAAAGAAAGTGGAGGATCTCAAGGTATGGATTGCGGAGAAGTCTGGGGGAGCAGACAAGGAAGAATGACAAATAGATTAGGATTTGAATTTCAGTCCTTTTCTTTCTGTATTTGTAAACTCTATATTTTTGAATAAGACATCCTTTTTTGCTAAGTATAAGGTCGGGCTTAAGTTAAATCTGGACCGAACGGTCTTCTCAACTTAACTCTGAATCCTGCTAAGTTTAGTAAGTTAGGTAATTCCAACTACACCAATAGACCACACTTGAATCCGTCCCTATAAAATATTATGACTTTGGCGGGGTTGCCGTGGTTCTCCATGAGTCCCATGACAAATTCTAGCCGAAGCCCGGTTCTTAAAATAGTCCCATGGCGCGCTTTGTCTTGCAATTTGACAGGTTAACTCTGTCATTGTTATCTCGCTTATGGACCAAGCACAATGAGGCAAGAGCTACTTCTAGGTGGTGAGTGTCGTTTGAAGGGGAAATTGAGTTCGTAGTGAGTTTTGGGAGTATGTGATTCATCTAAGTACTCAGCAAGCGTGGAAGCAACTGACTCGTCATAGCGGTCACACTACTTGGGAGCCTTATGGATGATCGCTACAGTCACCAGTCCAAACTCGTCTAGAAAATCCAACTCCAAGATCGGTCACTCACCTAGCTAGGAATAATTTGTATTGCATCCATTGTAACTTATTCATGTTTAAGAAACATTTTATAGTTCATAGTTACTAAATAACGTCAAATGTTTTATGTAAAATAGCGCCTTAAGTTCATAACATTCCAGGTTCGGGGGATCTCACTTCCATCCAGATTTTCTAACTTATAAGCCCCAACACCTAGGTTCTTCACGACCCGATAGGGCTCTTCCCAATTCCTGTCTAGCTTCCCAACGTTTCTCTGAACTATTACATTCCTTAGAACGAGGTCGCCTTCTGAGAATTCTCTGGGCAAGACCCGTTTGTTATGAGCTCGTTCTATTGTTCTTTGATAAGCACACATGCGCGCATAGATGACGTTTCTTTTCTCTTCAATCATTTCCAAATCCAAGGATCTTCGCTCATTATTCAGATGCTCGTCATACTGGGTTATCCGAGGTGATCTTATGGCTACCTCCATTGGACTGACCGCTTCGAACCCATATACCAAAGAGAATGGAGATTCCTGGGTCGTTGAACGGGGAGTAGTGCGGTAAGCCCATTAAACCTCGTAGATGTGATCGGGCCACTTTCCCTCAAAATCTTCCAACTTAGTTTTTAATCCCTTCAGGATAACTTTGTTGGACACCTCTGTCAATCCGTTGGTCTGGGGATGAGCCACCGATGAGAAGTGTTGAGTGATACCCAATTTGACGCAAAGATCCCGAACGGCTTTTCCGCGGAATTGAAGTCCATTATCAGATACAAAAGTTCGAGGTACTCCAAAGCGGCTTATGATGTTCCTCCATAGGAAGTGCTTCACAACCTTTTCGGAAATAATAGCCACCGCTTCAGCCTCGATCCACTTTGTATAATATTCAACAGCCACAATGCAAAACTATCGCTTCTGGACCGATCGAGGAAACGGTCCCAAAATATCAATTCCCCATCTGTCAAATGGACAAGGAAGTGGGGTCATTGACAAAGATGCCCCCGGCAATTGGGGAACTGGAGAATGATATTGGCAAGCAGCGCAGCGTCTTGTGTACTTTTAGCATCCTCAAGGAGCATTGGCCAGAAATACCCGGCCCTAATAACGCGATGATATAGCGATCGAGCGCCAGAATGTATACCGCACATCCCTTCATGAACATAAATCATGACGGCCTCAGCCTCTATAGGGGATAGACATCGCAAGAGCGGTCCATCAAAGCTTTTCTTGAATAAGTGTCCGTCATTCAGCACATATCGCGTCGCCCGGGTTTCAATTTTCCTGGCCTTTGATGCATTTTCCGGTAGATGGCCGTTGGTAAGGTACTTGACAAAAGGGGTCATCCACTTGGTATCTACTGGTGAGTCAATGGCGTTTATCTTTAAGTCTTGGAGTTCATGGCATAAAGCTTCCACCTCCTCAAACGACTGTTCGGTCACATAAATTTCAACCGAATGTCGATCTTGAATATGGGCCGATACTGTGCTTGGTCCAATGTCTGGTAAGCTTGCAGCCAGTTTGGCTAACGAGTCGGCCACCTTGTTTGTTCTCTAGGCACGTGGTCAAGTGAGAACTCACGGAACTTTTTCGACATCTCCAAGACCTTCGCATGGTATAGCTTCATGGTTAGCTCATGTGTTTCGAATCGTCCTGCGAATTGCTCCACCACCAATTTGTGAGTCTGAAAACATTCGCACTTTTGCAACTCCCATCTTTTAGGCTAAGGTCATCCCCGATAAAACGGTCTCGTATTCCACCACGTTATTCGTTCAAGAAAACAAGAACTTGACCGCGGAGTGGATAACGTCGCCTTGAGGTGTAGTAAGGGTGATGACCGCTCCCTTTTCCCCGAAGGTTGATCCGTCAACATAAATGACCCACCGGTCGTCCTCTTGGTTTAGAAATATGAGCGATCGGGTCATCTCGACCACGAAATCCGCGAGGACTTGAGCTTTGATCGCCCTTCGGGGAACGAATTCCAAATACATTGAGCTGATCTTGATCTTTCACTTGGCCAACCTTTCATTGTAGTCCGCCTGACTCAAAACTGCCTTCAAAGGCTGATCAGTATACACATAAACATTTCGGCCTTCGAAATAATGTTTATGCTTAGATATAGCTTTCTGCAAGGCTAATATGAATTTCTCCAAGGTTGTGTATCTGGTTTCGGCTGGAACCAGGAAATGACTCACGTAGTAGACAGGTCGGTGAATGTCATCCCCAATGGTCACCAGGGCTGCGCTGACTGCCGCTTCTGACACGGCCAAATATAACCCTAAGGGTTCGTTGCACGTTGGACTCACCATTACAGGAGGAGTGCTCAAATAAGTCTTCAAGTCGGAAAATGCCCGATCGCACTCTTCGGTCCAGCCGAGATGATTGGCTTTACTTAACGTCCTGAAAAAAGGAAGAGCCCGGTCTGTGGACCTAGAGATAAATCTGCTCAGCACCGCCAATCGGCCAGTTAGCCTATGAAATTCTCGCTTGTTTCTCGGAGGTTGCATGTCAATAATCGCCTGGACTTTCTCCGGATTAACCTCGATGTCTTTCTCAGAAACATAATATCCAAGGAATTTGATACTTCGAATCCCGAAGCAACACTTGTTTGGATTTAGTTTGAGCTTATATTTACGGCATACTTCGAAACAGCGAGACAAATAAGGAATATGATCTTCATCATTCATGGACTTGACTATCATATCGTCAACATACACTTCCATAATATGGCCTATTAAATCCCTAAATATCTTGTTGACCAGCCTTTGGTATGTTGCTCCGGCGTTCTTTAAGCCGAAAAGTATAACCTCGTAGCAATAAACGCCGTCTTCTGTCATGAATGATGACTTCTTCTAATCTTCCTTAACAAGGAAGATATGATGGTACCTAGAGTAAGCGTCCATGGTATTCATCATGGTGCTGTCAGTCACAGCATCCACCAATCGGTCAATGTGTGGCAGTGGGAAAGGGTCCGACTCACAGCTCTTGTTAACATCGGTAAAATCAACGCACATCCTCCACTTCCCATCTACCTTGGAGACCACCACCGGGTTTGCAACCCATTTAGTGTAGTGAATCTCCCTGATGAAACACAACCGCAGCAACCTGTTCACCTATACCCGGATGATTTCAATCTTCTCAGGAGAATAGCGTCTCCTCTTTTGTCTAATAGACTTGGTTCCGGGCTCAGTTTTGATCCGATGCTCACTCTCGGATAAGTCAATCCCCGGTACATCGTCCGGGGTTCAAGCGAAGATGCCCACATTGCTTCTCAGCAAGTAGGCCAGTTCTTCTTCGAAGGTCGGGGCTAGATGTGTCCCGATGCGAGTAGTCTTGGTTGAGTCATCCTCAACCAAGTTGATAAGCTTGAACCCAACGGGTTACCTAGCTTGCCTCGGGTGCGGGGACTCTTCGACCAAGTCCACCCGAGCTCTCTTGATTGGTGCCAAGGTTCGGCACGAGCTCATTTAGCAGTGTCTTGCTACTTTCTGGTTCCCATTGACAGAAATCACTCCATGAGTGGAGGGGAACTTGAGCATCATATGATACGTAGAAGGGACCGCCTCAAACTTATTGAGACCGGTCAGTCCAATAATAGCGTTGTAAACCAGATCGACTTCAATGGCTATGAATTCCAGGGTTTCCGATCGGTCACTGCCCTGTTCTCCAAGAGTGACTGGGAAAAGAATTTTCCCGCACGGGATAACACTTCTCTGGTCGAACGACCAGAGGGTTATATTGGCGAAAGGGAGCTCATGGGCCGCGGCTCCTAGCATCTCCGCAACTTCACGCTTTATCAGATTGCATGAAGCCCCGGTGTCCACCAGAATCCTATGGACCCGTCGGTCGGCGATTACTTCAGTGATGATGAGGGGATCATCACACGGATCGGTAACCCCTTCTCGATCGGCTGCGGTAAAGATGATATCGCCCTCAAAGGTCGAGTACCGCTCAACCGATTCGTAATTGACCAGCGCCACAGATTCGGAGCATTCGGGAAACTCCTCACGCGCTGCTCTTTTTCGGTCCTTGACTGACTCGTTAATCCTTATTCGGCCGGAGATAACATAAATGTCTCCGGCGACCTCTCTTTCTCTGGGCACCTCCTCATTTGGGGGAGCTTGGGTGCCCACTTCGGCAGGTGGGGGAGCTGGCTGCTCCCTCCTTTCTCCTTCATTTCGTGGGGCCCTGCCGCCACGGCCCCGCCATCTCCTCCTTCAGCCATAGCCACGGTTCCCTTGACCGTGCTGGCCTCTATCCTGTTCGAGTTAGGGAGACCTTCAGTCTCCCACTCGGTCGTTGTAGTATCGGGGCTGACTCCGATTGTCTCTTCCCCTCGGCCTGTGACGATCGTCACCCTGATGGCCCGCTTGGGGAAAGTCATCCCGCTTGCCCCTGAGATCATCATGATCGGACTTTTCATTGTTCATTGCCGCTACTGTCTCTAGCAGTAGCGGACATTTCAACGTCGGGTGATCGCGGTTGTGATGCAACTCACAATAGACCCGATTGTCCTCCTTCTTCAGGGGGGCGATCTTTTCGGCCACAGCCGCAACTTCCCGCGGCTGTCTCTTAGAGTAAGATACCCTGTGATCACCCGCGGGATCAGAATTCCCGCCAGACTTTTGATATCCCGCTCCCAGCGCTTCATCCACCTTGATGTATTTGTTGATTTTCTAAAGGAGCTTTCCAAGGTGGACAGTGGGCTCTTCACAAGGCTGGCCGAAAGGCCACACGGTCCCAAGACCTGCTGCAAGATATCGATTTTGTCTCGGAGCTCCAACTTGATACCCCGAGCAGTTCGGTTGAACTTCTCCATAAAAGAACGGAGACTCATCTTCCCCGGGATATACTTCATGTCATATAGTTTCTGCTTGCTACGAGGCGATCCTACATTTGGAGCGAACTGCTCCGAGAAAGCCATGATGAATCCGCCATACGACTGTATGGATCGGGCCGGCAAGTTTTTGAACCAGGTCCGGGTATCGCCCTGCAACCCTGCCGCGAAGATGCGGCACTTCAATGAGTCAGAGGCCCGAATGGTCCCCATCCCCAGCTCGAAATCCGCGACGTGATCGATCGGATCACCGTCGCCTCGGAATACTGGTAACCCTTCGGGGTTACAGTAGTATCGATCGGGGACTGCCGCCCATATCTCTTCGGAAAACGGGAGCATCAAATCTCCCAACGCGGCGGAGACGCCTCCAGATTGTTGGGAAGACGCTTGGGCTATATGTAGATTATGCCACCAGTCATCATCCTTGCTCCGCCTGATCGGGACATCCATGGCCCGATCAAGTAGTCCAGGATTGCTCCCCAGATTAGGCCCGCAATCCCTCTGCGTTCGCAGAGTTTCCAACTCCCTGGTAAGCTCGTCGATGCGCTTATGCATCTGTTCCTGGTCCGTCCCAGGAACGGGAGTTGGAGTTCTAATTGGAGGAGGTGGAGTAGATTGGTATCTCGGCCTCTTCATTGTCACTCAGCGCCTGATAATCTCCTCTTCATCGGAGCTCAGCGCGTCTGGGTCGCTTTCATACCCTCTGTTTGCTGGAACATGGCTTGTGATAGCTGATGGTTCTGTTACACTCCTCTCCGACATAACTTCCAATATAACTTTCCTGACAACAGCTTCGAGGTCCTGTAAAGAGAACGTTGAAGCTGGAAGACTGCTGGGAAGCGTATCACTATCGTTCGTCGAAGTTCTAGTTGCCATGCCTTTGATTATCCTATCCCGGGTAAAGATCTCAAATGGGGATTAGAAACTCGTCCCCACGGACGGCGCCAAACTGTTGTGGTTCGAAAACCGGGGGTGTCAACAGTCGACTGGTTCGTAGCAAGACGAACTCGGTTATAATTTATTTGATGTGTGGAGAATGATTATAAACCAAAGGTAAAGGGATACGACAGTTTTAGAGTGGAAATTCTCAAAGATGAGGAAAAAACCACTTGTCTAAGGGCTTGAGAAAATGTCCTTAGTTGGTTCAATAAACAAAGTAATAATCACAAAGATCATGTTTGTTCTTTAGACAACAAAGGGGAAGAGAATTATCCTAAATAAATCGATAGAAGGTTCTCTATATGAAAGCTTGAAGGAGAATCGGAATATATCTTTTTCACACCCCAAGTATTCTTTTTATACTTCAACTGTACTGTGTACAGTGATGTGTCGTTTTTTGCTTGTCCTTTGCTGCTAGGTCGGCTAATGTCAGGCGGAACAGCCGCCGGGAACGGCTTCATAGAGCTGCATGACGCTAGACCTTTCAGCGCTACTAGCCGGCTATTCCCTGGCTAAGGGAGGCTCGTACGATTTCGCCGGACCACACTTCTAACAAGGCTGTCGAAGGTTGTCGTTACGTATGAGGAATATGGATAGCCCGAAGCAGGGCCTGTAAGGTGTGGACCGATCGGTCTTGTTGCGCGGGAGAAGTTGGGCCCTACCTATCGAGACCGATCGTTATGAATGTCCGATCGGGCCACCTGGTCTGGATGGGCCACTCATTCATGTGGGCTGGATCTGGGCCTCCAAGTTTGGCTTACGTTATTTGGGCTTCTCTGATCAAACTTGGTCCTGATCATGTCCGAAGTACCGGGTTCTGGGGATCTCATCATAAATGTTGTTTGATTTTAATATCCGTTAATGTTTTTAACATGAATATCGTTTTTATTTGATCACTTAACCTTAAAACGTATAAAAAACAATCTAAATTTTAAAATAGTGCAAATAACATATTTATATATTAAAATTACATAAATAACACTTTAATCTTTCGAAATCGATTACTAAAAAATGGACGAAAAATTGTAATTTTATAGTCGATGTTCATTCATAAATTTGCGTAAAATACACAATTTCTAAACATTAGACATCGCTTTCACATTATGTTTGGTTACGAAATAAACGAAAATATTATGATAACACTAAAACACATTCATCCAAACAAACATAGTTTTATAAAATTGATAATATAAATTCTTAGTATAATAATTTATAAATATAATAAATTTAATCATAATTACATATTATGAATACAAACATATTGACATATAAGATATTTTTAAAAATATTAGATATAAAAAACTTTAAATATTACATTAAGTTTTGCGGTAGGATTAGTGTGAGTGTGAGTTTGAGTAGAAATCTACATCCATACCACCCACTGCGGGTTTATCATTTTTAAACCATTGCCCTACCCGTACGGATAGGGTATCAACCAGATTGAGTTTTTTTGTCATCCCTAGCTAAGACACTTTTGAGCACTTTTTGTAATTTTAAATCTTTAGGGTAATAATCATTAATAAAAATTAAGTTAAGAATTCAAATGTTTACACATAACCGAACGCTAATCAACTACTTTAGATCCTCAAAAATCAAATATTATTTATCAAACTTAGAATTGGGGTGTTTTCTGCACAAATTTTTGAAAATAATTTATCTAAAAAGAGAAATATAAATATAAACGATAATACAAATATAAATTATAAAATGTTCTGTGATATTTTTAGAATGCACAAATAATATATAAAAATAGATGAATGTTCTTATGCATAAATAAAATAATAATTTATGTGTTAATCAAATTATTTTTCTACCATTAGATTTAGCGAATGATAAATTATTAATCGAAAATTTATCTGATTGCCACAAAATATGATATTTAACAAGCCATTGAGATGATGACCTAGCTATGCATCGTCTAAACTCTAATATCTCAATAAATATACATTGAAATAATTTTTTTTTCTATTTTCATCTAAACTATTATGTTTCCATAAACTTACATGTAAACAATTGTGTCACGATTGTTTCTACTTAGACAGAAATAGAGTGTTGGATATATAATGTAAATGTTGGATTTATCAATGTATTCATACTGGTCCGGAATTCCGTACCGATCCAGAGCTGTACTATCGGATATACCTCATGTATACCGGTCGGTACCAGATTTTATTTTTTTAAAAAATAATATTTAGTTTTTTATGATCGAACCCAAAAAAAATCGGAAATCGACCATAATACCCGGTACCTGACGGTACAAAAAAAATAACAGTAAAACCCTGATATTTAACGGTATATCATCCGGTATGAAAACATTGGATTTATTATAAATCTCTCAACTTTGCGAATAGTATGCCTTCAAACTTCAATGTCAAAAATTATATAAGAAGATAAATAAAGATATTTTAGTCATTTCAAAACTAGAAATTGAAATTAAAAAGAAGATTTATGTTGTTTTTTATCTGTAGTTATAAAATTAAGAAGTATAAATTTTACTTATACAAAAATAGAATATGCTCCGCAATTTTCTTAATTTCTATTTTTTAAAATGAAAAAAAAAGAAAACAAAAGTTGTAGAGTATATGCTTAATCATCTTCACACGTTTTTATAGGTTGGCGATTACATAAATTACTACTCGTAAAAGATTACTAATTTGCATTACTAATTCGTAAAAGATTACTAATAAATTACTAATGCTTAAAGATTATATTTTGCATTGCCAAACAATTATATTAATTTTTAATAGGTGATGTTTGCCCACGACCCCCCAACTCACGGGTTGTGTAAAAGACATGCTCTCGAAGTTACAAAATTGCAAATATGATACACTTTTTTAGCAAAAATATGCATTTTTAGCCCCAAACTTCAATTAAATTTTTAATAAACTCATACATTTTTAATATTTTATGCACAATTCTCGAATATCAAGGGTAAATTTTGTATAATTTTTCAAACGGATGTTATTTATATACTTTGAAAGGAATTTTCAAATGGTTTTAAACTTACGGAAACCGGATGCTAGAATGTCAGAGGTAAAAAACAAACGGTATTAATAACTTTATATGTCATTCTTGTAATTTCGTAAGTTAGAGGACGTGCTCTTTACACAACTCGTAATTTGGGGGTTAATTATACAATTTCTCAATTTTTAATATTAAACTATTATAATATTTTAGAATATAGAATTAAAGTTAATAGTTTGTTTTGTAACGTATATATATTTTATAAAAATAATTATAAAGTTTAGCAATTTTATATCAAAAATTGACTTTGCAATTATAATTAATTGTTTAGAAAATTGAGATGGAAAGAAATGCACATCACGTTTAAGTTTCAACCAACTAATAAATAAATATCTATAGCATTATTTTGGGCCTAAAGGCGAGAATTGAATGGTAGTTGATCGCGAAATTACGATACCACCCTTCGCATCTCTATCGCATCGAATTCATGACGATTTGTTTATTATAAAGCTATGCCAGAAACTGGCACCCAGTGGTAAGACCGTCATTTCACCAGACCTAATTTAGTCATTACATCTCCACCCAATTTGGAACTGCCATCCTTCCAGATTTCGCCACGCAATACAATTGTTTATCCAACGGTTTGCTATCCCTTCCAAACAAACACAGGGAAGATACAGAAATACATGAGGTTAATGCTGTGAGCTGTCTAGCCAATGAGAACCGTCCGATTAGGTTGAATTGGATCGATGACGTGGATGTAAGATTCAAAATCCCGCCGAAACCCGGACTTCAATTTGGTTTGCGATCGATTTTAGAGATATTTTGACGCTCTTTCCTTTCAGACCCCTTATCCCTCCTCTCCCTTCGCGCATATACAACGGGCTCTTAAAGAGAGAAGCATACCGCTCCACGCTTCATCCCTATCTCTTTAGACCAGTGTTGTTAGGTAAGTTTCGATCGCCGCTGCAAACCTTTCGCCAGATTTCCGCCGGATTTTTACCGATTTGACCGATTTTTTTTGTTTTTCAGCCGTATCATGAAAGGAGGAAGATCTAAAGCTGCGGAGACGAAGAAATCCGATACGAAGTGCGTTTTATGTTTATTTATGTTCGGATCTGTGAATTTTTGGTTTATTTTTGTTTTTTATCGACTTTGTAAACGAAACAGACTGTCGGTGAAGAGAGGCGCGGCTGCCGCTGGAAAAAAGCCGGCAAAAAAGGCGAAGGCGGTTAAGGATCCAAACAAGCCGAAGAGGCCTGCTAGTGCCTTTTTTGTGTTCATGTATGTTTTCTGATTTCGATTTGTAGAAGAATTTGCTTTCGTTTTCTCAATTACCACGTTGACTATAGATCTGATGTTGAAATTCTCTACAGGGAGGAGTTCAGGAAGCAGTACAAGGAGAAGCACCCTAACAACAAATCTGTTGCTGCTGTTAGAATCTTCCACTGTTCTGCAAGCTATTCTCACTTATCCTTCATCGGTTTATTTTTTACATTCTCTTTGTTCCACAATTTCAGGTCGGAAAAGCTGGTGGTGACAAATGGAAATCATTGTCCGATGAAGTAAGCTTTCTCTTCCCTTTTCATTTGTTATCGTTTCAACAAATCTTTCTTTTCGCCTGAATTATCTCAGCCCTTTCTGTATTGTATAATTGTAGGAAAAAGCTCCTTACATAGCCAAAGCTGAAAAGAGAAAAGCCGAGTATGAAAAGACTCTTGAAGCATACAACAAGAAACTTGTACGTCCCTCAGTCCCATTCGCCTCCCATTTCACATAATAAAATTGCATATAATTGTACCTCACAATTACAGAGCGAAGGAGCTGCTGATGAGGAATCTGACAAGTCAAAATCTGAAGTTAACGATGATGATGAGGATGAAGAAGCTGATGGAAGTGGAGAGGTAATATACCCACATGCCATATTTCTAGTGCTTTTAACCATTTTTTGAACTTGTGGGAACTTCAGGATGACGATGATGATGATGATGAGTAAAGAGTAAGAGAATGTACATAAAATCTCCCATCGTACAACAAGTTTCAAATGCTGATGGGGGGTGCGTACTTGAGTAGTATCTTTGTTGTTATTTACCTTTTTAAAAATCATATTTGGGGGATTAGGAGTAATGAAAAATTGCAAGTAGATTTAGTTTAACCTTGATGGAATATGTCATGTTTTCCATTTTGGAATCTGTCAAGGTTAAAATCTATGATACGTTTATGACAGGTTTAGGTTAATATTGTATGGCGCTTTGTTGTTTCAAGGTATTTGTCCCCTCATGAATAAGTGTTTTTTAAGCAGACGCTTGTGTTGAATTATATCATTCTCATTTAGGTTCAAATTTCTTTCTGTATTGGTAAATTTATACTTGAGATTCTAAAGCAATTCAATTAAAATGTTGTACGTTTAACGAGATGAGTTTTAAATTATTAACATCCGTTGAAATATATCAGACATGTATCGCCTCTTTTGGTATAAAGTATAATAGTTACATGTTTTCTATAGTTTTACCATTTATAGATCAAAATAAAAATTTGGGAATTGATTTTACCATTTTATTTAGCAAATATGAAAATTTGAGGAATAAATGTATGTTATATATTATGAGAATTAAATTTACTAAAACTATAGATTAACTCTCCTATGGGATGCCATCACGATATTCAGATCGTGATTTTTGAATGGTGCATAAAACACAAGCTTAATTGTGATATGATAATCGTTAAAAAATCACGATATCTTCACAGTTGATTTTACCAACTGTGGTCTCATCGTGATTTTGAAAAAAATTAATTTACTATTAATTCTATTAATTATAATATAATTATATTTATTATTTTATATATAAGGGTATATTACTATTTTTACATAAATCACGATCATTATATCTCACCGCATCTCACCACATCTCACTGTACTTCACCACATCTCACCACACCGCAATTTTAAAAGTTACATAAAAAAAACACACTGTGATGCTAATTTTGGACCAAACTGATGCAAAATGTAACTTAAAAATAGATCTTATAGAATGATGGCAAATTTGCTATGAATAAATACACAAGGCAGTGAGACTAGCGTTGGTTTGGTTGATGAAGGCGAGGACGATTACAGAAAAGACGACCATTTGTCTTGACGAACATCGCTGTAACGACACTCATACTTCCCCACATAATCGAATACACTAAATTCCACCAGCCATTTCCAACTACAAATCCAATGCACAACCATAAACTAAACCATCAGTGATTCTTTTTGTATAATACTAACCTCGCCGGAGAGACAATGCCGCAGATAAGAAACCTGCCATGATCAGAAATACGGCAACAGGGAAAGACTGCATCGAGTCCACAAATAATATTATGATGTTTGCTTTTGCAAAGAAAGATTGCAACTACTGAATTACTCACAAGGAAGGCTTCGATTCCGCTTTTTGGCGTTGAAGGAGTCGTGCTTCGTGAAACTGAGACGATATAGTGTCCTTGTAATAGATCAATAGCATCCTATGGAATAGCCAAAATTGGGAATGTTATTAAGATTTAACCCAAAGTTACTTATGCTCATTGAGTGAATAAGAATTTGAGTAACTCTCCTTTGGAACCACATGATCAATATGGCCAAAGATATATAAATGGAACATTTAATTAGACTAAATAGCTCATAAGAAACATTGTTGAAATTATAGACTATGACCGAAAGAATGATGGGAGTGTGCACGGATATTATGTATAAATGGAGGAAACAACACTCTAAAAGATTTGAACAAGTCATTTACTATGATTCCCTTTCCTCTTATAAATCAATCCAGATTTCATCTCAAATCCAAAGTGAGACAATTTAATATTTCAAATTTGTCTCACTTTATCCACATCGAGACAATTTGAGCATCAGTATGATCTTTCAAATTATCCACATCGAGACAATTTGATATTTCAGATAGAGATGACCTAAAGTATGACAGGGTGCACGGATATAACGTATAAGGAAAAGAATCCACACTATAAGAGACATGAACAAGTTATTTACTATGATACAATTTGATATTTCAGCACATACGAAAGATGCGAACCTGTTTTGTACCATCACAGAAGTTGTTCAAGTAATACCGCATTAGAGCATTCTTGAAATCATTCAAAATCCCTTGGGCTGTCCTTTGCCCAAATCTATCATACATGAAAATACACAGATTAATCATTGGAGAGAAACTAGAAGTTTTCAGAATAAGTTGCTCAGATACAAATACCAATATGAACTAACAGATGTCAAACCTAAATTCTTACAGATAAATTCTTCCCAAAGAAAATTCACAACTTCTCAAGTCATAAAATAAATGTTAAAAGTACCTGACAAAATCTCCTTTTAAAGCAGGAGTGCCAGAGTATTGGATGCTTATGTCATCGCCATGGTTAGCCCATACTGAAAATGAAGTTCAAGAGAATGAGAGTTTTAAAATTTTCATCAAAATTGAATAATTAACATTTGGAATGATTAAACTTTTGGATAGTTGAGCTGAATATAATAGCACTTACGAATCTTAAACTTTTCATCAAAATTGGAGTGTTTACTGATAGTTTCCTCAGCATCAAAAACACCAAGCCTTCGAAGTTGAAATTCTAGCATCTTGCGTGCAATCATGCTCTGAGAGAAAAATAAACAAACAAGACATGAGAATAAAGGTTCCTGAAAATAACAACGCATTCTCCTTTTAAACTTCCCTTGCACTTCATTTTCAGAATTCTGTACACCATTATGATCAAATAATAATGGGATAGATGCAAATTTGGTTCAATATTTTCATGGTTTATTTAGTCCCTAATGTTTATGGTGGAAATTGTNCGAAGTTGAAATTCTAGCATCTTGCGTGCAATCATGCTCTGAGAGAAAAATAAACAAACAAGACATGAGAATAAAGGTTCCTGAAAATAACAACGCATTCTCCTTTTAAACTTCCCTTGCACTTCATTTTCAGAATTCTGTACACCATTATGATCAAATAATAATGGGATAGATGCAAATTTGGTTCAATATTTTCATGGTTTATTTAGTCCCTAATGTTTATGGTGAAAATTGTGATACTCAAAGTATGAACATGACAAAACCATCCCTTTTACTTTGTAAGGTTTGACAAAACAGTAGTCTGTACGATATAATAGATCTCCAAAGTTTTCAATTTTGGCAATTTAAATCCTTGTCCAAAATCAAATTACGGGACCGATTTTGCCACTTTAGGGATTTGATTTGCCAAACATTACAAACTTGGAATTTGGGGACTAAATAAGTCATTGGTCATTATTGCTTTAAAGAAACCATTGAAGGAATTATTGTTAATTCAGACCACAAAAACGTGTGGAATATGGCAAACAACATAATTAAAAAACTAAGCATGAAGTAAAAAATTATCTTAAAGTTTATTGGCAATATAGTTACGCAATGATACAATATTCTTACCTGGGTGACATTTGTTCTATCCAAGCAGTCAATGCAATTGGTCCTGACAACTCCTATTTGATATTCAACCTTTTCTCCTTTCTCATTTAGCAAAAAGTACCTATTAGACATCAAAAGAAAAAAATGCATCAACGAGGACACGATCGGTTTAACTCGAGCTACGAGTAGAGGGAATTACTACATGACTAAAAGAACCAAAGCATAAAAAACAGCTTCAGAGACTAAGCTGCTTCTTCTTACAGGTGATAATGAAAGAGATGCTCCTTTGTGAATTAACCGTACCTGCTTTTAATAAGATAATCTTCAATTTGCTCATAAAGAACCGAAAGTCGTTCAAAATGAATATGACCACATACTGCATGAAAATCAAAATGCAAATATCTGCAAAAATATTGCATTGACTTCAGCTTGATTACTTTGTGTAGAAATTAAAATCTAAAGGATATACTGGAACACATCAACCTCACATCATCACTGGATACAGACTCCATTGCACTGCTGAACTTCTCACACAAACGTCCCTCGCCTCCATGCTGTTAAAAGATTCAGAGAATAACCAATGAAGAATTCGAATCAGAAAATGCAACATAAAATATGCACATGATGATCAATGAAAGATTTTATCAGCACAGAAACATGAAGAACCAAAATTTGACTAAATTTAGCAATATGCAACTGATTGTGCCGTTTACTGCAAACATTTTTTTATGAAAATTTCTAATTCAGTACATGCAGATAATTTTTTGACTACAAATTTTGCGCATAGCTCAACAGTCAAGTATGCTTAAGATCCATTCACCTTATTTATAAGATCAACTGAAAGAACATTTCCATATTTCTTCCTTAGATCTAAGAAGTGTCGCTCAACCACTCTAGGCTGCAGGGAAATTTTGCATTAAAACAAGCTAAGAAAACATTTCTAAGTGATTAACTTTAGCTAGAAGAATAAGAAAAGAAAAACTACTTACTGCTTCCTCAGGTCTCACGATTTCAAACTTTGGCTTATACGTCAAATCTACAATCTGATCCCACAACAAGGGTATAGATCCCCTGACCTGAAATTCAGAATTACCCAAGGAACTACGTTCAATAAACACCTTCTTACCTTGTGTTACTGGAAACTATACAACACTATGTACTTCACCTGGACAAAAGATGCAGTGTGCCCATCCAACTGTATGATTTGCTCAGTTTCAACAAAATTTGCAACAAAACCGTCAGAATCAGCTCCTCTTCTCCACATTCTTGTGCCTTCAAAATGAGATAAAATTTGGTCAGATAATGATAGAAATGGGAAAACTATACCAATTTATAACAGACTGAAGATACCAGTCCTCCTAGTGCATCTCCTTGCAATCAGTGTAACATCAAGGATATCTTTCCCAATAGCAGTTTGGAAGCTATGAAAACCTGAAGATCAACGGTTAAGGCTAGTTTTCGGAAACGAAAATTTCCAGATGAGAGTTGCTGGTGATCATATTTTTTCATGGGGCAGGGGAATCAGGAACTTGAAAGGATACTGCCTTGCATGACTGGAAGCAGGTATGGATCAAGCTGCAAAGAGCAAACCACAATAATTGTTACAACATCGATGGGCAACACTTCGCCATAGGATGGCATAAAGATCCTAACCTTGCTATCAATAAGCACTTCCAGCATATAGTTGTTCCAAAGAAATCGAGGGTCTGCCTGGAGAAACCATTTACATGAAAACAAAGTATTAGTTTAGTTAAACACAAGTCCACCGAGATAGAATAGTTTGAGTGCCGTTAGTAATTGATGTATTAAAAATGTCATCTTCGAGATCATGAATTGATGCAAAGTGCTAACTCGACCAGTGTTGACTGCAAACAACAAAAAAATTTAAAAAACTCACTTGTCTCCAAATGGGAAGTGACCTTGATTCATCACCCAGGTCGTGGAGCCCTTGAATACTGCAAAAAACATGATTTTCCTACTTTAGTAAAAATATTCAGATCATACACCATAAAAACTAACATCATTAATAATAAGAAACCCTACTCACATACATATAATTGAAGCTCGTATTTTCAAATGGTACTTTTCTTTTAAGGTCTCATACAAGACACAAAATATGGAGGAGAAAATATTCACCTGCGTGTTATATTCACATCATAGGAGAAGTAAAGACCAGGAGTTTTCTCTGCAACATTTAGCAAGCGAGAAAACTCACTCTCCAACTTTTTCTGCACATAAATGTTGTAAGAACATGGAAATCACAAGTTCTAGTTGTCACAAACATTTAATGCTAGGAACCAACAAGTAGTGATTGGAACCATCAATACCTGCTCTTCAGGCGAATGCTTGAGAGAGTGATCACATGGGAAAACCTTCATTGATGTAATTTTGAAGATAGCATGGCCCAGATAGGATCCAATACACTCACGTTCAGTTATCACTAATAAATATGACCCTAGAAAGGAGAAATGGCTACAAAATAGTATAATACGAAGAAACTTGGAAACCAAAAAGAATGCAGCAATACGTTTACCCATGCAGTTTTCATTAAAGGAATGCACAGAAAAAAGCATCTTAAAAGCTAAAGATCCTGATTAGGAAATTTGAAAAATAGCATCCTAGCATAAGATAATAACCAATGACTAAAATACTGTGAAGTCAAGAACTTGCCTGCTAATAGCTTGAGCATTCCTACGAATCCATAAATGGTACGAATTTTGGGGACACGAAGAGAGTCACATTTTGGAATTCCATCTGTACACCAGCAAAGCCATGCAAAAAGAAGCAGGAAAAAATAAAGTAATCACAAAGACAAAACATATAACCCAACCCACGCATAGACATATTGAAAAAAGAGTTTTGTATTATGAAGAATAAAGTTACCGATGAGATTCATGGAACCGTCAAGGCGACTGATAGCCAAAAGGGAAGCAGAAGAGACATCTGTTGGCTCCACAACATACTTATCCGGAAATTCCCATAACCTCATTTTGTTATACAACTTGAGGGCAGGATCCATCTTATCCATCATCGTCGTGATGAAGGCTGGAAACCAAAGAGAAATATAATAACACGATAAAAATCAGTTCTTATTTACAATCAAACAGAAAAAGCAGCCTTACGAAATGAAGAAGAAGGGGCGATCGAATCAAAAGAGACAAGTGGGAACCGGTCAAATGAAAATGAGAGGAAGCCGAGCAATTTCAGGCGTACGGATGATGAGACGAAGAAAGTAATATTGTTCCTAATGATTCGGAAATCCTTGTAATCGGTAGGTATTCTCAACCGCCGAACAATCAGCTCTCTTCTGTTTCTCTTTCACAACAATGGCGGATTCATGCTCTGCCCAATTATCGTACTAAGAACTGACGACCAGGGTGACTATAAAAAATGATTAGTTTAAATTTATTTTAAATATAGTCTTTTTAGAAAAATATTATAATTTTGTGTGTTTAAAAATGCTTTTTTAATATAATTTGATCGTCGTTCTTACGTTGCATTGTTGCAATGTGGGGATTCTTGATCCGCCGCCGTGAAGGAAGCGGATCAGTTCAGATTTTTAGGGTTTAGGAAGATATGATTCTAAAGAAGCGAGTTAGGAGAAGAATCTCGATTCTTGTCTTTTCTTGTGGCGTTCTGGATTCGTTTCCCACCAGGACGGTTATTGTATGGCAAAATCCTTTTATAAAAAGCTTGTTTGGATTATTGTTTCAATTGGGTTGAGCTAATTGTAATGGCAGAAAGGGAGTACGCAAAGGAGATTGATAAAGCGCGCAGGGATCTTAGAGCCCTAATATCTTCCAAGAATTGCGCTCCTATCATGCTTCGCTTAGCGTAATTGTGTTGTTATTTAAGCAGCAGTAGTTAATTTGTTGATTCTTATTAAGTTGTGCTATGCAGGTGGCATGATGCAGGCACTTATGACGCATAAACCAATTCTGGAGGTCCAAATGGTTCAATTAGAAATGAGGTTGAGTTGAAGCATGCTGCAAATAGTGGACTCAGAATTGCCATTGATCTTTGTGGTCAGTTCTTTTGCTATTTATTGATTTTTTGAAAGCAAGCTTATGTCCAACTGAGAGCTTTGCTTTCTCTTTATGTTAAAACAGAGGAAATAAAAGCTAAGCATCCAACAATTACATATGCGGACCTTTACCAGGTTTGACACATACTGCTGCATTTTTTCCATATTTTCTGAATATAAATAGAAGAGGCTTCTGTTATTTGGCTTCAAATATTGCAGTTGAGCTTATAGTTAGATTCATTTTCTGAGTTTACAGCTTGCTGGGATTGTTGCTGTTGAGGTAACTGGAGGCCCAGTTATAGAGTTTGTTCCTGGAAGAAAGGTATTGTACCCTTGTCTAGAAGCTATTTCTAATTGCTCTGTTTTCTTCCCTTGAAATACTATCCCTTTTTGTACTAGGATTCTATGATCTCTCCAGTAGAAGGACGCCTTCCCGAAGCTACTAAAGGTTAGGAATAAAAACAAAAAAGAAATATTCAGTTTCTAAATTGGAGCTTTTAAAGTACTTACAATCTGGATTCGATCATTTCTCCAGCTAACTGGATCATATATGCTTAGGATCATCGTAAAGTAAATAAAAAAATAACCCTTGATGTCGTTTTTTTCTTGGATTTACCTCGGATTTGATTTATATTCTTTACGATTTAACAAAAGAATGTACTGATGGCAAATTGGGGTCACTATATTCTTTGTGAATTTCAGATGCAGCGCATCTTAGGAGCATTTTTTACCGGATGGGTCTATCGGACCAGGATATTGTTGCATTATCTGGTGGCCACACATTGGTATTTGGTTTTACTATATGAACGTACGTTATATGAACTCAGCTACTAAACTATAAGCTCTATAATTAGGGAAGAGGTCATCGTGAAAGATCTGGTTTTGAAGGCCCATGGACAACTAACCCTCTCAAGTTCGATAATTCCTACTTTGTGTAAGATTCAATCAATCTTTTCATTGTCACTTTTTATCAACTGGAAACTAAATGCACTTATTGTTAACAGGGAGCTTCTCAAAGGGCATTCCGTAAGTCTACTGAAGCTTCCTACTGATGAAGCTCTTGTAAAGGATCCAGAATTCAGGAAATATGTCTCCCTTTATGCTGAGGTTCAGTTTGTAAATTTTTTCCCTTGTTATCGGTATGTGCATACGTATAGGATCGAACCTTGAACCCCGCTTTACTACTAGCTATCCCTAATTGCAAATTACAATTTACACTTTGAATTACATAGTGAATTTGAGATGTTGAAGTCACATGTGATCAATATTTTCATTTCGAACTGGTTTATATTGGATATGTACATTGTAACGAGTAACCAATGTTCGTGTGTTATATGTTTTCAATTCGAACCTGCTTATATCGGTTATATACTTTGTAATAAGCAACCAATGTTGGTGTGATATATGTTTTCATTTCGAACCTGCTTATATTGGTTATGTACTTTGTAACGAGTAACCAGTGTTGATGTGATCAATGTTTTCATTTCGAACTAGCTTATATCGGGTATGTACATTGTAACGAGTAACGAATGTTGGTGTGATATATGTTTTGATTTCGAACCGGCTTATATTGAGTATGTACATTGTAACGAGTAACAAGTGTTGGTGTGATCAATGTGTTCATTTCGAACTAGCTTATATCGGGAATGTACATTGTAACATGTAATTGTTGTTGGTATTTGCAGGATGAAGAAGCATTCTTTAAGGACTACGCAGCCTCGCACAAAAAACTCTCGGAGTTAGGATTCACCCCGCCTTCTTCTCGTATTGGAACAGCCTTGAACAAGACAATTAAGGCATTTGTTGTCGCTGCTATCTTTGTCATTATGAGCTACTTGTATGGAATGAACCGAAACAAAGAGCTCAATTTGCATTGATACACAAAAGTTGATATTTATGAATCTGCAAAATTGTCGAGTTTCTTATTCAACTTAAAATAATTGATGATGAGTGTGTGTTGTTTTTTGTGGACGGAAAGCAGTTTTGGTCCCCAAAGTTTAAAATTTTTGGTAATTTTGGTCCTCAAATTTTTTAATTTTGGTAAAACCAGCCCCCAAAGTTTCATATATGCAAAATCGGTCTCCAAAGTTTGTGAATTTTGGCAAAACCAGTCCCCAAAGTTATGTGCGTGTGGCATAATTGTCCCCAAAGTTGTAATTTGTGGCAAATTAGGTCCCCGGACGAAAATTAATTTGGGGGCCGGTTTTGCCAAAATTCGCAAATTTTGGGGACGTATTTTGCGAAAATACGCAACTTTAGGGACCAAAATTGTCAAATCATCAAAACTTTGGGGACTGTTTTTGTCACTCGAATCTTTGGAGACCAAAATTGCCAAATTATCCAAACTTTGGGGACCTAAGTCGCCATTTTCTCGTTGTTTAATGTTATTTATCTTGAATTTTGAAAATATAAAAATAATATTAGAACTTTTTATAATCTTCATACACTTTTAAATTTGTAAATGTCACTTTTATGAGGTATATCTTGTTCTTTAAATTTAGATTTTATACATAATATTCGTTAATATTTTAAATATAGAATTGGTTTTCATTTTATTGTTAATTTTGAAAAATGTAAATACTTGAAATAATACCTTAAAATAGCAAAATTACTCATGAAAAATAAATGTAAATAGCTATTGTATACCTTGGTTAATTTTTAAACAATTCTAAAATATCATATATATATATTTTTAATACTATTTTAATGCATGTTTTGTAAATTCGCTAAAATTTCAGTGAAATTCTGCTAAATTTTAGTCAAGATCGAAATAAAATTTGAAGATCAGATCGATTTTTTGTCAGTTCAACTTTTTTTTTTAATTTTAGTGTTCAAAAATCCAAACGAGACATCAATTTTCAAATTTAAATGCTTTAAATGATCATATTTTGAATATTGAACTTGATTTTATAAGAAATATTGATTTCAAAATAATAAATTTTGAGTTGAAATTTATATTTTTCATGTTTATATTTCAATTAAAAGGAAAAGAACGATAAATATATTTATAAACTATAAAATTAATTTAATTTATCCAAAATTAAAAGATTGTTTTAATCATTTAATGTTCGGTCTAATTTTCTAATTTTCAGTTATTGTTTTGATCGAAGGTTTTAGGACTTGGTCAAATGGTGTGTCGGTCGTGGATTAAGATGGAATAAGGGATTTAGAAAGTGTCTACTTCGCTAGCTTTCTATTTTTCGTTGGCTTTCTGTGGCGGCTGAGCGACGCCGGCGACTTGTCTAATCTTGTACAAGAATAGGCTGTTTTTTATCCTCTCGAGGTTTTCAAATGGGTGATGTGCCAGAGATTTGGGATGCGGCGGAAATGGCGGAGTCATGTAGCCATAAGATCCCGTCTTCATCTCGTACGATCGATCATTCTCTTCCTATAGACGATCTGAAGCCGCGGATTGTAGAGGTATGTAGAGATCTGTTTGATAAATGGTCGAATTTGAATGAATCTCAATGTTCCCTTGAAACGGTTTCTGGCGGAATTACCAATTTGCTTCTAAAGCTTTCTGTTAGAGAAGAAAACGGGAGTCTTGTGAGTGTGACCGTGAGATTGTTTGGTCCAAATACTGAATATGTAATAAATCGTGAAAGGGAACTTCAGGCAATTCCACATCTTTCTGCTGCAGGGTTTGGTGCTAAGTTACTGGGAGTTTTTGGGAATGGAATGGTTCAGTCATTCATCAATGCTCGTACTCTTACTCCTGCTGATATGAGAATACCGAAGCTTGCAGCCATGATTGCTAAACACCTTCGCAAATTCCACAGCGTGGAGGTTCCTGGTTCTAAAGAACCCCAACTGTGGAATGACATTTTCAAGTTCAAAGCTAGAGCTTCAGTTCTCCAATTCGATAATATTGAAAAGCAGAAGAAGTATGATACAGTTTCATTTGATGAAATCAATGAAGAGATCACTGAGCTTAAGAAGCTTACATCTCAGTTTGATTCTCCTATTGTGTATGCTCATAATGATCTCCTTTCTGGGAACTTAATGCTTGAAGATGATAAAGACAAGCTTTATTTGATCGATTTTGAGTATGGGTCGTATAATTACAGAGGTTTTGACATAGGGAATCATTTTAATGAGTATGCTGGCTATGAATGTGACTACAGCTTGTACCCCAGTAAAGAAGAACAATATTTCTTCTTCAGAAACTACTTGAGACATGAAAAACCAGACGAGGTTTGTGATGATGAAATCGAAGCTTTTTATATTGAGACCAATACTTATATGCTTGCTTCACATCTTTATTGGGCACTGTGGGCGCTTATCCAGGCTAAAATGTCTCCTATTGATTTTGATTACTTGGGTTACTTCTTTCTCCGGTACAATGAATATAAGAAACTGAAGGTGAAATGCTTTTCATTAGCTCATTTGTATCTTGGGAAATTTGCTAGAGGATGAATTTGTCTTAGAATATTTGCATTTTGATTCCTGTATCTTCATGATCTTGATAATTGGAGCATAGAAATTAGTGTTGATTCTTACTTTGGCATGAAAAAATTGAAACTTTTCATTAGCAGGAGAATTAAGGCTGTTAAGATTAAGAGGGCATCTTGTTCTTTATTATTAGAATAGCAGTTAGAATAAATTAACTGAAAAAGGCTTTAGGCCAACTTGTATATAAGCAAAAACTGTAAAAGTATTCAATCAATACAATTCAATTCAATTTTCAGTTTTAACCGCTTTCTGCTCCTTCGTCTTCTCTGCATTTGCCATCCTTCGTCACTCAACATGGTATCGGAGCGTTAACTTACCGATCCTTCCCCATCGTATTCCAAAGATCACAACACCTAACCACAGCGATACATCAGAATCCATGGAAAGCGATAAAGGTAATCTGAACACAAATAATGGCGATCTCAAGGTCTTTCAAAACACAGGCTATACAGTAGACTCTCCTTTCTTCCTCGTCGGATCCGATCACTCAGGGCTTCTTCTGGTAACAACTCCTTTATCTGGAAGTACTAATTATGCTACCTGGAAAGAATCGATGCGATTGGCTTTGATAGGAAGATTTAAACTCTGTTATGTCGATGGATCTATCGTAATACCTGCTCCAGGTTCTGCCGATTATCCACATTGGGAACGAATTGATTCCGTGGTTCGATCATGGATCTTAAATACGCTGAACAATGACATCCGCGGTGCATTCATCTACGTACCTACCTCCAGGCGTCTCTGGATTGACCTTGAGGAGCGATTCGGAGAATCTAATGGTGTTCTACTGTACCAATTAGAACGTGATGTCTGAACTTTGAATCAAGGATCCTCCAGCGTAGCGGAATATTACACCAGACTTGCTGAGCTATGGGAGAATATAAATAGAGTCTTACCTCTACCGAACTGCACTTGTGGTGCAATCAAGGGATGCACTTGAAACATGATGTCTCTATTGCTCACTTACTAGACGAATTCCAGACTTCTACAGTTTCTCATGGGGCTTAAAGAGGATTTTGCTGCAACGAGAAGCCAGATCTTGATGATGGATCCACTTCCTTCGCTTAACCGGGCTTATGCCATCATTATCCAAGCTGAACGAGAGAAAACAGTCACTGGAACTCATCAAGTCATCAATTCTGATATTGCATTGCTCTCTCGAAACATCATCAAGAAACCTTCATCTAAGCCTCAGCCTTCCAGATTTTCTTCTGGTGACAGCTCAGGAGATCGTTTCTGTACGCATTGCAAGAAATCAGGCCATACAAAGGAAAGCTGCTTCTTGTTAACTGGTGTCCTGGACTGGTACAAAGTGTTGAGAAACACTTAGGGGAGAGGAATTCCCAGGGAATATGCACACTTGGCTTCGACTATTGCTGATGAAGAACAACACTGTTTTCCATTCCTCAAGCCACCAAATTTCGCACCACACCACCTGTCATTCCTAGCTCAATTATCCACAATCCAAGAATCTCTGAATTATAAGGATGCTAGCTGTCGGAAGGAATGGGTACAGGCCATGCGCGAAGAACTGGACGCCCTTGTGCAAAACCAGACCTGGGACTTGGTTCCTCTACCCCCTGGTCATCATCCCATCGGCTGCAAATGGGTATATAAGACCAAACTCAACTCTGATTGATCTATCGCTCGATACAAAGCGCGGCTTGTTGCTAAGGGATTTCATCAGATTGAAGGCGTCGACTATACAGAGAGTTTCTCACCCGTCCCCAAGGTGACTACGGTTCGATTGCTCTTGGCATTAGCAGCGAGTCAACAATGGCACCTACACCAAGTTGACATCAATAACGCATTCCTCCATGGGTCGTTAAATGAAACTGTATATATGGAAATCCCCGAGGGATATACCGATCACAAACCTGGCGATGTTTGTATACTGCGACGCTCCCTCTACGGCTTGAAACAAGCATCCCGCCAATGGAATTCCGAGTTGACAAAGCAGTTACTGGCTTACGGTTTTCAACAGTCCGGCCATGACCACTGCTTGTTTACTTTTGTTGGGGCCTCAGACGACCTTATGATACTGCTCGTGTATGTCGATGATATCTTACTATGTGGCTCATCTGTCGCAGATATCACTTCGGTAAAGGTCTATTTGCATCAACTTTTAACCATCAAGGATCTCAGACATGCGAAGTTTTTTTTGGGACTGGAGATCGCACATTCCAGCGATGAGCTCTTCTTTAATCAGCGTAAATATATCTTGGATATCCCTGAAGATATGAGACTAGTCACTGCTAAGATAACATCCAATCCACTGCCTAGCGGTTTTCCGTCACGCATGGATACTGAATCACCCTATCTTGATGATCCAGGACCATACAGACGCCTTATCGGTCGGCTGCTATATTTAAACTTTAGTCGACCAGACTTAGCCCACGCCACTCAAGTTTTGAGTCAGTTTATGCACACTCCGCGGAAATGTCACTGGGATGCTGGACTGCACACAATGCGGTATTTAAAAGGTTGCCCCTCTCATGGATTGTTTTATTCCAAAGACACAGAGATCTGCCTCAAAGCTTTCTGTGATGCCGACTGGGCTTCCTGCACAGAGATTCGACGCTCTGTCACTGGCTTCTGTGTTTTTCTTGGCTCATCGCTTGTTTCATGGAAGACCAAGAAACAGAATACAGTTTCTCGATCTTCGATAGAGGTTGAGTACCGAAGCATGGCTTCCACAGTCTGTGAGTTGAAATGGATTTCATATTTGTTGCAGGATTTACATTTCTCATCGATGTTGCCCATCCTGTTGCATTGTGACGACAAGTCAGCCCTCATGATCGCTTCTAATCCCGTTCTTCATGAGAGAACGAAACACTTGGAGATAGACTGCCACCTTGTTCGTGATTGCCATCGGGACGGCTTCCTGGATCTCCGTTATGTCACCAGCAAGGAGCAACTCGCTGATATATATGTTCACCAAGCGCTTGTCTGATGCTAACTTCCATTACCTCGCATCCAAGCTTGATCTCATCACCATAGATGATCCTCCAGCTTGTGGGGGAATGTTAAGATTAAGAGTGCATCTTGTTCTTTATTATTAGAATAGCAGTTAGAATAAATTAACTGAAAAAGGCTTTAGGCCAACTTGTATATAAGCAAAAACTGTAAAAGTATTCAATCAATACAATTCAATTCAATTCAATTCAATTTTCAGTTTTAACCGCTTTCTGCTCCTTCGTCTTCTCTGCATTTGCCATCCTTCGTCACTCAACAAAGACCAGAAAGGTTGTTGTTTTCTTGTTCTGCAGATCACGTGAAAAGTGATTTTTTAACTCAGTTCTTACCCTCCGACACCGGCAAAACGGACGGGAAAAGAAAGCTTTGTCGGGGGTTTCATGAAACGTGAGGCAATAATGTCGCCGGAGACTTCACGGGCACCAATGAAAAAAAAGAAATTTGCAAATGGTGATATTTGGAATTTACACAAGACATAAGTTTAATTGACATCTATTCATCTTGAAGGGGTTTCTTTGGAATTCAAATGAAAAGTGCGATGATATACAGTGCGATGTTCNGATCAATCAAGCTTGAACATAAAAAAAACTAGCACAGTTTCCTGTCAATCTCCTCGTTCAGAACCCGAACCAAACGGTTCATATCATCGCATGAGTTATCATCTAAAAGACTGTACAATGTGTGAAGCTCATCACGATTTGCCTTTTTAAATAGACCACTTAGCATTTTCTCAATATCTGCATGATTTTCCCCTTCCCCTTTCTTTTGATCACTCAGACTCTCATACTTAACCATTTCGGTACTTATTCGAGTTTGCTGAGGAATCTGCATTAGAGGTCGTGATTTCCAGTACTCGTAACAAGTGCGTCGTTCATCCATACCCTGAATCACCTGTCAAGAACAATTCATAAAACTTTCTGCATTTCATTTCGTAATTCGTAGGCTAGAACTCGGGTTGCAAGCAAGTTATGATAAACATATATGATAAAACATCAGATCAAAACTCCGACTTCCTCTACGCATATATAACCGGAGATTTTAACAGAAACGAAAGTTAAAGTTATACCTGAACAATTTTGGGAGACGAAAAACCGAACATTTCAATGCCATCGAGACTCCCAGGTGGCTGTAAGGGGGGAAGATTTGGTTTACCTAGTTTATGATGCTTTGTAATCTCTTGATTAACTCTCTCACGAACCATGTCCCAGCATCTAGACGCCGATACGTGCACAAATACTTCGCTTGGAGTATGATCCACATGAACCTGCATGGCCAAAATATATAAGAAACTAGTAGAAGAGACAGGTTAAATGTACATTTTGTTTACCATGAATAGAGGTCCATCACGACCAACGTCTAATATCTCGGAGATGTAATGGCACATGTTTGTCGGATCAAGGACATCTATGTACCTAACACGACTCCGAAATCCTGACAGAAAAAGAGAACATTTAGCAAATCTATGCAAAAAAAGCTTAAGGTGTTTTCAAATCATACCTTTTGGGTAAATGGATCGACTGTCGCACCATAGCTTTGTAGCGTGCACAGAACCGAAGGCCAGAGCTTCAACATTGCAATTAATTCTCCTGATTACCTTTGCAATACGAGGGCCCTTTTGACGATAATATCGATCTAATATATTCTGACGAGTAGATGAGCAAGAGGATACTGTTTGAATATAGTCAGCACCAACTTCAGTAATTTCATCACAAAACTTCTCATCATCTATTTGTTCTGGTTTTCCATCTTCTTTATTTGCATCGTCGATACTGAGACGACTCTCGTTCTTATTCATAAAACCATTACTAGAATCTGCAAGTATCTTAAAGCTAGAATTTTCAGGTTCATTCCCTTCAGCTTCAGAATGTCGTTGAACAGCAGTTGAAGTTGAGAGATTTTCCGGAGGACTACCCGTCTTGACTTCACTTTCCGGGAAAACATTTTCGGGGGCATTTCCGAAATGCTTTTTAGAAGGCTCCCTTTTAACAGGGATTTCATTAATCAAGTCATGCTCCTCATCATCACTCAGTAGCATCAACATATTTTTCGTCATAGAAACTGATGATTGACCCCATTCAGATTTATATGTATCCAACTTTCTCCTATCAAGTATCTTATCTAAACGATTCTCACTTTTCGATGACGAACTATGATTAGCTAAATCTACTTTAAGGGACAATACACTTGCTGATGCCTTCGAATTATCCAGAGCCAAAACTACGACGGGTGAATTCGAATGCTTCAAAGAATCTGAACTATAATCATGTTTTTTCGACCGAGGAATGCCTCCATCTACAAGTTTCGGTTCCTTAATAGAAGCAGTATTTGTCGCTTTCTGAGAAATAACTTGCATACTGTCTTTGGAAACATATGAACTGAGAGAAAGTCCGAGATCAAGCCTTGCCCACCGGTACACTGCACTCAGTTTCCCTTCCAAAGCTTCAACCAAAATATTTAACTCGTTAATGTCATACCGGAAGAGGTAGAATTTAGCACCCCAGGAGCAGGAACACAGTTGTTTTGCATGGTTCAAGCAAGCATATTTATCTGGTGAGCAATGATGACAACCAGCAGCAGAAATATGTAGATCAAAAAAGCAAATACTGCACTCTCTTTCACTATTAGCATCGAAAGAGCTCTCCATCTTCAATGCTTGAGAAGACCGAGAAAGAAACTCCCTATGCTCACGTTCTATCTCAACTCGAATCTGGTGAAGAAAAATGATACAGAGAGGCATCATAAAAATCCCTTATGTTCAAAACAAAGAGGAATAAGAAACGAGTAAATTCGAGTAAGAAAAACCTCCGGTACCTTCAGAGCTTTCGATAACAGTCCATCTTTTCCGCATACATCCTTCCATCTTAGGCTATTAGAAGTAAACTTTCTCAATAAATTTTGTTCCCAATTTGCTTTCACAGCATCTCTAGCTGCACCGAGCAACAGCTTATCATGTGATATGGAAGTTTTTCGACATTGCTTGCGATAGAGTTCAATTGCATTTTGTCCATGTGGTAACCAGTCAACCGGAGCAGCATTAACAGCTTCAGCACAATTAAATCCACAGTTGAAACCTGCATGATATGCTCGTGGGAAAGTCAGGACAAACTCTCCTGGATTCTGAGCACAGCGATAAACAGGTATCCCCTCAGCTTTTAGGATCGACGGAGAAATCTGAGTAATCTGCAAAGATCCAAAGCATAGGTGTAAATTCAACAACGAATTTAGAGGCAAGGATCAAATTGTAAACAAAAACCAATCGATCACATAATTTAATAAAAAGAGCTAGTGATATTATCTACTAATTCTCTGCCCCTTAATTGGCACATCTTAAACAGAAATAATCGTACGAGTTTATGTAGCAAATCTGGCTGTTCTTCGAAAAGATCAGGCAGATGTTTTCTCATCGCTGCTTCCAGTTTCACAGCATCTGATCCAGGAACACCGTACCACATTTTTGGAGCACCCCAGTGCATGTAATTCAATGAATACAAGTGATGATCTTCAACATGCTGTAACCAAGAAAATTATTTGTCAACAACTGAATGTGACAACATGGAGTAAAACACAAAGATGATATACATACCCAACAAAACGAAGAAAAACACATTCCGACATACAACCAAGGTACGAGAACCCCGGATATATCACTGCCTTCATAAGACAAGACAGATCCAGGAAGCCTAGGAAAGTTATTTAAATTCCACCCTGAGTTAATATAGTTGGCATCAGAAACTGAACGAACTTGATGTGCATATTTAGGGAAGCCACTGCCAAATGTTCCTGTTTCGATATCGGCACCATAAAGTACCTAAAACAGAAGCCATATTATAAATATTGCAGAACACATAAGACTCGAAAAACAATTGAATTTTGTTAACTGTTAGATTACCTCAATTTCATCAGTTGGTTTCTCCACCATCCTCCAGTACTCTCCCTCGATTTCCTCCAAAGAAGGCATTTCATGATTGCATACCAAACCCGAATTATTAACTTCTCTTCTGAAGTAGTGCTTCATGAAATAATCAGCATATTTTTGAAATGCACCCAAGTTAAAGTCTGGACCTGGTTCAAAACCAAATCTTTCAGTCTCACATAATCCAAATTCACCTATTCCTTCAGCTTCCTCATTACTATCAATTTCATTTTTCATGCATCTTCTCTTTTTCGTCTTCTTGGTATAATTGACTTGTGATATATTTTTCATTATATCCCGCTTCTGCAGTTTGTCTATTTGCTGAACACGAGTGATAAAATTTGAACCCTCCCATACATTTTTCTCCTTCAAAGGAGAGGGAGGTTTCCATGAAGGAGGGGGTACAATGCGGCATATGCCGTATCTCTCTGCCACAGCTCTTATACTTGAAATATATTTCAAGGTGTCTTCAAACTCCTGCTAGTGAAAAAGGAACACATTCATAAAGTACTATACAAACTAACATAATGCTTAATTGCAACGCAAAAACAAACGAACAAGCAAACAACACGCTGCATCTGTAATCATTGCATTTAGAAAGGCTGAACATCTAGCAATAAAACTTCGAAATGGTAACCTCTTCTGAAGGATAAAAAACGGGTGCCGCTTCAAGATCTGGCCTCCTAGCTTCTTCAGGATGCCATTTTGCATTCACCTGCTTCACAGTTTGCATCATATGTTAATGGTGGTATTGATACCTTCAGCCGGAGTTTTAAAGCCACTACCTCACCAACCATATAATAATAACATACATCAATGAAAAAACCGACACTCTATTTGCGTACTTATTTTCTCAATAAGATGCAAGGGATCGAGTTGAGTATACACATAAGGTCTAAAAAGACATGCCTTTTGGCAGTTGCTACAAGCTTCGCATCCCCGGATAATCCCTTTAGGAAGCTGATGCTTGGAAAAAGTAAGCTGCAAATATACAAAACTGCAAACGCTAAGGAAATGAAATCATAGAAAATTGGAAAAATAAGCAACGAATAAACTAACTTGCCAACCTGATCAGACTCATATTCTTCACCAGAACTGTTATCACATTGGCTAAGTTTTATCCCACGGTGACTTCGCAGCCGCTTTGTAAATCTTGAGCCATCATCATTCATGTCAACTGATGTCTCCAACTTGAAAGGTTGTGGCTCAACAGCAACAGATAACCCTGAATTACAAACTTTATAATCCTCTGCCTTCTTGAGAGTGATGGGCACAAGTGACTCAAAAACAGGAGAAATTAAGGGAGTTTCCATGCAATCCTCTTTGACAAAAGGGCCAACAAGTTCTGTACCCATCACCACTGATGAACGCCAAGAAAGTGAAAAATGGATTAAACAGATTAAAATGTAGTCAAAGATGAAATTTCAAGCGACCCAGAAATTACAGTCATAAGGCATCACAACAAATTCCATGATTTCAGCAGACAATAAATTGGTGAAGAAACTATTGTCAAGAACCAGGAAAGACCTGATCTACATTACCTTTTCACATATAAATCAGACAAACAACTTCATCGGAGAATAACATAACACAAATTTGATCTTTGGACATTTTTTTAGAAATCAAGAAAATACAAGTGAAAAAAGAACAAGGACATTAACAGATCAGAACAACGATTAAGATCTCACGACCCAAGTATTGGATAGCATACATATTATGACGCTCTTCCCTTTGATCTTCTGGTACTCAGAATATCAATACCAACACACACATTTCCTGTAACACATTACAAACAATTAGTAACACTGCTCAAAATCAGATTTAAAAATAAAAATACTAGTAAAATCTAACTTTGTAGATCAGATCCCAACCCTAATTTACAAACACGTTGACCTTTTGAACAATCAAGAGCAGCACTTGAAAGAAAAAAAATCCCACATCATAAAAAATAAAATAAAATAAAATAAAATAAAACATCAGGCTGGACCTTAATACAAGAAAAACCTAAGTTCCTCGCCCAACTTCCAAAACAATTTCCTATCAGGGAAAATTGATGGGAAGTTAAACAATACCTTCTTCTAGATACCAAGAAACCCTAATCCAAAGAAAACAGTGAAACGTACGGTAAACGGGTACCCATGTAGTCCTTTTTCTAGATTTTCCCTCTTAAGAGGACCAAGTCATGTATGTTATCTCTTAAGTAAGATTAATACATCAAATAAATGGGTCGAGTTTTAATAAATTTTAACTTATATTTTTTGAATATAGATAATTGTTAATATTTTATTCGAATAAATCATTCAAAAGATTGGTTAGCAAATGATCCAATTTTTATGATAATTAAATTTAGTATACGTATCTCCTCTAAATAATAATGTATATTTTATGTTTTTGTTGCTTTCATTGTTTAGTTATTAATGTTGTTTTAAAAGCCGTCTAATTAGATGTTTAATTTAATTATTGTGACCGTTGGAAGATTGGTGTCGCGTGACATCACGTGAGCGTCACATATATGGGCCTGGCTTAGTTTTGATTTATCTAGGTTGGGTTGGGTAGATATGGACCTAATGAGTAATCTCTTCAAACATGGTGGTTGAAATATCAATTATCTCATATTGAATTTAAAATAAAATTAAAATTGGTTTATAAAAGGAAATTACATCGTAAACTATTTGTTCAAATCTTTTATGATATAATTTCCCCCCTTATACATTATATCAGTATATATTCTCAAGTCCAATAAAAATTTCATCTCAAGTCCAATGTGAGATTTGCAAATAGAAATTAATCGAATTTTCCCAATATTTATAATCAGATTTTGACTGACCTAAGTGTCGAAATTATGATGCGAGTGTACACATACCACACTACAAAAAACTTAAATAGGTTAATCACTAAGATACTATTCAGTATTCTATCATATAAATCAATCTAAATTTCATCTCAAATCCAATGTGGGACAATTTGATCTGCTTCACACCGCAAGCAAGAAGAGTAAAGAAAGAAGAATCTTAGTTCAATTGTGGTGATATTTTATGTTAGAAACATTGTAGTGGATAAAAATCAACGAGGGAATGCATTGACAGTAAGGCCACCATCAACAGACACTACCTGACCAGTGATAAAAGAAGCAGCAGGAAGACAAAGATAGGCTACCAATGATGACACTTCTTGTGGCTCCCCTGCTCGACCAAGTGGTGTTCTTGATATTATATCGTCCATGAAATCCTTATCTTCCAGTAACTGCAACACAAGTTGTGCTGTGAGATCTTGTGATGCAGATAAATAGGAGTCTTAGATGGGATGAGTTGCAAAAGAACAATTAAGTATGTATGTTAGTTATGATCCTCATTTGACGAGGGTACCGATGGTCATTTGATAGTAGTACAAAAGGAAATGACGACCGACATAGTTGAGTGATGATCGATACAAAATCCAACCTTGAGAGCGGTAGCACTTCGACTTCGGTTTATCAGCCGAAGGAGTAATGGGCTTTTAACTCTAAATTCCAATGTATACACTATATATATGGTGTTAGTCACACTTAATGCGATATTATCCGATCATTATCAAAATAGCAGTGGGAGCACGAGAGAGTAGAGTTTGCTAAGGTTCTATAGAACTTGTTTGTTGTACAAAAACTTGATAGTTCTTGTGGAAACTGTGATTATTTCGTTGATAGTGGATGGACCAGTGGTGGTCCGTGGTTTTCTTCCTGTACTCGGGTTTCACATAGAATTTTATGTGTGTTTTATTTTCAGTTCCGCATCTAACTTTGAGAAGTTTCTAGCTAAAGATCTTTAACAAGCAAGAAAACTTACATGTTTTACGAGAGATGTCTTAATATACCAAGGAGCAACGCAGTTGACACGTATGCCATCTTTGGCCCATTCACAAGCCAGATTTCTAGTTAGTTGATTCAGTGCTCCTGAAACCAAACATAAAAAGGGATCAATCTGAGTTAATCGTGCATAATTTCCCTGCTTACTTATACCTTTCGTTGCTCCATAAACAGAACCAGAAAATAAGTGTACCAGTCCAGCTACAGAGGAAATAAACACAATACTCCCAACACCAGAGTCTTTTAGAAAGGGATGAGCAAGTTGAGACAAATGATATGCAGAGTCTAAGTTCATAGCAACGATACTCGAATAATCTTCCGTGGTATAATCAACAGTTGGCTTCCTGATGTTCATCCCGACGTTATTGATCTGCATTTTGATTCGTAGAAATTCTAGATCAAATATCATGCTAATCAAATATTATGGTAATGTAAGTGATCCATATCATATAACTTTCAAGTAGTCTGTGCATCAAAGGATACCAAATTGAACTGGATTAAGTCAGCTTCAAGTTTTTGAACTGGATTAAGTGCATCAAATGATACATATATAGGATCTTACCAATATATTGAGTTTGCCATTGAAAATGGAAGAAACTTGTTTCATCAGGTCCACTCTTTGTTCTCTAGAAGACGCATCACATACGGATCCAGTAACCCTAAACCCCTTACCATTCCACTCCCGCAATTTCTGATTCAGCTCCTCTTCATTTCTCGAACATGTGTGCACAGTCGCACCCATTTCAGCGAGCTCTTCAACTGTTGCATATCTAAGCGGCATTTCCACAAACACTTGACGGGTATTAGGTTTTATAATTTATAAACCTTGAAATGAGAAGATAAATCTAAGGATTACCCAATTCCTCGTGTCCCGCCGGTGACAAGGGCCGTCATGCCAGCAAGCGACCATCTTGAATTTCTACTTCCTGCCATTGAATTGACGAAATTTGCAGAATGGACGACAAATTAAGAAACTCTTATGATGAATTTCAAATTAAATTTAAATTATGATCCATAGTGAATAAAAAATCATTTTGGCAATTTAGAAATATTAGGGACTATATTGATATTATTTTTCTTTTACAGGGATTTAAAAAGTAAAAATGGAGAGCTTGATTAATCACTTGTATTTGCAATAATTTAATTCGAAAATAAAAGATTTTATTTATATTTAAAGAAATTCATATTTAATTAAATTGGATTACAAAATTGATCTAACAATCAGTTTGTTTAAAAAACAATAGCAAATAAAGATAAATAAATTAAAATCACTATTATGAAAAATACAAAATAATGATTGGATCCTTCAAAAATATTAATCGTTTTGTAAAATGTTTTATTTTATTTTATTTTTAATATTAACCATTTAAAAAAGTTTTATAATTATTGCACTTTTTTAAATATTCATAAAAACATTTAATGACTGATATTATCTATTCTTACTGGGCTTTTATAAAGCCCAAACTCTAGCCCCTGAACTTTTAGTATTTGCAATTATTCCCCATTTACATTTCCACATTTCTCTCTTCCCTAGCGTCTCTTTTTTCTGTGGCGTTTCTTTCACGGAGCGTCGCCTGCTTATTCCCTTTCCAGTTTCCACCGACCCGATTCTTTTTTCTTCAAGATTCGGGAATTCGATCGCCTTTTTTAGGCCTAAGGGGGGGTTCGTGTTACCGAATCGTAAGGAAAATTGTACCCCATTTTTTTGGATCTCGATCGATGTCATCGACTCATTGGTGTCACAGATGCAGCAGATTTGTTAGAGTTTGGACTCAAGATTCAATCGCTTGCCCGGATTGCAGCGGTGGGTTCGTTGAGGAGGTCGATACATCTTCTCGATTCTCACTTTCCGATTCTAGAAGACGTCGTTTTCCAGCTGCAGCTATGTATACAACCGCGGCTGCGGATTCTGCCCCAATCACAGGCTCGGGCTCTAGTTCTGGATCCGGATCCAGCCCTAGGTTTAGGAGAAGCCGTAGGCATGGTGGCGACCGGTCACCGTTTAATCCAGTAATCGTACTTCGCGGCCAGACAGACGGTGGTGGTGGGGCTGCAGCGAGTGGTGGATTTGAATTATACTATGATGATGGAGGAGGGTCAGGTCTTCGTCCTTTACCTGCCGCTATGTCTGAGTTTTTACTGGGTTCAGGTTTCGACCGGTTGTTGGATCAATTGTCGCACATTGAGGCTAATGGGACTGGGAGAACTGATGATAATCCGCCTGCCTCAAAGGCAGCTATTGAATCGTTGGCTAAGATTGAGATTATTGACCACCATACGTCGTCGGAATCTCATTGTGCAGTTTGTAAAGAAGCTTTTGAATTGGGAATTGAAGCTAGAGAAATGCCCTGTAAGCATTTATACCATCAAGATTGCATTTTTCCATGGCTTTCTTTAAGGAATTCTTGTCCTGTATGTCGACATGAGTTACCAACTGATAATGATGCTGGTGATGGTAACATGACTTCCATAGAAACAAACAGAGGTGAAACTGAGATGCAAAACAACGATGAGATGGTTGGTTTAACGATATGGAGATTACCAGGAGGCGGGTTCGCTGTGGGTAGATTTTCTGGTGGGAGAAGAGCTGGTGAAAGGGAATTACCAGTAGTTTACACAGAGATGGATGGTGGATTTAACAACAATGGTGTACCTAGAAGAATTTCATGGGGTTCTAGAGGTAACATATCAAGAGATAGAGGCAGATTAAGAAGGTTTTTTAATAGTTTATTCACATGTTTTGGAAGAGGTGAATCATCTAGTTCTAGCTCTAATGTTGATTCTAGAATTAGTCCAGGAGGTGGATCAATGAACTCGACACCAAGAAGACGTAGAGGATGGGCTTTCGAATATGGACGATGGTGAGTATATTCTCAATTCGAATTTCCAACACCTGGTTTTAGACAATTGAACGAAATGCTCTATATGTTTGTATTCTGCAACTGTATATTAAAAATGCATTTGCAAATGATTTTCATAAGAATCCATTGGTTTTATGTTGTTCAAATATGCTTGTAGGATCATCACTGAATGTTTGTAAAACTTGTTATTTTCAGATTGTATATGATGAGTATTTGATTCTTATGTATGAGTTGCAGCTAATATGCTTTTTAAGATGCCATTGCTGCCATTAATCCTCTGCAGCTCTGCTCTTATTTTATGCCTTGTGTAGTGATGATTTATATTGAAATTATAGAATCTGACCGAAATTATGATGAGAGAACATGAAATATGATTAATTTAAAAGATTTAATCAAGGCATTATATAATGAATTTCAACTCTTATAAACCTAATCAATCCCACTGTTTAAGCAAGCTTTTCAAGCTGCACTAATCTTGAATAAGTGTTGAATCTTTTCGTTCTAGCTATTTGTTGATCGGTCTTTCCTGCATATCGATAATCGGGTATCACTCAACCTCCACACTTTACATAAACACACAATTTGCAACATATTTTACATATGGGAGATTTGAGATATAAAAGAATGTCTCAAAACTCAGAAAGTGAGAGCAAAAACTATTCTATTAAGCAAAACCCAACTGTTAAGAGTTAGCCGCCATCATCGTCATAAAAAGCTCAAATCATTGACTGGTAATCCCCAATCTACAGCTAGTTTGCACCCACCTTGTCCGAAACCTCCCCCAGAGAACTTCATGAAGTTTTAGTTTGAAGATTATTACTTGACTCCTACTTTGGATAACAACCAGTACAACGTAAGCTTCAAGGAAACAAACCCCTTTAATATATATTACTTTCTCCAAGACACACCATTTGTCTGTCTCTTACAACTTGGATCAAGAACCAGCCAGCCATGGATGAGTTCAATCACTTTCTTCTTCACTGCTGCTTCTTCTTCTTCTTCTTGCTTTCCATGCAATGCATAAAATGTCACTGCATTCTGATTCTGCCATTGGAATCTAAGGTTATGGCTTCTCCATCAATTCACAGTCAGACAAATAAGCTCCTCTTTCACAATAATGTATCTTTAACTGCTTCCCTGTCTGTAGGCTCACCGCCTCAGCAAGTTACTATGGTTTTAGATACAGGGAGTGAGCTCTCATGGCTAAGATGTAAATCCAGTTTGTTTAACCCGCAGGTCTCGTTAACATATCGTAGAATCCCATGCTCTTCTTCTATCTGTACTGTTAAAACAGGGGATTTTACTGATCCAGTTTCTTGTGACGATGAGAAACTCTGCCATGTGATACTTTCATATGCAGATGCGTCGTCAGTTGAAGGGAATTTAGCAGAAGAAAGCTTTCATTTTGGTGATTCTGAGCTTACAAATATGGTGTTTGGATGTATGGATTCCTTTTCAAGTACGAACCCAGATGAAGACTCGAAGATTACTGGCTTAATCGGCATTAACCGTGGCTCATTATCGTTTGTTTCTCAAATGGGTTCACCGAAATTCTCGTACTGCATCTCAGGCAGTGATTCTTACGGCGTTTTGATCTTTGGGGAAGATGATCTTCCATGGCTGACGCCGTTAAACTACACTCCGTTAATTCAGATACAGACTCATCTTCCTTACTTCAATCGTGTAGCGTACACGGTTCAGTTTCAAGGAATTAGGGTTTCCGAAACTGTTTTGATACTCCCTGATTCAATTTTGGAGCCTGATCATACCGGCGCCGGCCAAACAATGATTGATTCCGGTACACAGTTCACGTTTTTACTCGGCCCAGTTTACACAGCATTGAAAACGGAGTTCTTGAAGCAAACAGAGGGGATTCTTCAGCCTTTAAACGATCCAAATTTCGTTTTTCAAGGCGTTATGGACTTATGCTTTACATTAATCGAGAATAATATCCCGCCATTGCCGAGCGTTTATCTGATTTTTCCAGGAGCTGAAATAAGCGTTTCAGGGGGGAAGCTTCTATACAAAGTTCCCGGAATGAATCGCGGCGGCGGCGGAGGCGTGTTCTGTTTCACATTCGGGAACTCAGATTTATTGGGCGTAGAATCGTACCTGATTGGGCATCATCATCAACAGAATTTCTGGATCGAGTTTGATTTGCAAAGATCACGGGTTGGCTTAACGGAATTTAGATGTGATTTAGCGAGTCAAAAGCTGGGTTATCACTCTACTAATCTATGAACCCTAATTTTCAATTGAGAAAAAGATAAACTCTTTTGGGATTCTCATTATTTATGGAGATAGCGAACACAATTAAATAAAATTTAATCCATATAATTTCATATTTTTTACAAAATTCGATAAAAATCAGTTTGCTATTTTGGCATCTAATTTGTAAAATATTTTATATTGGGAGCAATGTTTTAAAAATTAGTATTATACTATATATAATATATGTATTGAAGGTAGAGTATCTGTATCAAATAATAAAAAATAAAATAAAATAAATTATTAACGATTTTAATTCATTCTCAGTTTATATTATTGTTATTTCAAAATAATAAGATAAAAAAAAGTTGTATTTCATATCTCATGTTTCTCCAAATCAGACAGCTAGATCCGATCTAACTCATTTAAAATTCATATCGACAAATATTTTGTTTAAATAGTATCAACACCACATCGGTACCATTGAAATTCACGGTATATTGAAAATTTAAAATACTAATTTGGAATATGGAATTTGCAAAAAACATGAAATTTGGGGACTATCAAATTTGCCAAAATGTACCCATATTTAATAATTATTTCTCATTAAATAAAAACACCACATATTTGTATAAATATCAAATTTGACAAAATATTAATGTTTAATAAAGAATTCTCATTAAGTACAAAATATTTGTATAAATATCATTTATACCCCTAAATGAAATATCAAAATGATCCTTTCAAATGCAAACAATATCAAAACCTATCCATATTTTATTCCACACCACCAATACTTTACAGAAAAGTGCAAATGCTGCTGCTAAGTTACATTACAACAATTTCAACATCTCAATGAACAAATACAACAACTTCAAGTCTAGAAGATCACCTCAGGCTACAATATTCAATGGCTCCTGAGCGTTTTTGTGTTGTTTCGACGGATTTTTTGACCAATACGAGTGTGCCGCTAATACACGATCTAACAGTTCATGAGGAACAGGCTCACCTCTTCTTTGCTGCGGTGAAATGCTGGCTGTGTGCACCAATGTTTTCCACTTATCCTGTGTACCCGAACACAAATATATAACTTCGACCTGAGCGGAGTCTAATTATGTGGAAGGGCTAATGATAAGAGCTCGTACCTTCAGGTCGACGTAAGTTCTATGATCTGCATTCTCAAAAGCATGCATTTTGACATCACGCCACCTGCGTAACATAACAAATTAGAATTTGAGATTCGGGATTGAGCTCAAGCTCAAGCTTTAGCACCCCTACCTTCCCGTTCCCAAGTTTTCAACTCCTTGAACTAGTGCTTCCACTTCTGCGACGGAAAATGGCCTCCGAGTCCTTCTCTGAGAAACATCACTATATTTAGGTAGTTTCTGAACTTCTGCAAGCACAGGGACCAATGCCAAGGTTTGATATTCGTCTCCAATTGGTATACCGTGTTCCTTTGTGATGGGAAACGGTAAAATTTCCATTGAATCTTTAGCATCCGGCTTTATAACATGTTGAGGCTCAACTATTCCATTTGAGTTGCCTAAAGGATCAATGAGTGATCTGAAAAGAAAGAGGATCCGATTAGAGATCCAACAATCTTAATTGCCGAAGTAAATCATACCTTGGATTTTTACGATCAGCATCACATGTAGATGAGACATGATATTCATTTGGATTTACACAGGTCATTTGTGTAGTATGATTTGGTTCTAGTGCAAAATCAAGGTTGCTACACTGCGAAATTCCTGCTTGCTGCAAAGTTCTCTTATCACCTCTAACTTTCTTTCCTTGCAAAAATATCCCGACTCGTATTTCGCCACGAAGTATGGCAGTGACTTCCTCTAATACAGTTCTCTACAAAAGAAAGCATCAGTAACTGATCTTCCGAGACAGTTACAATTGGTATAGCGTTATCAAGTACGTAAGCTACCTTCAACAAACTAACGGTCGCATTTTCAGGAATCTCAAGGTAAAGTTCTGGCACTTTGAAGGACTTAATGCTCAAAGTTACTGAAAAAAATAAACAAAAAACTTCACATAAAAATGAGATAGCAATGAAGGTTTGTTAAAGATTGTACCATGCTGCTCCTTAGGCTTTGAATTAGTTTGCGTGTAAGCCGAAATCCCATTCGCTGCTACATCACATTATACCGAATCGAACTTAGCAAGCAAAACAAAGTACAATTGCTATTATTTGCAGTTGTACCTTCACCAGGAGCATTAGAGATTATATTGCTAGTTTTACCAGCAAAATCATATTCAGATGAAAAACTGTGATCAAATAACTTCCTCTTCTTATTTTTTGCTTGTTGGTATCTTGCGTAGAGACTCTTTCGGTATCCGTAAAAAGCCTTTGTTCCCTCACCTGAAGCCATAATCAGATAAACCGATGCATTGAAAGATTGCACATGAGAGTTTTACTTACTGAATGTACAGAGATTGTAGCCCTTTCGTTTCACGGCTGCTTTTAAATATCTAGACATCAGCATCTTCCTCATTCTACGTTGAGGTTTAAAAGGCCTAATCCCGGTACTATATTCATTACAACCAATAGAGTTTTCATCATCATCTCTAAGTCCTAGCTTTACATTATCACGGTGCTTCTGAACTAAAGCACGAGGAGTCCATTTCCTGTACAAAGGAAGCTTTACACTACTCTCAGAAGCAACCAATGAGTTAGTATTCACACAAATCCCAAATGGATCCTTATACTTTTCATCTCTCGAAAGTACTTCGGATCCATACTCGACTCTAACGTTCAATGGTTCACCTAAAGAAGTATGGCTTATTCCCTTACAAGTAATGTTAGGTGTGCCGAACTCAACGTTCTTTGGGGTATCAATAGAGGGATTGAATTCTAAAAGCCCTTTTGAGTTGGACAATATATTATGCTCCTTGCTGGAAATTTCAGGGGCAAAAACACTCTCGGCATAACTACTACGATCAAAGCTATCTGATTTCAAAACCATATCATCTCTAAGAAGCTCTGTTTCATTTCTATCGTGGAGTTTAGATTTCCCTTCTGCAGCTGCACTGCAAGAAGCAGAACCTTCACTATCTTCCCATAATTTACCAGCAACAGCTGCAAGGAGTTCAAAAGGACAAGGACTCTCTTTGTCTTCTACTACTCTTTTCCTTTGGTTTTTCTGTAAAGATGAAAGCATCAAATGCTCGAATCTCTGTATCGTAAGTAAAAGAATACTAAAAAATTACCCTGATTGAACGCCGTGCCTTAGGAATAATGGGAGCTTCATAGAGACTCAATCCAAAATTTGATATTTTTTTATAAACCATCACTCAGGTGAGCATGTGAATCTCCCACCATCAAATGCAATGACCTACAAAAATGAAGCCAATCTCAGCCTAAAATGCAGGTCCGTTTTTCTTTCGACCTTCTGCGTACAGTCCACAAACATACGCCCAGACAGGAACTTAATAAACATGCAAGATTTAACAAGAAACAAGCATAAACAAAGTTAACATTCACTTTACCACAAACAGAAATTTACGAAAATCATGCCACATCCAGCGATTAAGTTTAAAAATTATTCTGAAGAAAAATGGAAACTATTAAAAGAACGAATGATCCACAGCCAAACAACTTGCTGAGCTATCAAATTTAGAACAGTAGCATTAATTAAATAATTACGGTGAATATTCTCAAGATCCAAAACACCAGTTACCAAACAGTTTTCAATGCCAAAATGAAAACTTAGAGCGAAATATCATACAATTTTTCTGGCAAGATGAACCTTAATTAGATCATCCAGAATACAAGCCATAAAAATGCAATAAATGCGCATTTCACCCAAAGAAAAATCAGAAAGTGACAAGATCAGATCTCATCAGGATCAAGAACGATCCATCAAAAAAATAGAATATACGATCTCAAAATAAAGGAGGTCAAATCTCGGCATACAATACCATCAATCGAAACTAAGATCCAGAACCAAAAACCTCTCAAAGGAATAAAATACGCATACCGAAAACGCTGATCCAACAACACCCACCTACCCAATACGATGTTACAACAACCACCCACCTAGAACGATGATTCAAGCAATAACACCAGTATAATTCCCTTGTCTTCTCTCAACAGCCGCGTTTGAAGGTTCTTAAACTAAGAATCTGAATTTCCGTGACGCAATAAAACAACTATGTTGCTGTAATTGATAAGAATGGAGAAATATAAACAATAATTTTAACAGAAAATGGAAATGGCTGTAAATAAACCTCCAAGGTCTGGGGATGTGCTAAAGCTAAACCTCCAATCGTAGGTTAGCCCTTTCTATAAATCTTCCGCCGAATCGCACCTAACGTCTCCAAAGTTCCTATCATTTATCAAATTTAGTATTTAAAGTTTCTGATTTTGACAAATTTAATTCTCAAACTTTCATGGAATCAAAACAAGTCCCCAAACTCTGTATTTTTAATATAATTAATCCTCATATTTTGTAACTTTTGGCAAATTTAGTCCTCAAAATTTATATATGTGGCGAAATTGATACTCAAATTTTGGGGACTAATTTTATCAAATGAGGACCAAATTTGTCAAAAATATCAAAATATGATGATTATAAATGTCAAATAAAAGTTTGGGGACCAAATTTGTCAAAAACAACAAACTATGAGGACCAAACTAGTCATTTTCTCATAAATCTTCATATGAAACCGGATACAGTTAGTTTTAAGGACAAAATCGTCCTATATTACAATTTTAATTAGTGGATTTGTTTGATTCAACTTTTTAAAATTACGGTCGGTCTTGTGAGATGTGGTGAAGTGGTGAGATGTGTGGTGAGATACCATGATCGTGAATTTTTAAGTATGTTTGATAAAATTACGATATTATGATCGCGATTTATGTAAAAATATTAATATACTCTTATATATGTATAATAATAAATATAATTATATTATAATTAATATAAATATGGATAAATGATTCTTTTTCAAAATCAAGATGAGATCACATCTGTTATATCGTGATTTTTTAATGATTATTACATTGCAATTAAGTTTGTGTTTTGTGTGTATTAAAAAAATCATGATTTGCACATCTCATTGCACATCACCGCTGTTTTAATCGAGGTATTAAATAAACCCAGTATTAAAATCGATTAAAATATATAAATACATAATTCTTAGATATATTGAATTGCTTAAAGTATCCTTTGTAATTGAAATTTGAAACAATTTATTTTACAATTTTTTGTTGGAGAAATAAAAAATAGAATAGGGCACGTGTCGATGTAATATGAGAGTGACATTTAAGTATAAGTAAATAATTGTGATGAGGCCGCATTGTACGGTGGGGTTTAAAGCCCAGAATTCTTAAAAGCCCATAATAGTAGGGGACGCACTGTAGTTGTAGCCTCTGTGCTCTAAATAAAAGAAGAGAAAAGAGAGCAGCTTTCAGTCTCCTTCTTCATCATCCTGTCTCGTACTGCAATTCCTCTGACGCCACAGTCCACAACAGAGACCATTCATTCATTATCAATATTGGTACAAAATGGTAATTTGCGCAGGGTAAGAATGACTTCTAATCCAAGATTGGCAAGGACAATTTGGGGCAAAACTTCCCAATTGGAAATGAGTGAAATTAACTCCTTCGCTGGAAAGGAAAAGAGGGCAGCGAGGGTTTCAGTCAAGTTCGAAATGGGGATTGCTTCAATTCTAAAATGCCATCCGCTCGACCTTCTCTCATCGTAATCACAGCCAACAAATCATTGAATCGAAGCTGCTCCTGCTCACCCAATTGATCGGAAAGAAGATGCTTGCCCTAGGGTTTTGTCTCGCTGAATCATCCACTAACTGGAAAACCCGCTTTTTCAAAAGGTCCGATTCATAAATACTGGGTCTGGCCCAATAAAAGGTCTAGATCGAGTTGTTAATAATATATAAATGTGAACTTTAGTAAACAATACCCATGTTTTCATGCAGATCGATATCGAGATTATCGGGTGACACTGATATTTCGATAGGTACTGTCCGGTGTCGTGTTTCTGAATCGATCCGAAAAAATAAAAAAATATATTTTTTACATAAATTTTTAATTTTTTTTTAAATGAAAAAAAATTATACCGGTTATGATCTATATGAAAACATTGAAGAATACATGTTGATTTGTTATTGTTTCTTTCATTGGAATTAAAGTATGAAATTATTCAAATAATAAAATGAGCCCGAAAAAAAATTCAAATGAATTTTTGCGAATGTTGGAATTTGAATATTTTTATATTATTTATGTATGAACACGAATTAATAAATTTGAATACGAACTCGAACATAAACGAGCAGATCTAAACACAAATGAACATGAATAAAACATAAATACGAAAACAAAAAAGAACACAATTTTAGAAACTTTGAACAATGTTTGAACAAAATTTTCAGTTTGAATTATAATATAAATAAACACAAAAAAGTTAAACTCAACTCATTCTATTCAAATAAAAGACTTGCTATATTTGAAACAACGGTTAGTCGTGTGTACGTTCATCGAATCGTGGTTCTATTTATTATTGCAAAAATAGTGGTCTCATTACAATAAATTTTTTTTAACTGTCACCAAAACGTATTTTGTAAATTTTCATTTCAACTCTTATTAAATTGTTGTTTAATTCAAAATTAATTAAAAATAAGAACAAAATAGTCATTTTATGAAATCACATTCACTACACTGTTATTTTAATCACGGTTTTTTAAATCACAATTATTTATACCAAAATCATCTCAAAATACAGCACAATGGTCTAAACTCACCACTATTTCTTCAGTACTATTCCAAACATGCGTGTAACTCACTTATTCACATGCAATAACACATAATATGTATGTAATATCAAATACATAAATGATAAAATGACATATTTAATCCACAAACTTTTATACTTTTGGTAAATTTGGTCCTAAGAATTTGTAACAATATATTTAGTTCTCAAATTTTAAGATTTTTGACAAATTTAGTCATCCAATAAACATTTGGCAAATCAGATTCCCAAAGTGGCGAAATCCGTTCTCGAATTTTGATTTTGATCGATGACCTTAATTGCTAAATTGAAAGTTTTTTAGAGCAATTATACTATACATATTAAGTTTTGTTGACTTATTTTACCAAAAATTACAAAATATATGATCAATTTTGATATCTTAATATTTTATAGATCACAATTATCACAATCATAAAACTTTAGCGATCAAAATTACCAAAATAATAAAACAATGGTGACCAAATTTTTATCTCATGCTTAATACATTTAAATTATAAAGAAATTTTGTAATTAATACATTACTATAGAAATTTTATTTTTTTTGTAAAATATAAATCACAGTTTAAGAAATATATCTTTTTCTTTTCCAGTTGAATTTATCTAAGTCATATTAACATATATAAAACAAAATTTAGGTATAAGAAATGCTATAGAAACAAAATCCTAATTTTAAATCTATATTATTTAAATATTAATGTTGATCATACTTCAAATGCTTGAATGCTCGAAGTCGTATATTCGAACATGTCGATTCAACATAGTATGTGAACATACATGCAAATTCACATCAAACACAGAGAATTATTCTATGTTTTAATGTTTAGAGTTTAAAGTTTTGGAAGAAAAATCAATAATTTATAATTGTTTAATTAATAATAAAGTTATGATGTCATATACTACATTTTAATTTACCCTCATAAATTAATGAATACTTTGACTTTGGTTATGATGTTTTTTCCTACCCTATATGGAAAATAATAAAATTTTAACAATAAATTATGTTGAAAATCTACTAATCTTAATTTCTTTGAAACTTTTACCCAAACTCTTAATTTCTAGATTTTCTTGGGATTATCCGATTTGTATTAATGTTAATATTCTTAATAATATTAATGATAAATAGCAATATAATCAAAACTGAATAGTATTGTACGATTCAATAGATTCAACCATGAATTGACATTTTTTACTGAAATACCCACTGTAAAAGTGAGTATTTGCCAAAATACCCACCTGCAGTGTATTTTGGCAGATGGATTTGTACTGCAGATGGATATTTTGGTAAATACCCACTTTTGTAGTGGGTATTTTGTCAAAACAACCCCATGAATTGGTCATTCATGAGATTCCCGGAATCCGGTACCTCGGACATGATCAGGACCAAGCTTGATCAGAGAAGTCCAAATAACGTAAGCCGAACTTGGAGGCTCAGATCTAGCCCACATGAATGAGTGTCCCATCCAGGCCAGGTGGCCCGATCGGCCATTCATAACGATCGGTCCCGATAGGTAGGACTCAGCTTCTTCCACGCGCCAAGACCGATCGGTCCACACCTTACAGGCTCTGCTTCGGGCCATCCATATTCCTCACATGCAACGACAACCTTCGACAGCCTTATCAGAAGCGTGGTCGGGCGAAGTCGTACGAGCCTCCCTTAGCCAAGGAATAGCCGGCTAGTAGCGCCGAAAGGTCTAGTGCCGTGCAGCTCTATGAAGCCGTTCCCGGCGGCTGTTCCGCCTGACATTAGCCGACCTAGCCGCAAAGGACAAGTACAAAACGACACCCTACTGTACACAGTACAGTGGGAGTATAAAAAGAACACTTGGGGTGTGAAAAAGATATCTTCCGATTCTCCTTCAAGCTTTCGGATAGAGAACATTCTATCGATTTATTCGATAATTTTCATCCCCTTTGTTGTCTAAAGAACAAACATGATCTTTGTGATTATTACTTTGTTTATTGAACCGACTAAGAGCATTTTCTCTAGCACTTAGTCAAGTGGTTTTTTTCTCATCTTTGAGGTTTTCCACTCTAAAACTGCTGTGTCCCTTTACCTTTGGTTTATAATCGTTCTCCACACATCAAATAAATTATAACCGAGTTCGTCTTGCTACGAACCGGTCGACTGTTGACACCCCGGTTTTCGAACCACAACAGTCATAAACCTGGTTCACATTTTCAAAATCAAAAAATAGAATACCTGTTAAAACTCTAAAAATAAGTTCACTCATTTAAAAGGTACAAATTAAATTTTTTTAAGCTTATTTTTAAATTTAAATATACAAAAATTATATTATATTGTAAATTTAAGTTTTTTAATTTAATCTTTGAAACTTAAACACGTAATATAACTCAATAACTTCATCCCCACTTTTAGCAACGGATAAATAATCAATATAATTTACTTCAAAAAAATATTTATATCATCTATGATAAAGTCATTTGAGCGAAAAAGTATATTATATATTTTAATTTGAAAAAAATTAAAATCTTAAAAATTGCAGCATAAGCATATTATATCATTTCATTTTTAGTAAATGTATCATTATTAAAATATACTATTAAACAAAAAAACTATATATTTCTCTAATTTATCATAATTCATTTAATAATTATATGTGAGCATATATTGAGTTTTTTTTATTAAACTTATTAAAATTGAATTATTTTGAGATGTGGTTAACCGTTAATGATAGTTAATTTTGAATGTGTTATAAAATTGTGTTATAATAATATTAATTTATCTAAAAATACGAATATACTCTTATATATAAAAATAATAAATTATATTTACTTATTATATCTAATTTATCAAAATTTTACACTACATTGCTTTCCAATATATTTTCTAAGTTCAACAGAGAAATATATGATCTCTAAATCTCTAAAATACATTGTTCAGCATAAAAATAGAAGTTCAATAGTCTCTATTCAATAAAAAACACATCGTATTATATACTTTAAATCCAATTAATATGATCATTTTTAATAAATTATAAATAATAATTCTCAACACATACTTATTTACATATAAATCATATATCACCATCATTGTATCAGAATCACGCCGATGAATGCAGGGGATACGAAGCCGCCTTACTGCAAGAATCGTCAACGTTACGATTCACATCTCTAACACTGAACTCTGTTTCTTGAAGCTTTTCCAATTCTCTGATCACTTCTTCCATTCTCGGCCGATATCTCGGTTCAGTGGCGATGCATTTTCCGGCGAGAGTCGCAGCCCTTAAGGCTGCAGCACGTGTGTATTGGCCTTGTATTCGAGTATCAATAACCTGGAGAACTCTCCTTTTGCTAGATAAATATGGCTTTGCCCACTCAATCATATTTTGCTCTCCTTGAGGCCGGTTTTTATCGATCACACGACGACCAATCAGTATCTCGAGAAGAACCACCCCGAAGCTATATACATCGCTTTTTGCTGTCAAATGACCTGCAGAATCAAGTGTAAACGAACGGGATTAAGGGAAGGAAGTCATAAATTTAAAAAGACTTGACCAAGTCATTATGCGATACATTCCTCATCCTTATAAATCTAATCGATCCCACTTCTCTATGCAATATGAGACAAATTCAACATAATCCAGATAATGAAACACAGATTTCGAGCTTAAATACCAGTAGCCATGTACTCTGGAGCTGCATAACCAAATGTACCCATAATTCTAGTAGAAACATGGCTTTTTCCATCACTTGGTCCGTCTTTCGCTAACCCGAAATCCGAAAGCTTCGCATTATAATTCTGCAAATCAAAACCAGAATAAATATCATCTTCTTCTCTTCGATTCTAAAACGATGATACGATCATTTCATTTCTTGTTCATACCGTATCCAACAAAACATTAGACGATTTGAAGTCGCGGAAAATGACTTTAGCTTCAGGACCATGAAGATAAGCAAGTCCCTTTGCAGCACCAAGAGCTACTTTCATTCTTAAGTTCCATGACATTGGATGGAAATGAAAAGACCCTAAAAAACATCGAAACTTAAGGATCAAATGAATCTGCAAAGATCATACCGAGAAAATAGAATAAACTTACGGCTAAACAGATGATTCTCCAAGCTTCCACGAGGCATGAATTCATAAACTAACAGCCTGTGATCATCTTCGGAGCAGTAACCAATGAGTTTCACCAGATTAGGATGTTTAAGTTGGCTCAAATAGTTAATCTCCGTCTGTAAACTCATCAAATTAAAAAAAGAACAAGAGCCTATGTTAATTTCAATACTTACCAGCCATTCTTTATGACCTTGAGGACCATCTTGATTCAATTTCTTGACAGCAATTACAAGCCCAGTTCCAGGTTTAGCAGCTTTAAGAGTTTGTTCATCGATCCAGCCTTTGAAAACACTACCAAAACCACCTTCTCCAAGTAAACTATCAGGTCTGAAGTCTATTGTTGCAACTTTGAGATCATTGAAGCAGAATTTCTTCAAATTTGTTGCCTCTAAGATTTCTGTTTCTCCAGCAGGAGATGGAGAGGAAGAAGATGAAGTTATGCTGCTCGAACCTCTTCCTGCAATCAAAATCAAGTTATATTTTGATCAAGAAGAAAAACCCTTATAGATTTACAGACAAACAAACCATCTCTACGAGGAGTGTCTGAAGTAACTTGAGCGCTGCAACAAGAACCCATAAGATGTGAAGATTCAAACAGGAATAACAAAACTGCTGACTTTTCCCTTGGACAGAGGGAGAGTACACTTCACTTTGTAGAGCAAAGCTTTTAAACAAAAAAGAGAAATGAGAGATAAATAAATAGGGGGAATAGGGTGACTTCATTTCCAATCTGTGTGCCACTGTAGTTGTTTTAGTTTGTCTTTATAAGCGAGAAATCTGGTCAACGAGGAGCAAAACTTCATATTTAAAGGTGCAGTTAAAAAATGCAATCTCACCCACGATATCCTCAGATGGCACTTCACCAGAATTGAACGTAGAGATAATTTTCTTCACTTCTTTTGCCTTCCCATTCTACAACAAGATTCAATGTTTTCATAACACAACACAGAGGAGGCAAAAGATTTGCATGTAGAGAGCATCCCACTCCACAAAACACACAAATATAAAACTTTTATGAGCACCAACATTCATAAAGAAAAACTACAGCAATAAACTGAATTAACCAAACTAAACCTCTTCTCATTTGAGAAACACAATAGCAGCAAAAATGATGCGCCTATTTCACCACAAAGTATCTGGGCCGTAACCCGCCCAGTCAGATCATAAGTACTACACCTAACGATTCTGAAGTATTTTCACACAATTCAGTCATTGTAACAAAACTCGGTTAAGAAAAAACCCGCTTATATGCAAAGAAAAAATGCGCATCAAATACAAAAAATCGATCAATCAAAGCCTCACGCATTTCCAGTTCCCGCCAACAAAGAACTTTCTGCCCATTTCGTTACTCTGTCGATGAAGTAAACTTGTCGTCGGAGTGCGTACGGTACAAGTGAGAAATGTTCCAGTGAGGCTTGGATTTCATATCTGGGTAACGAAGGAAGCCGCGACCGCGAAAACAAAAATGTCTATACTCTATATATTGCTCTTAACGCCGTTCACCGAAGCAAATCATCAACGGGCATGTTGAGTTTGGCGTTAGTGGAATTTAACCCCGAAATGTAAATTCATGAGAAAATCGGGGCTAAATTGAAATAATACTAAAAACAAAGGTTGTACCGAAAATAATAGACTAGAAAATACTAGAAGAAAATTAATATTAATGGTTGTACGGATGGAGTGACGTTGCAATTGAGAATTAATATTAATATACTAGAAAATATTCTTATTAGAGAGATTTTACTTGTTAATCTTAATGTGCTACATTGAATTTATTTATTTTTAATTTAATTATCTTGAAATTAAACATTAATATTAAATATAAATGTAAACTTGATTGGTTATTATAATTATTATTATTTCAACGATTTTGAAATATTTCAACAAAATATTTCTTTTGTTTTGGATTTGAGAAATAAATAAGTTTATTGAATAATACATTTTAAGTGCTAAATTAGCACTTAAGACAATATAAATGTAAACTTGACTGGTTATTATAATTATTATTATTTCACGATTTTGAAATTTGAATTTACCTTCATTAGTACTGCTAATGCTCACGCTCCTTGCTTAAGACAAACACCTCCTTTTAACGGTCAGAAATATTGAGTACATATACAACTGTAATGGTGAAGGCACCGTCGCAGACGGAGTGGATTTTGGGTTTTGTTTTGGTTACGTCTTCTCCCTCACAAAGCGCCTATTCCAATTTTAACAGACAAAAAGGAACGAAGAAGACGCCATGTATGATGTTGATGAGTTGGGCTTAAAGAGATATATCAGTGAGAATAATGGCTATTCAACAAGGTTTTTTTATAACCCTTCTTCCACACCGTGATTCTTTATTTCTGGACTTTCAAGGTAGTGCTTGTTTTTTGTTTCAGTATTATGTCGATCGCTTATTTCAGTTACACTTTTTGTAACATTTCTGCTTGCCGTATTCTTTGAAAAACATTATGTTACCTCATTCCTTTCATTTCAATTGGGTATTTTTTGAAGCAGTATCAAATTCTTATGTTTATATATGATGAGCACTTCTATTTAAATTTTACTTGAGGCTTGGACATATTTTTTTGCTGTATAATTTTAATACGGTACCCAAATTATGTTTGTATGTCTTGGGTATATCTATTTAAATTTTTTTTTATGTTTGGAACTACTTTTAATGGATTTTGATTCCGTTAGCGGGAATGATGGCCGTTTAACAATTTGTTTATATGACCTTTCTTGCAAACCGGATTCATTATTTTTAAAAACCTTCAAATAATACTAGTTTTTTGTTTCAATTTTCGGTCGATTTGCTTATTTAAGTTCTTTAAGAAAATTTTTATGCTTTCCATGTTCGTTGCAAAACTTTCTCGTGTACAAACCACTTTTATTTCAAAACTTTTATGTTTACATGTGTTGAACACTTTTATTTAATAATTTTTTGATGCTTGGAACTACTTTTTATGGATGTTGAATTCGTTAGCGGGAATGATGGTCGTTGGACAAGTTGTTTATATGACCCTTCTTGCAAATTGGATTTGTTATTTATGGAAACCTTTAAGATAATACTAGTTTTTTGTTTCAATTTTCTTATATAAGTTCTCGGAAATATTTCTGTTTTTCATGTTCGTTGGAAAAATTTCTCTTGTACAAACCGCTTTCATTTCAAACTTTTATGTTTACATGTATTGAACACTTTTATTTAAAATTTTGTTGATGTTTGGAACTACTTTTTTTGGAATGATGGCCGTTGAACAAGTTGTTTAAATGACCATTCTTGAAAACCTGTTTCGTTATTTCTGAAAACCTTCAAGATAATACTACTTTTTTTATTCAAATTTCTTATTTAAGTTCTTCTCGAAAATATTTTAGCTTTTCGTGTTCGTCTCGTGTACAAACCGCTTTCATTTCAACTTTATTTTACATGTCTTGAACATTTTTATTTAATTTTTTTTTATGTTTGGAACTACTTTTTTTGGATTTTGAATCCATCAGCGGGAATGATGGCCGTTGAACAAGTTGTTTAAATGACCATTCTTGCAAACATGTTTCGTTATTTCTAAAAACCTTCAAGATAATACTACTTTTTTGTTTCAATTTTCTTATTTAAGTTCTTCTTAAAAATATTTATGGTTTTCGTGTTCGTTGGAAAAATTTATTGTGTACAAACCGCTTTCATTTCAAACTTTTATGTTTACATGTCTTGAACACTTTTATTTGAAAATTTTTTGATGTTTCGAAATATTTTTTTTGGATTTTGAATTTGTTAGCGGGAATGATGGCCGTTAAACAAGTAGTTTAAATGACCCTTCTTGCAAACCAGATTCGTTATTTCTGAAAACCTTCAATATAATAGTACTTTTTTGTTTCAATTTTCTTATTTAAGTTCTTATCGAAAATATTTATGCTTTTCGTGTTTCTCGTGTTAAAACCGCTTTCATTTCTAACGTTTATGTTTACATGTCTTGAACATTTTTATTTAAATTTTTTTTGATGTTTGGAACTACTTTTTTTGGATTTTGAATCCGTTAGCGGGAATGATGGCCGTTAAACAAGTTGTTTATATGACCCTTCTTGCAAATCGGATTCATTATTTTTGAAAACCTTCAAGATAATACTGGTTTTTGTTTCAATTTTTTTATTTAAGTTCTTCTTCACTAAAATGTTTATGCTTTCCTTGTTCCTTGGTAAACTTTCTGGTTACCCTCTGCATTCATTTTAAACCTGTATTCTTTTTATGCAGTATCAAATTTTTATGTGTACATGTCTTGCATTTGTATTAGAAATTTTATTGATGCATGGAACTACATTTTGCTGTATCTATTCAATACATTGCCTAATCTTTAGCGTCTCTACTTCAAATTGTCTTGATGCTTGGAACTACTTTTTCTAAATTTTAATCCGTTGGCGTGAATTATGGTCGTTTAAAAATGTGTTTATATTACCATTCTTGCAAATCGGATTCGTTATTTCTTGAAACTTTCAAGATAATACTAGTTTATCATTTTAATAGTAGTTTATCTCCCACGCATTAAGCACTGCTTATGATTTCTCAATTACTTGGCTCTTTCATTATTTCAAGATAATACTTTCAAGTTTCTGTTGATTTTGTTATTTAAGTCCCACATACTATAGATACTCATGGATTATTAGCAAAGAAGATAGTGAGGTCACACAGTTTGTTTGGTGTATTCTTTGAGGTTAAATTATTTGCAATGATCAATTTACCATGTCTCTACACTTTCTCTATTGTGCAGTTATAGCATGATCACACTACATATTTTGTTATTTGTTCTACTTCCTTTTGTCACTCTTTCTAATAATCCAGTTCCCCCCTAGTGTTATTGATTGTCAAACTTATAGTTACACACTGCAGGAAATTAATCGGTTTTTACGTTTTATTAGATGATCAATATGGTATATTTTTTAGAAATTTGATAATGTAATGATTTTCATATTTTCTTGTTTTGAATAGATGTGTGATTATCCATCCCACATGTAAAATATTTGTGGCTACCCATCTTGAGTGTTGTGGACGTAATTCTACAGGGTTTGAAGCTGGGGTTCAAAGTTGTTTTATGCACGAGGAAAGAGCTACAAGCTTGTTTTTTATGCTCGTTCACTGAGTCCACTTGATTTGACAGTGCCACTACATGGAAGTGGATCAGATACACTTGCTTTGCTACTTCTAGCATTTTTTTAGTATACTTAAAAGATTATTTACTAGGATGTCAAAATGTTCTGCCTCTGATTCTGCACTATGTATTCTTCTTGCAGGACTTGCGATTTTTCCCACATACTTGCACTATGTCCAAATGCAAATGCAAATGCAAATGCAAACTCAACACTTCATCTTACAACTAACCTGAAATGTGTTATAAGTTTCTTTAATGCCCACTTACACTTATAAGGTAAGTCATGATTTTTCTCAACTCTTTAATATTTCATGTGGTGAACATTGGCTTATGATTTAATGTCACAATAAGGTGATGGTGTTAAAATCTTATGATTTGATTTACGAGAATTCTTTCGTAGCTCCCACCCAATAAGGTGATCATGTTGTTGTTTTATTTTGATGAGTATTTTGGTGCTGAATTAGTTAGTGGGTTTTATGGCAGTTGAGGAACTTGGGTGATGAAATGGAGTTATTACTTTCTCCATATTCATTCCACTTGGGAAATTAATTGGAGCAAGCAATACTCATATTGTTCNGACCCTTCTTGCAAATTGGATTTGTTATTTATGGAAACCTTTAAGATAATACTAGTTTTTTGTTTCAATTTTCTTATATAAGTTCTCGGAAATATTTCTGTTTTTCGTGTTCGTTGGAAAAATTTCTCTTGTACAAACCGCTTTCATTTCAAACTTTTATGTTTACATGTATTGAACACTTTTATTTAAAATTTTGTTGATGTTTGGAACTACTTTTTTTGGAATGATGGCCGTTGAACAAGTTGTTTAAATGACCATTCTTGAAAACCTGTTTCGTTATTTCTGAAAACCTTCAAGATAATACTACTTTTTTTATTCAAATTTCTTATTTAAGTTCTTCTCGAAAATATTTTAGCTTTTCGTGTTCGTTGGAAAAATTTCTCGTGTACAAACCGCTTTCATTTCAAACTTTATTTTACATGTCTTGAACATTTTTATTTAATTTTTTTTTTATGTTTGGAACTACTTTTTTTGGATTTTGAATCCATCAGCGGGAATGATGGCCATTGAACAAGTTGTTTAAATGACTATTCTTGCAAACATGTTTCGTTATTTCTAAAAACCTTCAAGATAATACTACTTTTTTGTTTCAATTTTCTTATTTAAGTTCTCGAAAATATTTATGGTTTTCGTGTTCGTTGGAAAAACTTATTGTGTACAAACCGCTTTCATTTCAAACTTTTATGTTTACATGTCTTGAACACTTTTATTTGAAAATTTTTTGATGTTTCGAAATATTTTTTTTGGATTTTGAATTTGTTAGCGGGAATGATGGCCGTTAAACAAGTAGTTTAAATGACCCTTCTTGCAAACCAGATTCGTTATTTCTGAAAACCTTCAATATAATAGTACTTTTTTGTTTCAATTTTCTTATTTAAGTTCTTATCGAAAATATTTATGCTTTTCGTGTTTCTCGTGTTAAAACCGCTTTCATTTCTAACGTTTATGTTTACATGTCTTGAACATTTTTATTTAAATTTTTTTTGATGTTTGGAACTACTTTTTTTGGATTTTGAATCCGTTAGCGGGAATGATGGCCGTTAAACAAGTTGTTTAAATGATCCTTCTTGCAAACCTGATTCGTTATTTCTGAAAACCTTCAAGATAATACTACTTTCTTTATTCAATTTTCTTATTTAAGTTCTCGAATAAGTTCTTCTTTTCGTGTTCGTTTGAACTATTTCTCTTGTACATACCGCTTTCATTTCAAACTTTTATGTTTTCATGTCTTGAAAACTATTATTTAAATTTTTTTGATGTATGGTACTACTTTTTGGATTTTGAATCCGTTAGCGGGAATGATGGCAGTTGAACAAGTTGCTAATATGACCCTTCCTGCAAATGAGATTCGTTATTTTTTAAAACCTTCAAGATAATACTACTTTTTTGTTTCAATTTTCTTATTTAAGTTCTCCAAAATATTTCTGCTTTTCGTGTTCGTTGGAAAACTTTCTCGTGTACAAACCGCTTTCATTTCAAGCTTTTATGTTTACATGTCTTGAACACTTTTATTTAAAAAAAATTTGATGCTAGGAACTAGTATTTATGGATTTTGAATCTGTTAGCGGGAATGATGACATTTAAACAAGTTGTTTATATGATCTTTCTTGCAAACCGGATTCGTTATTTCTTAAAACCTTCAAGATAATACTAGTTTTTAGTTTTAATTTTATGTCGATTTGCTTATTTAAGTACTTCAAAAAAAGATTTATACTTTCTCGTGTACAAACCGCTTTGATTTGAACTTTTATTTAAAATGTTTTTGATGATTGGGATCACTTTTTATGGATTTTGAATCCGATAGCGGGAATGATGGACGTTATACAAATTGTTTATATGATCCTTCTTGCAAATTGGATTCATTATTTATGGAAACTTTCAAGATAATACTAATTTTTGTTTCAATTTTCCGTCGATTTGCTTATTTAAGTTCTTTAAGAAAATATTTATGCTTTCCGTGTTCGTTGGAAAACATTCTCGTGTACAAACCGCTTTGATTTCAAATTTTTATGTTTACATGTTTTGCACACTTTTATTTAAAATGTTTTTGATGCTTGGAATCACTTTTTTGGATTTTGAATCCGTTAGCGGGAATGATTGCCGTTAGACAAGTTGTTTATATGACCCTTCTTGCAAATTGAATTCGTTATTTCTGGAAACCTTAATGAAAATGTTAGTTTTTTGTTTCAATTTTCCGTCGATTTGCTTATTTATGTTCTTTAAGAAAATATTTATGCTTTCCATGTACGTTGGAAAACTTTCTAGTGTACAAACTGCTTTGATTTCAAACTTTTATGTTTACATGTCTTGAAAACTTTTAATTAAATTTTTTTTGTGCTTGAAACTACTTTTTATAGGTTTTGAATTCGTTAGCAGGAATGATGGCCGTTAAACAAGTTGTTTATATGACCCTTCTTGCAAATCAGATTCGTTATTTCTGAAAACATTCAAGATAATACTAGTTATTTGTTTCAATTTTATGTCGATTTACTTTTTTAAGTTCTTTAGAAAATATTTATGATTTCCGTGTTCGTTTGAAAACTTTCTCGTGTACCCTCGCTTTAAATTCAATCTTTTATGTTTACATGTCTTGAGTACTTTTATTTAAAAAACTTTTTATATTTGGAACTAATTTTTATGTATTTTGAATCCGTTAGTGGGAATGGTGGCCATTGAACAAGGTGTTTATATGACCCTTCTTGCAAACCTGATTTGTTTTCTAAAAACTATCAAGATAATACTAGTTTTTTGTTTCAATTTTATGTCGATATGCTTATTTAAGTTCTTCAAGAAAATATTTATGATTTCCGTGTTCGTTGGGAAACTTTCTAGTGTACAAACTGCTTTCATTTCTAACTTTTTGTTAACATGTCTTGAAAACTTTTAATTAAATTTTTTTTGTGCTTGAAACTACTTTTTATAGATTTTGAATCCGTTAGCAGGAATGATGGCCGTTAAACAAGTTGTTTATATGATCCTTCTTGCAAATCAGATTCGTTATTTCTGGAAACATTCAAGATAATACTAGTTATTTGTTTCAATTTTATGTCGATTTGCTTTTTTAAGTTCTTTAGAAAATATTTATGCTTTCCTTGTTCGTTGGAAAACTTTCTCGTGTACCCTCGCTTTAAATTCAATCTTTTATGTTTACATGTCTTGAGCACTTTTATTTAAAAAACTTTTTATGTTTGGAACTAATTTTTATGTATTTTGAATTCGTTGGTAGGAATGGTGGCCGTTGAACAATGTGTTTATATGACCCTTCTTGCAAACCGAATTCGTTTTCTAAAAACTATCAAGATGATACTAGTTTTTTGTTTCAATTTTCTGTCGATTTGCTTATTTAAGTTCTTCAAGAAAATATTTATGCTTTCCGTGTTCGTTGGGAAACTTTCTAGTGTACAAACCGCTTTCATTTCTAACTTTTTTGTTAACATGTCTTGAAAACTTTTATTTAAATTTTTTTATGCTTGAAACTACTTTTTATGGATTTTGAATCCATTAGTGGGAATGATGACCGTTGAACAAGTTGTTTATATGATCCTTCTTGCTAACCGGATTCATTATTTCTGAAAATCTTCAAGATAGTACTAGTTTTTGTTTTGATTTTCTGTTGATTTGCTTATTTAAGTTCTTCAAGAAAATATTTATGTTTTGCGTGTTCGTTGGAAAACTTTCTCGTGTACCCCCTGTTTTCATTTCAAACTTTTATGTTTACATATCTTTAATACTTCTATTTAAAATTTCTTTGATGTTTGGAACTACTTTTTATGGATTTTGAATCCATTAGCGGGAATGATGGACGTTGAACATGTTGTTTATATGACCCTTCTTGCAAATCGGATTCATTATTTTTGAAAACCTTCAAGATAATACTGGTTTTTGTTTCAATTTTTTTATTTAAGTTCTTCTTCACTAAAATGTTTATGCTTTCCTTGTTCCTTGGTAAACTTTCTGGTTACCCTCTGCATTCATTTTAAACCTGTATTCTTTTTATGCAGTATCAAATTTTTATGTGTACATGTCTTGCATTTCTATTAGAAATTTTATTGATGCATGGAACTACATTTTGCTGTATCTATTCAATGCATTGCCTAATCTTTAGCGTCTCTACTTCAAATTGTCTCGATGCTTGGAACTACTTTTTCTAAATTTTAATCCGTTGGCGTGAATTATGGTCGTTTAAAAATGTGTTTATATGACTATTCTTGCAAATCGGATTCGTTATTTCTTGAAACTTTCAAGATAATACTAGTTTTTTGTTTCAAGTTTATGTTGATTTTCTTATTTAAGTTCCACTTTCAAGAAAACATTTCTTCTTTGTGTGTTCTTTGGAAAACTTTCGCATCACTTACATGCTTTCAATTCGGAACTACTTTTGTGCAGTATCAACTTCTTATCTTCACATGTCTTGAACTTAAAATTTTATTGATGCTTAGGACTACTTTTTTGCTGTATTATTTTAATGTAGTGCCCAACTTATGTTTACATGTCTTGAGCATCTCTATTTTAAATTTTCTTGATGTCTTGAACTATTTTTTGTTTTTTATTCTCTCTTAATTGATTTGTAGATATTTTTCTTATCATTTTAATACTAGTTTATCTCCCGCGCATTAAGCACTGCTTATGATTTCTCAATTACTTGGCTCTTTCATTATTTCAAGATAATACAAGTTTCTGTTGATTTTGTTATTTAAGTCCCACATACTATAGATACTCATGGATTATTAGCAAAGAAGATAGTGAGGTCACACAGTTTGTTTTGGTGTATTCTTTGAGGTTAAATTATTTGCAATGATCAATTTACCATGTCTCTACACTTTCTCTATTGTGCAGTTATAGCATGATCACACCACATATTTTGTTATTTGTTCTACTTCCTTTTGTCACTCTTTCTAATAATCCAGTTCCCCCCTATTGTCAAACTTATAGTTACACACTGCAGGAGATTAATCGGTTTTTACGTTTTATTAGATGATCAATATGGTATATTTTTTAGAAATTTGATAATGTAATGATTTTCATATTTTCTTGTTTTGAATAGATGTGTGATTATCCATCCCACATGTAAAATATTTGTGGCTACCCATCTTGAGTGTTGTGGACGTAATTCTACAGGGTTTGAAGCTGGGGTTCAAAGTTGTTTTATGCACGAGGAAAGAGCTACAAGCTTGTTTTTTATGCTCGTTCACTTAGTCCACTTGATTTGACAGTGCCACTACATGGAAGTGGATCAGATACACTTGCTTTGCTACTTCTAGCATTTTTTTAGTACACTTACAAGATTCTGCACTATGTATTCTTCTTGCAGGACTTGCGATTTTTCCCACATACTTGCACTATGTCAAAATGCAAATGCAAATGCAAATGCAAATGCAAACTCAACACTTCATCTTACAACTAACCTGAAATGTGTTATAAGTTTCTTTAATGCCCACTTACACTTATAAGGTAAGTCATGATTTTTCTCAACTCTTTAATATTTCATGTGGTGAACATTGGCTTATGATTTAATGTCACAATAAGGTGATGGTGTTAAAATCTTATGATTTGATTTACGAGAATTCTTTCGTAGCTCCCACCCAATAAGGTGATCATGTTGTTGTTTTATTTTGATGAGTATTTTGGTGCTGAATTAGTTAGTGGGTTTTATGGCAGTTGAGGAACTTGGGTGATGAAATGGAGTTATTACTTTCTCCATATTCATTTCACTTGGTGAAAATAATTCGAGCCATACTCATATTGTTCGACTTAATCTTCATTCTTTAGCCCCTTTGAGCAGCTTTAATAGAATATTATGTGTAGAGTCGAGTCAATTTACATGAGGAAGGAGACCAAATCGTAAAAGACTTGAACAAGTCATTTACTGGTCTACATTACCTCTTATAAACCAATCCACACCACTTTCAATTTTCGATGTGGGACAAATTTCATTATTTCAATAGTATAGCAGCTTTGGCTCCTTTGTCTTCCATAACATAGTTTGTATAATGTTTTATTTCACATGTAGTAGTTTGTTTTACAACCAAGTGGGGTTTGGTCTGGTTCGGTTCGGTTCGGTTTATTTGGGTATAATACCCCTTTAGGTTGCAATTGGGGCTGGTTTGATTACTCAGGTTAGTTTTGCTTACAATTACTCAATAAGCAAGCCTTCTCCATTACTTTCTCTTTCCTAATGACCACTTGAGTTCTTACTCTCTTTCGTGAGTTTTTTTTAAATTATAAAATATAGAAAATAATAATTTAATTCATAATAATTATTAGAATATATTTTGATTTCATCTAATTTGATTTTTTGGTATTATGTGTGTCAAAATGGTTGATTTTATTAGTTTTAATTGGTTTAATAGATTTTTAATTGTCATTTTACCGGATATTGTTGTAAGAATGATTTGAAAATTATTTATTAAAAATAAACAAAGATGATATATAGATGAAAGAATAAAATATTCTGAAATTATTTTCACACAATTCAGTCATCATAACAGAACATGGCTAAGAAAAAAAAAACTCTTCTTTTGCTAGATAAATATGGCTTTGCCCATTCAATCAGATTTTACTCTCCTTGAGGCTGGTTTTTGTCGATCACACGACGACCAATCAGCATCTCGAGGAGAACCACTTCGAAACTATTTACGTCGCTTTTTGTTGTCAAATGACCTGCAGAATCAAGTGTGAAAGAACTGGATTAAAGAAAGAAAGCCACACATTTAAAAGACTTAATCAAGTTATTATGTGATGACATTTTACTCTTATAAATCTAATCAATCTCAGTTCTCTAAACAATATGGGACAAATGCAACGTAATCCAAAGAACGAAACACATAGATTTTGAGCTGAAATACCAGTAGCCATGTACTCTGGAGCTGCATAACCAAATGTACCCATAATTCTAGTAGAAACATGGCTTTTTCCATCACTTGGTCCGTCTTTAGCTAACCCAAAATCTGAAAGCTTCGCATTATAATTCTGCAAACCAAAACCAGAATAAATATCATCTTCTTTGCTTCGACACTAATGATTAGGATGTGTTTATACATATAATAAACACGACGATACAAAACGATCATTTCACTTTTTAAACTAGTCATACCGTATCCAACAAAACATTAGACGATTTGAAGTCGCGGAAAATGACTTTAGCTTCAGGACCATGAAGATAAGCAAGTCCCTTTGCAGCACCAAGAGCTACTTTCATTCTTAAGTTCCATGACAATGGATGGAAACGAACAGACCCTAAAAAACATCGAAACTTAAGGATCAAATGAATCCGCAAAGATCATATCAAGAAAATAGAATAAACTTACGGCTAAACAGATGATTCTCCAAGCTTCCACGAGGCATGAATTCATAAACTAATAGCCTGTGATCATCTTCTGAGCAGTAACCAATGAGTTTCACCAGATTAGGATGTTTAAGTTGGCTCAAATAGTTAATCTCCGTCTGTAAACTCATCAAATTAAAAAAAAGAACAAGAGCTTATGTTAATTTCAATACTTACCAGCCATTCTTTATGACCTTGAGGACCATCTTGATTCAATTTTTTGACAGCAATTATAAGCCCAGTTCCAGGCGGTGTGCCACTGTAGTTGTTTTAGTTTGTTTTTATAAGCGAGAAATCTGGTCAACGAGGAGCAAAACTTCATATTTAAAGGTGCAGTTAAAAATGCAATCTCACCCACGATATCTTCAGTTGGCACTTCACCAGAATTGAACGTAGATATAATTTTCTTCACTTCTTCTGCAGTCCCATTCTACAACAAGATTCAATGCTTTCATTACACAACACAGAGGAGGCAAAAGTTTTGCATGTAGAGAGAGCATCCCACTCCCAAAAACACACAAATATAAATCTTTTATGAGCACCAACATTGATAAATAAATCTACAGAAAAAAATCTGAATTAACCAAACTAAACCTCCTCTCATTTGAGAAACACAATAGCAGCAAAAATGATGCGCCTATTTCACCACAACCCACAAAGAATCTGGGCCGTAAACCGCCCAGTCACAGTCAGATCATAAGTATTTTCACACAATTCAGTCATCGTAACAAAACACGGTTAAGAAAAAACTCGCTTATATGATACATCTGACCAGCAACATTATTCTAATGCGAAGAAAAAATGCGCATCAAATACAAAAAATCGATCAATCAAATAGGATGAGAGCCTCACGCATTTCCAGTTCTCGCCAACAAAGAACTTTCTGCCCATTTCGTTACTCTCTCGATGAAGTAAACTTGTCGTCGGAGTGCGTGCGCTACAAGTGAGAAATGTTCCAGTGAGGATTGGATTTCATATCTGGGTAACGAAGGAAGCCGCGATCGCGAAAACAAAAATGTCTATACTCTATATTGCTCTTAACGCCATTCACCGAAGCAGATCATCAACGGGCATGTTGAGTTTGGCGTTATTGGAATATAACCCCGAAATGAAAATTCATGAGAAAATCGGGGCTAAATTGAAATAATACTAAAAACAAAGGTTGTACCAAAAATAATAGCTTAGAAAATACTAGAAGAAATTAATATTAATGGTTGTACTGATGGAGTGAGGTTGCAATTGGAAATTAATATTAATATATTAGAAAATATTATTATAAAGAGATTTTACTTGTTAATATTAATGTTATCTTGCAGGGGTACGAGATACGGGTGCTGAGGTGCGATGATTTTAAAAGTATCCGATTATGGTGCGTTAAATTCAAGATAATAAAATAATCATTATAAATTGATGAGAACTCTAGGACCGGATACCTTGTGATGGGTAAGGCCCAGTAACGGTTGGGTCAATTCAAATAGCAAAAATGAATCCCTATAGCCCATTTACACCTCTAAGGAAGAGCGGCCCGATGTTCAACTATAGGACCGAAGCTAACCTTAACGAAATAAAGCGTCTTCTGCCAGCTGACACCTGGGTTCGGTCCGAACGGTTACANATAGAAGAAAGGGTCTTCTTCTAGAACAGGTTCTTCCAAGGTCGGAATAACCTGAAACTTGCCATCTCTTTCAAGTGGCTCGATCATCTTCCAGCGCTCGTCCGAAGGGGAATGCCCGAACGTCTTGATAACTTGCTCTCGCATGTTATCCAGATACTTCGCAGTGTAAACCCCGTGTATGTTATCCGCTAAAGCGAATAATAACGGGGACTGAGCGATCCCCAGAACTGCTTCCCGAACCGAACCTTCGGTCGAAGTGCGGGCCCTCGTCAACTCTTCCTCCAAGGCCGTATTTTCTTCTTGGGCCCGAAGGAGAAGCTCATTTAGCTTATTCCTCTTCTCCTGGGCCCGACCTTGGACTTGGTTGATTTCTTCGTCTTTGGCCCGCAACTTGGCCTCCAGGTCATCTATTCGCCCCTGAGCCGTTTCCCCTACCTTCTCCAGCTCAGAGGCTTTATCTGCTAAGAGTGAGACCTCCGTCCCTGTTCTTAGCAGCTCATTGTCCAATCGGTCACCGTCCTCCCGTACCGTGACCAACTCCCATGCTTGATCTCAACTTGCCTTTTCGCAAGGTCAAGTTGGTCTTGAACTTTTTGGGACACAACGCTATCACCTTGGTGTTTCTCCACGGTAATAGCAGTTGTGAAAGCTTTCCTCAACATCTGCAAAAGTCAACACATTGTTAAAAATGAAGCTTCGGGCCTCCATGTTAAACCAAAGTTACCTTGGATGTGAGGTCGAGGAAACTTTCCATAATGTCTTCCCCAGATACGTCCGTCTGGACGTTATCTGGGTTCTGCTCTCCGAAAAGGCGGAAATCCTTTACGAAGGCACTCCGCCAGGAGGATAATTTCCTCCCCTTGCTGAACCTGTCCAACAGGCTCAGGGCAACTCCCCAGTTGGAGTTGGTCTTCGGGCCCTGCGCAGGCTCCTTCAGGACGATCCCCTTAGTGGGGACCGGAGCGCTGCCCCCCTTCTTCAGCCTCTTCGGCTCCTGCGGGGCTTCCACTTCGGTCACCCTCTTCCCTTTTCCTAAGGGGACCGGCGGCAGGGAGACTTTCGGCTTAAGCTGAGGGCCGGGGAGAACCTTCTCCACAGGAACGGTTCCCTGCAACAATAAAGTAACAGTTTCAGTGTTAATAAAGGAGGTGTTACCAATTTGATAGAGGCTGGATAAGCTCAAAGAACGAATCCGAGCCTTTATCACCTCCTCTACCACTCCAAATACCCGAAACGCAGGCCCTTCTCCGCTTGAAGACTGCCCGGTGCAACGAAGGGTCAATGTGCCCGCGCTGGTTGTTTGGATCGGGGGGTTCCCTGACCCCGAAGGGACCACCGTGCCCCCCGTTGCTGATTCACTTGCTTCAGCGCTGCCCGATGCTTCCCTTTGTCCCTCAGAAGGACGGACCGAAGTAGCTGCCATACGTTTAAAGCGTGAGCTCGGCATCGTCTCAGTTGAATCTGCAAAACAAATACATAAGGATCATGAAAGATTAAAATATAAGTACTACTTCATACCCGATTCTTTTGATAGATCTGAATCTGAACTAGAAGAAAAAACCCCCTTCGGGGTTGGAGCTCCGGTCCTACCCGCAACACCCATCTCTATTAACCTTCTCTCCCGAAGTAGATCTATTCGTTTAAGGCGTGCTTCGGGAGGGGGGAACATCGCAAGTGCATTTGCGGTGTCCGTGCGGGAGGGGTTGAACCTACTTCGGTCCAACTGACCTATGCGTGGGTGAGTTATGCCTGGCCATACTTTCAACAGATCCTCTTTCGGAACTGTCATCCACACATAACAAGCCTCCCACGCATAGAGAGACTCCTCTTTATCTACAATTGCGCACTCTTTGGTGCACACCGCTATGTAATACAACTTACGACATCCCATTAGACCTTTCCCCTTCCGTGACCCAACCAAAAACAGGTCAAAGAAGTGTTTTAAGGTTGGGGCCCGATTCTGTTGGTGACAATAAAAAATGAACGCTACAATATAGACGTAACTGCCCGGGAATAACGCAAAAGTGGGGCAGTGGATTTCTTTAAGCACGGCCGCTACAAAAGGATGTAGCGGAAAACGAAGCCCGCACTTTAAAGAGGCGTAACTAACCAGAATAGTAGACGCCGGCACATTCATTGCCGGAAGGAAACATGGAATATCTTCCCGTCCCTTCCAAATAGAGTAATGTGCCGGGATTGAAAACCTAGACCTAAACTCCTCAATGTCCAATTCAGACATAGAAGGATAACGCATTTTGTGAGGAGCCATGAGAATATACCTTAGAAAAAGCGGATTGAAAGAGGGTCGGACGAAAATCGGTTGAGGGCACAAGAAACTTGCTGCAATTTCTTTTTTTGCGAGAATGACGATGAGAAGAAACAGTGCTCGAAATTCCGATTTAAATACTAATCTCCCAGCCAATGACATGCCGCCACGTAATACTGCCCAAGACTGTGATAGTACGGGGCGCACTCATCATGCCTCTTGAACTTTCGAAGGTGAAGAGGCGCGAGTCGAGAAATTAATATTTAAAGAATATCAAAGACAAAAGTATAATTTAAATATATGATATTAAGTCTTAAGCATGATTGATCTATACACTAAGGCAAACATCGGTCCCCTGGACTCTCACTATCTACAGGTACGGTCCCCTGTTCTCATGAATGTGCAAACATCATGTGATCGGCCTTATGTCACCTCTGCGATTGGCAATCAAGCCCGAGGGGCTAGTGATGAGAACTCTAGGACCGGGTACCTTGTAATGGGTAAGGCCCAACAACGATTGGGCCAATTCAAATAGCGAAAATGAATCCCTATAGCCCATTTACACCTCTAAGGAAGAGCGGCCCGATGTTCAACTATAGGACCGAAGCTAACATTAACGAAATAAAGCGTCTTCTGCCAGCTGGCACCTAGGTTCGGGCCGAGCGGTTACAGAACGGTTACAACTCACGTTTACCACGCTTCGGGCCTTCCCACGTTTACCACGCTTCGGGCCCGATCACGCAGATCACGCCTCGGTCCCGACCTCGTTTTACATCCCGCGATAACAACCTCTAACAAACCTGTTAGAGGCGGTTACGGAGCGTGATTTACACACGCTATGAACTCTATAAATACAGGGCAAGACGACGGAAATAGCAGGACCTTTTGGACGCGGAAGAACATGCCGTTACCCTGCCGGAATTCTTACTGTTTTCTTCATCTTGTCATTTTCATTAGTCTCTCTTGTATTGACTATGAGTTATTTCATTAGTGAACAGGCTAAGAGCATAACCTGCTCTTAGTCGAGTGGTTTTCACCCCAATTCCTCGGGTTTCCACTATACATCGCTGTGCATTTATTTATTTCCAGCTTTTGATCGTCTTCCACATCTAAAATAAATCAGAACCGAGTTCGTTTGTTGAACGAACCGGACGACTGTTGGTACCCCCTAAAAAGGGACCATAACATAAATATTTGAAATTTTCAAAATACACAAATCGGTAAAAAGTAATGAGTTTTAAAATAATTTACAAATGAGTATATAATTATTAATTTACATTTGTTAACTTCTTATTTTCACCGTCTTACAGTCACATGTGCAATTGTATTTCCACATATAATAGCTTATGCACAGCTTCTTATGTCATTCTCATTAACCCAATTTTTTTTAAAAAATTATGTATGTGGGTGCGCGAATCTATGCACTCGAGCACCTAACACACACCCTGTGCATGAAATTATCAAATTTGAAGCACCTAACCCAACATAGTATTAATGAACACATTGAATTTATTTATTTTAAATTTAATTATCTTGAAATTAAACATTAATATTAAATATAAATGTAAACTTGACTCGTTATTATAATTATTTCAACGATTTTGTAATTTGAATTTACCTTCACCTAAACAAAAAATACATTTCTTTTGTTTTGGATTTGAGAAATAACTAAGTTTATTGAATAATAAATTTAAGTGCTAAATTAGCACTTAGGACATTATAAATGTAAACTTGACTGGTTATTATATTTATTATTATTTCAAATTTTCAACGATTTTGAAATTTGAAATTACCTTCATTAGCACTGCTAATGCTCACGCTCCTGGCTTGGCAAACGCTCCCCTTTTAACGGTCAGAAAACTTGAATAATATATACAACTGTTATGGTGAAGGCACCGTGGCAGGCGGAGTGGATTTTGGGTTTTTTTTTGGTTACATCTTCTCCCTCACTCAGCGACTATTCCAATTTTAATAGGTAAAAAGGAAGGAACACGATGCCCTGTATGATGTTGATGAGTTGGGATTAAAGAGATATCTTTTTTTATCCCTGCCTTTCTTGTTTTCTATTTTGTGGGTTTTAATCTATCAGTGAGAATAATGGTTATTGAACAAGGATTTTTTATAACCCTTCTTCCACACCGTGATTCTTTATTTCTGGACTTTCAAGGTACTGCTTGTTTTTTGTTTCAGTGTTATGTCGATGGCTTATTTAAGGTTCACTTTCTGTAACATTTCTGCTTGCCGTGTTCTTTGAAAAACATGCTGTTACCTCATTGCTTTCATTTCAATTGGGTATTTTTTGATGCAGTATCAAAATTCTTATGTTTATATGTGTTAAGCACTTCTATTAAATTTTACTTGATGCTTAGACATATTTTTTTACTTTATTATTTTAACACAATACCCAAATTATGTTTGTATGTCTTTAGTACTTTTATTTAAAAAAAATTTTATGCTTGGAATGACTTTTTATGGATTTCGAATCCGTTAACGGGAATGATGGCCGTTGAACAAGTTGTTTATATGACCCTTCTTGCAAACCGGATTCGTTATTTTTGGAAACCTTCAAGAAAATACTCGTTTTTTGTTTCAATTTTTTGTCGATTTGCTTATTTAAGTTATTCAACAAAATATTTATGATTTTCGTGTTCGTTGGAAAACTTTCTCGTGTACCCCATACTTTCATTCCAAACTTTTATGTTTACATGCTTTAAACACTTCTATTTAAAATTTATTTGATGCTTGGAATGACTTTTTATGGATTTCGAATCCGTTAGCGGGAATGATGGCCGTTTAACAAGTTGTTTATATGACCCTTCTTGCAAACCGGATTCGTTATTTTGGGAAACCTTCAAGAAAATACTAGTTTTTTGTTTCAATTTTTTGTCGATTTGCTTATTTAAGTTATTCAACAAAATATTTATGTTTTTCGTGTTTGTTGGAAAACTTTCTCGTGTACCCCATACTTTCATTACAAACTTTTATGTTTACATGCTTTAAACACTTCTATTTAAAATTTATTTGATGCTTGGAACGACTTTTTATGGATTTCGAATCCGTTAGCGGGAATGATGGCCGTTGAACAAGTTGTTTATATGACCCTTCTTGCAAACCGGATTCGTTATTTTTGGAAACCTTCAAGAAAATACTAGTTTTTTGTTTCAATTTTTTGTCGATTTGCTTATTTAAGTTATTCAACAAAATATTTATGTTTTTCGTGTTCGTTGGAAAACTTTCTCGTGTACCCCATACTTTCATTACAAACTTTTATGTTTACATGCTTTAAACACTTCTATTTAAAATTTATTTGATGCTTGGAACGACTTTTTATGGATTTCGAATCCGTTAGCGGGAATGATGGCCGTTGAACAAGTTGTTTATATGACCCTTCTTGCAAACCGGATTCGTTATTTTTGGAAACCTTCAAGAAAATACTAGTTTTTTGTTTCAATTTTTTGTCGATTTGCTTATTTAAGTTATTCAACAAAATATTTATGTTTTTCGTGTTCGTTGGAAAACTTTCTCGTGTACCCCATACTTTCATTACAAACTTTTATGTTTACATGCTTTAAACACTTCTATTTAAAATTTATTTGATGCTTGGAACGACTTTTTATGGATTTCGAATCCGTTAGTGGGAATGATGGCCGTTGAACAAGTTGTTTATATGACCCTTCTTGCAAACCGGATTCGTTATTTTTGGAAACCTTCAAGAAAATACTAGTTTTTTGTTTTAATTTTTTGTCGATTTGCTTATTTAAGTTATTCAACAAAATATTTATGTTTTTCGTGTTCGTTGGAAAACTTTCTCGTGTACCCCATACTTTCATTCCAAACTATTATGTTTACATGCTTTAAACACTTCTATTTAAAATTTATTTGATGCTTGGAACGACTTTTTATGGACTTCGAATCCGTTAACGGGAATGATGGCCGTTGAACAAGTTGTTTATATGACCCTTCTTGCAAACCGGATTCGTTATTATTGGAAACCTTCAAGAAAATACTAGTTTTTTGTTTCAATTTTTTGTCGATTTTGCTTATTTAAGTTGTTCAACAAAATATTTCCGCTTTCCGTGTTCGTTTGAAAACTTTATCGTGTGTAAACCACATTCATTTCAATTTTTTATGTTTGCATGCCTTGAACACTTTTATTTAAAAATATTTTGATGCTTGGAACTATTTTTTATGGATTTTGAATTGGTTAGCGAGTATGACCGACCGTTGAACATGTTGTTTATATGACCCTTCTTGCAAACCGGATCATTATTTCTGAAAACCTTCAAGATAATACTAGCTTTTTGTTTCAATTTTATGTCAATTTGCTTATCTAAGTTCTTCAAGAAAATATCTATGCTTTTTGTGTTCGTTGGAAATCTTTCTCGCGTATCCCCGCTTTCATTTCAAACCTGTATTATTTTTATGCAGTCTCAAATTTTTATGTGTATATGTCTTGAGCACTTCTATTTAACATTTTATTGACGCTTGAAAGTTGAAACTTCTTTTTTACCGTATGATTTTAATATAGTATCTAATCTTCAACATCTCTACTTATAATTGTCTTGATGTTTGGAACTACTTCTTATGGATTTTGAATCCGTTAGTTGGAATGATGCCCGTTGAACAAGGTGCTTATACGACCCTTCTTCCAAATCAAAGTTGTTATTTCTGGAAACTTTCAAGATAATACTACTTTTTTATTCAATTTTCAAGAAAACATTTCTTTTTTGAGTGTTCTTTGGAAAACTTTCGCATCACTTACATGCTTTCATTTCGAATCGGATTCTTATCTTCACATGTCTTGAATTTAAAATTTTATTGATGGTCGGGACTACTTTTTTGTTGTATTTTTTTAATGCAGTGCCCAACTTATGTTTACATGTCTTTGAGTATCTCTATTTAAAATTTTGTTAGATGCCTCGAACTATGGTTTTGCTTTTTATTCTCTCTTAATTGATGTTTAGATTTTTTTCTTATCATTTTAATGCAATTGACATATTGTTAGTGTTAATCCTCCCCATTAAGCACTGTTTCTGATTGCTAGGATGTCAATAATTTATGCTTCTGACTCTGCACTGGGCAAGGTGGAAGCTCACTCTAAAGGCAAATGCAACTGATACAAAACTCAACACTTCATCTTACAACTAACCACAAATGTGTTATAAGTTTATTTAATGCCCACTTACACTTATAAGGTAAGTCATGATTTTTCTCAACTCTTCAATATACGGGTAATGTTTCTCCATACATAAACCTTCTGACTTTACAGAAACATGACGTGTCTGTCTTTCTTGCAGTCATGCGCCTCTATTTGTTTTCTTCATTCATATCGACAATTTGCTTCTTTTTTCATCTGCATATCTAAAATGAGCTAGTTTTTGTTCAGATAAATGTTCCTAGATCTTTCTAGGGAACACCTCATTGCTTATGCCATCACATGGAAAAACTCCACACGCACAGAACACCTTAAGATCAAGGCATGTACTCGCCACCTCCTTATTTCTCACATTCCATTAGTTCATGTTATCAATATTAAATCCTATGAAGCATTTAATGTGACAAAGACCGTGTTAATCTTATGATTTGATTTAAAGAATTCTTTCGTAGCTCCCACCCAATAAGGTGATCATGTTCATGTTCTTGCTTCATTTTGATGAGTATTTTGGTGCTGAAATAGTTAGTGAGTTTTATGGCAGTTGGGGAACTTGGGTGATGAAATGGAGTTATTACTTTCTCCATATTCATTCCACTTGTGAAATTAATTGGAGCAAGCAATACTCATATTGTTCGACTTAATCTTCATTCTTGAGAGCCCTTTGAGCAGCTTTGGCTCCTTACTAACTATTTGACACTTGCCTCTTTGGTGCATCTTTAACAGCCTCCACAATATTTTAATATTGTATAATACCTCATTCACTTTCAGGAAACTCACCTGCAGTAGTTTGTTTTACAACCAAGTGGGGTTTGGTTCTGTTCGTTACGGTATAAGACACATAGAGCCCTTCAATCTCAGGTATGTTGCATTTGGGGCTGGTCTGATTACTCAGTTTAGTTTTGTTTACAATCATTGTTATCATATCGATCGGTATGATGAAAACCGAGCGGCACCGGTATTTCGACCGTTACCGCCCGGTACCGGATTTCCGAATCAAACCAGGGTTGACATCGAAAAAATAAAAAAATATTTTTTTAAAATAATTTTTTTTTATTTCGGTCATATAAAAACATTGTTTACAATTACTCAAGAAGGAAGCCTTCTTCATTACTTTCTTCAAGTTTTTTTAAAAATTATAAAAAATATAAAATAATAATTTAATTCATAATAATCATTAAAATATATATTGATTTCAACTTATTTTATTTGTTGGTATTACGTGTGTGAAAATGATCGATTTTATTAGTTTTAATCGGTTTAATAGATTTTGAGAAAATGACTACTTTAGTCCCTATAGTTTACTGATTTTGACAAATTTGATCATCATATTTTGAAATGGGAGATTTAATCCAAATATTTTATATCTTTTATCAAATTTGATCCTTCAAATTTTCAAAATGTGACTAAATTAATCCCCAAAGTTGTAAAATAGGTCCTCAAAGTTTGAGAAGAACAATACCGGTCCTCACAGTTTACATATATTTGCAAAATTAGCCTCAAAGTTCGTAAATTTTGGCAAAATTAGTCCCCGGCCAATTTTAACACCATTAGGGTTAAAAATTGAAAATCGGGCCGGTTTTAACATGTTTACCTATTCGAATCGAAACATGTAAGAAACCTTATCTGATTTTCATGACAATCCAAAATTTTTGTTCAAAAACAGATCGATATAACGACAAGTTTTGTATACTACACAGTGGCGACGATGTATACTAATTATTATATCAAACGGTGTGATTACAGTGGCGAAGACTAATTTGTCAACTCAAAGTTTGGGATTGAATTTGCCAAATATGCCAAAATTAAGGGATTGAAATTGACTATTTAAACTTTGAGGACTTCAATTGTCACAATCAAGTAAGTATGGAGACCAATTATGCCACACACAAATATTTGAGGACTGATTTTGTCAAACCGCCTAAATTATGGGGATCTGTTTTGCCATGTTAAAACTTTGAGGAGTTTAATTGCCAAAATTAGCAAACTATAGGGATTAAATTTGTCAAAACTATAAAACAATGAGGACTAAAAATATGTGTTGTCCATAGATTTTTTAATGAGAAAATGACTATTTTAGTCCCTATAATTTATTGATTTTGGCAAATTTGGTCCTCATATTTTGAAATAACATATTTAATCCTCTTACTTTATATTATTTGGCAAATTTGATCATATAAATTTGCAAAATAGGGCAAATCAAATCCCCAAAGTGGTAAAATAAATCATCAAAGTTTGATTGTAACGGTCATCATAGTTTACACATATTTACAAAATTAGTTCTCAAAGTTCATGAATTTTGGCAAAATTAGTCCTCGACTAATTTTAACACTGTTAGCATTGCCGTAAGGGCTAAAATTGAAAATCGGCCTTGTTTTGACATGTTTATCGGTTCGAATCGAAACAAGTAAGAAACCTTATCTAATTTTCATGACAATCCAGAATTTTGTGTTGAAATTTATCAATATAGCGACACATTTCGTATTTAATTTACATCTAAAAATTTGAAAAATTATCAAATCGACTATACCAACGGAACATTTTTAGAAAATGCTTGATTCTTTATTTTAATAAGGTTAGAAATTGGAAATCGAACCGATTTTGGCCAGTTCATCCTGTTCGAACCGGAACCATTAGGAAATTGGATATGATTTAATTTTAAACTCAACAATAGTAATTTGTTTGATTTTCATATTAGTCAAAAGTTTCGTTATGGTATTGATCAATATTTTATTACGTTGGGTATATCGGACGGTGACGATTACATATATTAATTGCATGTTTCGAAGACTTAATTTGTCAACCCAAAGTATGGAGATTACAATTGCACATTTTCAAACGTTGGGAGACCATTAACACCGTTAGGGACTGAATTTGTCAAATTCACCAAACTTAAGGGACTGAAATTGGTTATTTATAGTTTGAGGATACCAATTATCACAATCAAATAAGTATGTAGACCAATTATGCTACACACATAGATATTTGATTACTAGTTTTGCCAAACTATCTAAAATATATGAACATGTTTTGCCATTCTAAAACTTTTGGGACTTCAATTGTCAAAATTATCAAACTATGTAGACTAAATTTATCAAAACTCTTAAACCATAGGGACGAAAAATGTGTGTCGCCCGTTTTTAATTGTAATTTTACTGGACATTGCTGTAAAGATAAGATAAAAGTTATATATAAAAATGAAGAATGATAATATATACAGAAAAAAATTGATATAAATGAGAGAATGAAATTTACGAACTGATTCTGAAGTATTACACCTAACGATTCTGAAGAATTTTCACACAATTCAGTCATCATAAAAAAACACGGCTAAGGAAAAACGCGCTTATATGATATTTGTGATATATTTGACCAGCAACAGTATTCTAATGCGAAGAAAAAATGCCCATCAAATACAAAAAATCGATCAAAGCCTCACGCATTTCCAGTTTGTGGAGAAGAATATAGACGAAGGCGGTTGGGAAAATTGTAACTGAATTCATTGATTAAACACTGTGATTATGGGCGTATATATGTTAGAACTCAAGGAATCAAAATTTGGACAATGAAAAACTGCAATTTTATTGAACAAACGAGACAGAGTTATATAGCCATATAAGACAGTATCCGCTAACTAATTCCCAGATTTAATGCCAGAATTTACTCTAACTGATTCTGCTAACAAAGACCAACTAAGTCTTAACACAATAAATAACTAATTTATTGACTTAATCAAAGATACTTAACAAACATTCCCTTAAACTGAACATCCAAAGGATATCAGTTTATAATTGATCTTCTGAGCAAATCCCAATAAGTTTCCGTAGCTTTAGAAAGGTTTCAAGCTTGAGTGGTTTGGTCATAATGTCCGTCAATTGCTCATGTGTGTTGCAGTAGACCAATTCTACCGCTCCTTCCTTGATAAGATTCCTAAGGAAATGAAAACGCACATCAATGTGCTTGCTACGACCGTGCATCACAAGATTTTTTGAGAGTTTGATAGCAGAAGTGATGTCACAATAGATAGTAGTTGCCTTCCTTTGTACTACATTAAGCACTTTGAGAACTCGCTTCAACCAAATAACTTGACATGCACAAGACGCAGCTGATATGTATTCAGATTCTGTTGTTGACAAACCAACCACGGGTTGCTTCTTTGATGACCATGACACAGGTCCAGAGCTGAATACAAACATATGACCAGATGTACTTTTGCGTTCATCGATATCACCAGCACAATCGCTATCTGAATAAGCTAAAAGATCATCATATCCTTCATATTTATAAAATATTCCAAAGGTCATTGTACCCTTCAAGTACCGTAGAACTCGTTTTGCAGCTTGAGAATGGAGTTGGCTCGGATTTTCCATATACCTACTAAGAAGACCAACAACAAAAGCCATGTCTGGACGTGTGGCGGTGAGGTACATGAGACTGTCCATGAGTTGTTTATAATAAGTCTTGTCAATCTTAATCCCATCGCCATCCTTTGTGAGATTTGAACCAGGAACACTAGGATTTCTCACAGGATTGCTATTTTCCATTCCAAAGCGTTTGACAACTTCTAGTGCATATTTCTTTTGGTTAACGAAAATCCCATCACACTTTTCCGTGTCACCTCAAGGCCGAGAAAGACTTCATTTTTCCCAAGTCGGTCATGTCAAATTCTTGTTGCATAGAAGTCTTGAAGTCGTCAAACATGTCGTTATCATTCCCAGTAAAAATTAAATCATCAACATAGAGACTTATGATCAAAAAATAGCCATTCTCATGTGTCTTGGTAAACAAAGTATGCTCATATGGACATTTCATAAATCCGACATTCAAAAAGTGCTCTTCAATACAACTATACCATGCTTGAGGTGCTTGTTTAAGTCCGTACAATGCTTTCTTCAACTTACATACCTTATGTGCTGATTTTCTTGCAATGTAACCTGGTGGTTGTTCCACAAATACGCTTTCTTGTAGTTTTCCATGCAGAAACGCAGATTTCACATCTAGTTGCAAAATAGGACAACCTTTTTGAGCAGCGAGAGCAATCACCAATCGTATAGTGTCCATTCGTGCCACTGGAGCGAATATTTCTGTGTAATCTACTCCATATTGTTGAGCATAACCCTTAACAACGAGTCTCACTTTGTGTTTGACAACTTCACCATTCTCATTGTATTTAGTTTTATAAATCCATTTCACTCCAATTGATTTTGCATTTGCAGGTAAATCCACAAGTTCCCACGTATCATTTTTCTTAATGGCATCAATTTCAGCCGTCATGGCTTGCCTCCATTTTTCATCTTTTACTGCATCTGAGAAATATATCGGATCAGTGGTTGCTATCATTGCAAGATGCACTTCATCATCATCAGATACTTCATCATCTGTTACAAAATCATTCATCCATGCTGGTTGTTTCCTATTACGCTTACCATTCTCCAAGGTTGATGATGATACAACATCCAATGTTTCAGGGACCGGTGGTGTTTCATCATCTTGTGCTAGTTCTGCATGTTCACAAGATTCTGGATCCAAATCAGGTTGGGCAGCATCATTAATAGTATCTTCATTAGAATCACCCCACTCCAAATCACACAAAATAGCTTCTTCATGTTGCTTGCCCCAATCCCAGCACTTATCTTCTTCAAAACAAACATTTCTGCTAATTATAATCCTTTTTGTTCGGGGGCCGTAAAGTCTATAGGCTTTGGACTCTTCACTTACCCCCAACAAAACACAACATAAACTTTTAGGATCCAACTTTCCACGTGCGTGATCTGGAATAAGAACATGAGAAAGACAACCAAACACTCTGAAATACTTAACTGATGGTGTTTGTGTACTCCATGCTTCTTCTGGAGTTTGATTTCGGACTGCCAAAGTTGGGCTGCGGTTCAATACATGTGTTGTCCACTTGACAGCTTCTGGCCAAAATGTTTTTGGAATGCTTTTCTCGGACAACATACTTCGAACCATACTCATAATGGTTCTGTTTTTACGTTCAGCAACTCCATTTTGTTGTGGCGAGTATGATGCAGTCAATTGTCGTTTAATTCCATGTTCTTCACAGAATTCCTTGAATTTCAAAGAGGTAAATTCACCCCCTCTATCTGTACGTAAGCATTTGATAAGACTATCAGATTCATTTTCAACTTGAGCCTTGAATTTCTTGAAAGATCCAAAGGCTTCAGACTTCTCTGCTAGGAAGAATACACATAATTTCCTGCTGAAATCATCAATAAGAGTGAGAAGATACCTCTTCTTTCCGTTAGAGATTGGTGTAATAGCACCACATATATCCGAATGGACAAGCTCAAGAGGGGATGTTGCACGCCACTGACTTTTTTTGGGGTAGGCCTTTCTTTGTTGCTTTCCATCTAAACACACATTACATAACTTTGATGGTGATTTAAATAATGACAAGTCACGTACCATTTGTCTTTGTTGGAGGGTTTTCAAACCTTTGTAACTAAGATGACCATATCTACAATGCCAAAGATGTGATATGTCTTCTATCATAGTGCTGAAACAAGTGGTTAAAAGTGGCATGGGTATGGCCTGCAGCATGAACATTCTATTTGATGACATTGTTGTTTCCATTATGTGTCTTTTTTCTTGATGAAAAATCTTGCATTTATCATGTTGAAATAATAAAGAAAGTCCTTTCTCTTGGAGTTGTCCAATGCTCAATAGATTATTCTTGAGTTCCGGAACAAAAAACACACAAGTAAGAACTTGTATAGATCCATTAATTTGCATTCTTATATTTCCTTTGCCATTGACTACCATGCTGGAGTTGTTGCCCAGTTTTACAGAATCTCTGAACTTTCATCAAAATCAGAGAAGAATTCCTTGGAGCTGCACATATGGTTGCTACAACCAGAGTCTAGAAACCAAGTAAGAATTTCATGTGTAGGGAGAGGATTAACATAAGTCATAAGCAACATTTCATCTTCTCCAGTTGTTTAATTGCTTTCATATTCCTTTGAAGGACATTCCCAAGAAAAATGACCCAATTTGTGATAAGCGTAACATTCGATAGTAGACTTATTAGCATAATTTCTACCTCGACCACGACCTCTAACTCGACTACGACCACGTCCTCTGCCACTCTCATGTGAGACTTTAAGAGCCTGCTCTTCTTCAATATGAGCTTTCATACGTTGTTCATGAACTAGTAAAGTGCTATGTAATTCATCAATACTCATTTTGTTGGTATCATTAGATTCTTCAATAGAGCATACCACATAATCAAATTTAGGAGTCATGGATCTTAATAACTTTTCCACAACAAAAGTATCTGATTTTTCCCCATTAGCTTTCATCTTATTGGCAATAGTTAGTGTACGTGCACAATATTCATTCACAGTCTCACCCTCTTTCATGTGTAGAATCTCAAATTCTTTACGAAGAGCTTGTAATTGTGCACGCTTCACCCTTGTCGAGCCCTGATACTTGCGTTTCATAGCATCCCAAATGTGTTTGGATGTATCTTTATTAAGAATAGTTTCCAATATCGTGCGATCTAAGGATTGAAAGAGATAGTTTTTCGCCTTCATATCTCTTAATTTCAAATCTTCAACATATTTCTTCTGTGCATCTGTGGCATCTTCTGCTGCAGCAGTAATCCCATGTTCAATCAAGTGTCAATATTCTTTTGACCGCAGAAAATTCTCCATGAGCATTTCCCAGTGATCATAATGACCATCAAATTTCGGTACAGCTGGTTGAACAAAACCATTTTCTGAGGCCATTGTAAACCTGGCTCCGATACCACAATGTTAGAACTCAAGGAATCAGAATTTGGACAATGAAAAACTGCAATTTTATTGAACAAACGAGACAGAGTTATATAGCCATACAAAACAGTATCTGCTAACTAATTCTCATGTTTAATGCCAGGATTTACTCTAACTGATTCTACTAACAAAGACCAACTCAATCTTAACACAATAAATAACTAATTTATTGACTTAATCAAAGATACTCAACAATATATACACAAGTTAACATACTAATCTAATCTAATAATCAATTAATTATCTAATCTTGACACAGTTCTTACCGACAGAGAACTTTCTGTCCATTTTGTTACTCTCAAGTAAACTTGTCGTCAGACGTAGTTGGCCATGGCAGATTGGCCCATGGATCAATCCAATTTAAAATTGATTGTGGGATCGGTCGATTAAATAAATTCATGACCCACATTGAGTAACAACCCATGGATCAACCCGTATGGGTTGTTGCATTTGGTGAATTTAACCCTCAACTGATTGGACATGATCCGCCGCCATCTCTAGTCGGACGTGCGCTACAAGTGAGAAATGTTCCAATGAGGCTTGGATTTCATATCTAGGTAACGAAGGAAGCCGCGACTGCAAAAACAAAATGTCTATATTGCTCTTAACACTGTTCATCGAAGCAGACCATATAAATGACTTGTGTTGTCTGTTACTCGGAATTTTACATGGTATTGGAGTAGGTTTATAAAATCCTAAGTAACCATGTAGAGGTTAGTCTGATTTAATGAAATTGATCGGTCGGTAATCCATTTATTTAAATTGTTAAGTTCAACTTCTTTGAACTTATGGGGGTGTATAAAATTATCTCACATCAAAAGTGAATTGATTTATAAAAGGGAGAGTGAAATCTTTTATTGTATGATCTCCTTCTTTTATATATTATAACTAGAGCATTTCTCATATGAAATTGATTCGCTCTAGAAATTTAAATGAATTTGATGTTTGTTGCCAATATTTGAATTTATCCTTGAAATGAAGATTCAGGAGAAATTCCGGGCTAAAATGATAGAAAAGTGTTGCCAATAGGAGTGAGCAAAAATTTTGGAATACCAAATACCATACCAAAATTTTGTAATTTCGGTATTTGATATTCGTTATTTGGTATTTGATTTTATGAAATTATGGAATTTGGTATGGTATTCGATAATAAGAATGAAAATTCGGTATATACCGAATACCAAATTAATTTATAAAATATTTATATATTTTTAAATTTTTAAATGGATCATAGATCCTTCAATTATTAATATTAGATTGAATGTAGGGTTTTAGAGTATTATTCTTTTATTCTAATTCCTATCAAGTTTAGAGTGAGCAAGGAAGGAGGGATTGTCGTTATCACCGTGTTGAGAAAAAATAGATAGTGAAACATTGACAACTTGGTCATCAACCTCTATGCAACGACAAGCCGTTTCTGAAGTGCAAAAGAAAAAACAAATGACTTTGAGATCACCGCTTTGGGTTGATTTTGAGAGAATAACGAAAAAAGATCGTAAAATATTAATTTAGTTTCAATATGGGTAAACTATTTACTTCTCATTTATTTTCTAATAATTGTTTTCTGTATTTGCTTTCAGAAGTTTCAGAATATTATACACTTATATTAGAGTAGAAATTAGAATAATCGAAGATTATTTTATTATATGAATATAGCAATTTGATCAATTATTCAATATTTGTCTTTTTAAAATATTTTTATGTGTACTTGATTTGAGACAATTTTTTATTTGCTTTTAATTTTGGTATTTTGGTACCAATATCGAAATTATTTCGGTATCAATATTAAAAAATTATTGGATCGAGGTTGATATTCAATTTGATTGATAATTTAGTATTCGATATTTTAATATTTAGTTTGTTTTGATATTCGGTATCGAATGTTCACCTCTACTTACCATGGGATTGTGTGGGGCCAAATTGAAACAATACAAAAAACAAAGGTTGAATCGAAAGAACAGCCTAGAAGATACTAGAAGAAACAAAGAACCCGACCTCTACAAACCGACTGGAGAGTGGAGAAGAATATTCTAGACTATCTTCGCGGACTATTTATTTATCTCTTGCTTTTGCCGCTCACTTTGTGTTTTCGAGAACTTTAATCTCTGATATTTGGCTATTTTCTTCTGTAAAACCTTTGTTTACATTGTTTGTTCTTGTTGCTTATGGCGGGAAGGGGCGAAGGGCCGGCCATCGGGATTGATCTAGGGACGACGTACTCGTGCGTCGGCGTATGGCAACACGATCGTGTTGAAATCATAGCGAATGATCAGGGAAACCGTACCACGCCTTCCTATGTGGCGTTCACTGATACTGAACGGCTTATAGGAGACGCGGCTAAGAACCAGGTCGCTATGAATCCTATCAACACTGTTTTCGGTGAGACGAACTCCTAATTTTGTTTAGAATTCGTTTTATTGTATCTTGCTCATGAACTGAGTCCTGGCTTTTTGTTTCGTCTTTTTTATCTGCGCTTCAGTATCGTAGTCTCTTTAAGGTTATGTAAATATGCATGCCTAATTATTGTGGTTCCAATCCCTGCCAAAGTTTTTTGATGAATGTTTGAAAGTTTTGTGGCATTTTGCTTACTTTTTGAAATCTGGGATGAGACTTGTTTCCATAGGAAATGCATGCTTATAATTTTGTTATATGCTGTTGCAGATGCGAAGAGGTTGATTGGTCGTAGATTCAGCGACGCCTCAGTCCAGAGCGATATTAAGCTCTGGCCATTTAAGGTCATCCCTGGACCTGCTGAAAAGCCCGTAATTGTGGTTACTCATAAGGGAGAGGAGAAACAATTCTCTGCTGAGGAGATATCCTCCATGGTTCTTACCAAAATGAGGGAGATTGCAGAAGCATATCTTGGAACAACTGTGAAGAACGCTGTTGTCACAGTACCTGCTTATTTCAATGACTCTCAACGTCAAGCAACTAAAGATGCTGGAGTCATTTCTGGTCTTAATGTTATGAGGATTATAAACGAGCCTACAGCAGCTGCAATTGCTTATGGTCTTGACAAAAAGGCTTCAAGTGCTGGCGAGAAGAATGTGCTCATCTTTGATCTCGGTGGTGGCACTTTCGATGTCTCCCTTTTAACTATCGAAGAAGGTATATTCGAAGTCAAGGCTACAGCGGGCGATACCCATCTTGGAGGGGAAGATTTCGACAACAGAATGGTTAACCATTTTGTTCAAGAGTTCAAAAGAAAGCATAAGAAAGACATTACTGGAAATCCAAGAGCACTCAGGAGGCTACGTACTGCTTGTGAAAGAGCAAAGAGAACTCTCTCTTCTACCGCTCAAACCACCATCGAGATCGACTCTCTCTATGAAGGTGTCGATTTCTATACTTCAATCACACGTGCGAGATTTGAAGAACTCAATATGGATTTATTCAGAAAGTGTATGGAGCCTGTTGAGAAATGCTTAAGAGATGCAAAGATGGACAAGAGTAGTGTAGATGATGTCGTTCTTGTTGGTGGATCAACAAGGATTCCCAAAGTTCAGCAACTATTACAAGACTTCTTCAACGGGAAAGAGCTTTGCAAGAGCATTAATCCCGATGAAGCTGTAGCTTATGGTGCTGCTGTACAAGCTGCAATTCTAAGCGGTGAAGGGAATGAGAAAGTGCAAGACTTGCTTCTTTTGGATGTTACCCCTCTTTCGCTTGGCCTCGAAACCGCTGGTGGCGTCATGACTACTCATTCCAAGAAACACCACAATCCCTACAAAGAAAGAGCAAGTTTTCTCAACGTATTCAGACAACCAGCCTGGTGTTCTTATCCAAGTTTTCGAGGGGGAAAGAGCAAGAACTCGTGATAACAATCTCCTCGGTAAATTTGAGTTATCTGGGATCCCTCCGGTTCCACGAGGTGTTCCTCAAATCACTGTGTGCTTCGACATTGATGCAAATGGTATTCTTAACGTCTCAGCTGAGGATAAAACAACAGGTCAGAAGAACAAGATAACAATCACTAACGATAAGGGTAGGCTATCAAAGGAAGATATTGAGAAGATGGTGCAAGAAGCTGAAAAGTATAAGTCAGAGGATGAAGAGCATAAGAAGAAGGTTGAGTCTAAGAACACACTTGAGAACTATGCGTATAACATGAGGAACACGATTAGGGATGAGAAGATTTCATCTAAATTAGAACAATCTGATAAGAAAAAGATTGAAGATGCTATTGATGATGCTATAAAATGGTTAGATGCTAATCAGCTTGCAGAGGCTGATGAATTTGATGACAAGGTGAAGGAGTTAGAAGGAATATGTAACCCTGTAATTGCAAAGATGTATCATGGTGAAGGAGGTATGGATCAAGATGGCCCTGCAACTGGATCTGGTGCTGGTGCTGGTGCTGGCCCCAAAATTGAGGAAGTCGACTAAGAGCAGGTTTTTTCTCTTAACATTTTGTACTTGAAACTTAATTTGCCGCGGTTGCTGTATTAATCTTTTTTTATTGTTTGTTGAATCAACGGTTGGAGTATTGTTAAACAGATATAAAGATTAGATCTTATGTAAATTTTATATATACAATTTTATTGTTTTCATTTGGATTTACAAAGTTTTATAAATGTGGTAATTGTGAATCAAGAAGATAAAATTGTTTATGTTTGAATATTTTTTAAAATTTTTATCGTGAATCTTAAAGTATTCATTCAAAATCATATTTTGAGGATTGGTTTGAAACCAGTACGATGGTTTCAATTTTTTGGTTAAATTATGGTTAAATAGATCCAATTTTTAGTTGGTTGAATTGGTTTGATCAATTTTTAGAATTTAGACTGAGATTTAGGCTGTCTTCTGTACAAATTATAAAAACAGAACAGTATCCATTTTAAATTCTAATTATGAATTATAATCATAATGCATTCTGGTTTTTTAACTATAATGTATAATCAAGTTCAGACTTGATTCTGAAAACGCATTATGCATTCTACTCATTATTTTTTACGAGAAAATTACGACATTGGCCCCCAATGTTTAAGATAATGTAAAAGCGATATCCCCAAAGTTTGTAATTTGTATGAGAACCCCTTGAAGTTTCAAAATCATTTAAAAATGACTCTTGAATAAATAATAGTGGTTTTTCGTATAAGTGGTTTTGATAATTTCTGCATTATTTTTAAAATTTTCAAAATTTAGAAACATTGTCATTTTATTTTTTTTCAAGGTTAACTGATCAATATAAACTATTGAGACGTTTAAAAAATTAACGAGTATTATGATTCAATATAAACGTTTTTGGAAGTTCGGGGATCAACAATGCAATTTTGAAACATGGAAGCCAAAATCACACATTATATCAACTTCGAAACTTTTATGCAATTTACAAATTATGATGCATAGTCTTACATTGTTAACTATATTTTTCATATATATACATTTTTTCCGAATCAAATTTTCATCGTTTGTATCATAATGGATTTCTAAAATTTGGTATTTATATTATCACTTGTTGAGTTTCTTATTCCACAATATCTTATTCAATATTTTTGTTTTCTTTTTATTATATTATTTTAATATAGAATTATAATTTCAAATTTATAAGAAAGATAGATAATTATTTTGTACAATGTAACTCAATTAAAATTCTACATTTGAATTACAATATTTTTGCAGAACGCTTTTACATTTTATAATTCATTATATGTTTACATAGAACACTACGCAGATTCTAATTATACATTCTGATTCTGCATTCTAATTATAAATTCTGATTATACATTATATAATTTGTGCAGAACACACATTTAGTTGATTTTTTTGCTAACATGTCCGTTTGAGATGAGATCATTATTCGAAATGAATTGGTGTTAGTACATGTTCACGGTCGGACAGGTGGACGAGTTGGTCCGAACCTATGTTTTCAAACCGACAAATCTTTGGTTCAATAAGAATCGATTCAAACCGTGGTTCGAATCGGTTCAAACCTTTAAAGCTTAAAAAGATCATAATCTTTTTATAATTTTCTTAACTCCATGAAATAAGTTCAAATATAAAGTTAAACCAAATATATACTAAAGCAAATCATATTAACCATTACACAAATTCAAATTCTAAAATATCATCAAATCTAGCTTAGCATCAAATACTCAACTTCCAATTATCAAAATCAATCAAAAGTTCAAAACACTCATGGAATAGAAGCTACTTGGACATCGCTTTTCTGTCTTTTTTTCTATTTGGGTTCTGGATCCCCCGATCTGAATAGGACGGAGTCAAAAACGAATAGAGAACAAGAAAAAAGGCCAATTCACAAAACGAGAGTAGGGAGATCCTTCGAATCAACCTTCCTTTTGTTTTTCATTGTCTTTTTTCTCTGCTTCTTGCCATTCATAGGTGTAGCTTCCTTCTCTGCCTCGTTCACAGCCATGGAACTTCACCCAGAAACTAGGGTTGGCTTCATCCAGAAATAAAACCTAGAAATGGCCAGAACGGATTGAAAGTTAAAAAATAGGCGTGTATGTACTGAACCGGACCGCCAAAAATACGGTTCGCGGTCGAATGGGTTTGACCGGCTAATTCTACCGCGGTTTGAAAACCTAGGTCCGAACGGATTAAAAAACTATGGTTGTTGTAATAATGCTACAATGGGAAGTTGTAAAGGTGGAGGCATCCTTAAAGGTGAAGGGAATCCAAAGGGATGCGTTAAGTGGAGCCAAAGGATGCAACATGATATATCTATCCAGCTTTAATTAAAAAAAGGATCTTCTTATGGTTCGGGTCGGGTCTACGAAGAAAGCGACGGTATCTACGTTGGTGGGGGGGCCACTTGTTGTGTAAATTCTTTGATTCCACGCCGTTGGATTGGGAAGTCACATGTGGTGTTTCCTTCCCGTTGGATCTAGAAACACACACACATGCCGACGCATTTATTTTAAATGAGCCATCCGGATCCCGCAGTTATTAGTATTAGTCAATAACAAAATAAAACAGCAATAAATAATTCTCATGTATATATTAAACACACAACCATTTTGTCTTCACAATTATGTTGAACTATTAGTAAATATTTTAATGTGTTGATTATTTTGATTTATAAAAGTGAATCAACATTTCTTCTCTAACACACTGTTGAAATTATAGAGTCTGATCGAAATGACGATGGGAGAATGTGAACGAACGAGATTAAGGAAATGAACCTACACATTTAAAAGACTTGATCAAACCATTATGTGATGGAATTCACACCCTTATAAACCTAATCAACTCCACTTCTTTTAGCAATGTGGGATAAATTCAACACTCCCCTCAAGTCCAACCATAAGGTTTCGATTTGAAATGAACCGAACCAGCTCCGATACTATGTTAAAATTATAGAGTCTGATCGAAATGACAACGGGAGAGTGTGAACGAACAGGATTAAGGGAAGGAACCCACACATTTAAAAGACTTAATCAAGTCTTTTAAATGTGTGGGTTCCTTTCCTTAATCCCGTGTGTTCCTTTTCTTAATCCCGTGCGTTCACACTTCCACATCGTTATTTCGGCCAGACTCTATAATTTCGACACACACTTACATATAAAATTATGACTAAGTGAACTTTCTTGAATTGTCACATTCGTAATTGACATTGATTCTATAATTTCGATTACAATTTCAATAAACTTGTTTGATTAAATTTTATTAAGATAAAATATTACCTTGCGTCCTCAAACTTGCAATTATGGTAAAATTGATCTTTATAATTTTTATGACATATTTAATTTTTAAACTTTAAAATTTTAGTAAATTTAGTAATCATCGAAATTGTCGAGAATTTCATTTGCTAAAATAAATAAATTGAGAAATCATTATATCATATAAACTAAATTTTGGTGATTAATTTTATCAAAATTTACAAAGTATCTATTTTACTATTTTTATATTTTAAGAATCAAAACTATTATAATTATAAAATATTCAAAATTATGAAATTATAAGGATCCAATAAATTTGTATATGCTCCTATATTTATATTAATTAATGTGAAAAGAAACCAAGAATCTGGAGACCGCCCATCACGCCACACCTTAAGAAGTGTAAAGGTCCACAAGCAAAGCTACACTTAACGCAAAATCCTAAGCTGCATTTACACTTGCAATCCAACTTCTGCGCGAGGTTTATGTGTCCAAATCAGTCGGTGGGTTGCTCAATTTATGAGTTTCTTGTGCATTCAATTTCCACCATCTTTAATCTGAGCTCAGCCCGTGTGAAACAACAACACAAGATTATAACTCACAGTCCGTCAAGTGAACGTGAAGACAATGAAGACGAGAAAATTATATAAATTCTCGCACCTTCTCTGACAATTTCTCTGTGCCTGTCTCTCTTACTTCACAATTCACATACTAAAAATGAGACTTCTTTTCACGGGGGACGGTTCTTCTTCTGATGCCCTTTTTCTTTTTTATCAGGTCGATTATCACCACGCGCTTTGCTTCCCTTTAAGTTTAAGCCCAGTCTCTTTCTCGTTATGTAATTGTACTGTGCTGTAAATGACTTCTTTGACTAACTTAATCTTCATTTTATGTAATCCCTCTCTTCTATTTATACTTCCTCTCACAAACCACACTCAGCATAGGATTCTCTCATATTAGTTGTAATTGTCAAGCTTTCTTTCTCTGGGCTTGGCTTTTTTCCTCAGAGTAGAGCTCACTAGTTTCTACTCGAACAATTTACAGAGAAATAGTATGAGGATTGTTGCATTACTGGTCAAATGCGTGTTCTCAGCGTCCATTTTTCTGTTTCTGGGAAGTGGGTTTGTGAAATGTAGTGTGACTTATGACAGAAAGGCTATTGTTATTGATGGGCAGAGACGAATTCTTATTTCTGGTTCCATACATTACCCCAGAAGCACACCAGAGGTTCTGAAATTCAACTTTTTTTTTGTATTTTTACGTTTATAGTTTTGGGTAAAAGTATCTTCATTTTGTTTACTGTTAATTGTTCTTCAGATGTGGGAAAATCTCATTTTTAAGGCGAAAGAAGGAGGCCTTGATGTGATTGATACTTACGTGTTTTGGAATGTCCATGAGCCCTCTCCTGGCACTGTAAATTTCTTACATTCGAACAACTTTCTCTGCTGAATTAAGTCTAAAGCTTCAACTTTTATGAATGATTTTTTCTGGGTTTTTTTTCAGTATAACTTTGAAGGAAGATATGATCTAGTTAGGTTTATAAAAACTGCTCATAAAGCTGGGCTCTTTGTTCATCTTCGAATTGGACCGTACATTTGCGCTGAGTGGAACTTTGGGTACTCTATATTTCATTCAAGCATATTATTCACATCATTTTTTATCGCGATTTCTTCTTCTGTGAAGGGGTTTTCCTGTTTGGCTTAAATATGTACCTGGGATTAGCTTCAGGACTGATAACGAGCCATTCAAGGTTATATTTTCATGTTCAAATCTGCGTTTTTTTTCTCTAAATTCGTTGCTAATGATGAATCATGCTTAAGATTCAACTTTGCTTCATTTATACAGACGGCTATGAAGGGATTTACTGAAAAAATTGTCAATCTTATGAAGAGTGAAAGGCTTTATGCATCTCAAGGTGGACCAATTATACTCTCCCAGGTGTGATTTTGATTAGAACTATAAAGAGTCGTATTTTTATGTGCTTTGAAGATTGTTAACAGTTGATATTTTCAATGGTAAAAATAGATTGAGAATGAATATGGACCGCAAGCAAAAGCACTTGGTGCACCTGGACATCAGTATTCTACTTGGGCTGCAAACATGGCTGTTGGTCTTGAAACTGGGGTTCCATGGGTGATGTGCAAGGAACTCGACGCACCGGATCCGGTGGTACGGAGTTATATTGTTAGCTTAAAATGAAGTTTTACGATTCGTTTTACCGATTATATTTCTCAAAACTAGATGTAGAAATGAGAATAAACTTAGAAAACTTTTATGTGTAACCTGAGTATCGTGGAAAAAACCACGAACCGGTCAATCCACTATCAATGAAATAATCAAGTTTACCACAAGAACTATCGAGTTCTATAGAACCTTTGCAAACTCAGTTCTCCCGAGCTTCCTTTTCTACTTCTGATAATGGTTGTCATGATGATACCGCATTAAAGCGGCTGACATCATATATATAATGTCTACCGTTGGCTTTAGGGTTAAAGTTCACTAATCCTTCATGAACCCCACTCCAGTACATCCCATTCGGTTGAACGACCATCACCGAAGCTCTACCGCTCTCAAGGGTGGATCCCCTTTGTACCATTTGACGATCGGTCTCTTTGAAAAAGTGACGATCGATCACATGTGCCAAAGTGACGATCAACCCCATGTCATATGACGATCATACCTAACATATATTTGCTTATTTCATAATGCTTGAAAGGGAAGTGTAAGGTACTTATGACTAACTAGCCATTTCATGTTTCAGATCAATACATGTAATGGTTTCTATTGTGATTCGTTCTCCCCGAACCAACCATACAAACCAACCATGTGGACCGAGGCTTGGAGTGGCTGGTATCTCTTTTGTTTCGTTTTTCGATTTAACCCCGTTTTTACGATGTTCACATTGCTTGATTAATAGGTTTACCGAATTCGGAGGCCCGACACACGAGAGACCTGTACAAGATTTAGCATTTGCTGTTGCTAAATTTATACAAAAGGGAGGGTCTTTTGTGAACTACTACATGGTTTGTTTCACAGTCTTTCAGTATTCAACTTCATATATTTTACTTACCTTTTTACTTATACTTAACAGTATCATGGAGGCACGAATTTCGGTCGATCTGCCGGTGGACCTTTCATAACTACAAGCTACGATTACGATGCTCCGTTAGACGAATACGGTAAAACAGAACTATTTCTCCTGTTGTTTTACGTAAAGCATTCTCCTTAAGGCATCAAATCTCGATAGGTTTGATCCGGCAACCGAAATACGGACATCTTAAGGAACTTCACAGAGCTATCAAATTATGTGAGAAAGCTCTGGTTTCTTCTGATCCCATTGTCACTTCTTTAGGCCATTTTCAAGAGGTTCTTCATTCTTATATGCTTTTGCTGCTTATCTATCTAATTCTTTAGCATAATGCATATGTTTTATTCCCTTTAGTCGCATGTATACACTACGAAATCCGGGGAATGTGCTGCGTTTCTTGCGAATTACGATACGAAGTATATGGCTAGAGTTTTTTTCAACAATATGCATTATAACTTGCCTCCTTGGTCCATCAGTATTCTTCCCGACTGCAAGAATGCTGTATTCAACACCGCTAAAGTACGTTTCTATCCGTTTATCTCGAGTAATATTCATTCGTAATCGAAATTATTTTTTTAGGTTGGAGTTCAGACATCTCAAATGGAAATGATACCGGAAAACGACCAGATTTTCTCTTGGGAATCATATAATGAGGACTTATCTTCGATAGATGATAACTCCTTCTCTACTTTTGGTCTCTTGGAACAACTAAATGTCACAAGAGATGCTAGTGATTATCTTTGGTACACGACGAAGTAAGTTAACTGCCTTTCGATTAAATTCTCCGAACTATCGTCATCTTTCTTTCTATCGGCTGCTTTCAGTGTTGATATAAGCTCATCGGAGTCATTCTTCCGTAATGGAAAGCTTCCTACACTTGTTGTTCAATCTACTGGACATGCTTTGCATGTTTTCGTTAACGGTCAGCTTTCGGGTACGTAAAAATCTATCCATTGTTCTTCAACAAGAAAGTTGTACAATTTATACATATTGTCATTGCACAGGCTCTGCTTCGGGTACAAGGGAAGACAGGAGATTTACATTCAAAGGAAAAGTGCATCTACGAGTTGGATCGAACAAGATTTCTCTCCTCAGCGTAGCCGTTGGATTACCGGTTAGTTCGATCTTTAATCCTTTACGGGTCTTCTTCATGTTTCATGTTCAAACTTTGTTCGAACACAGAACGTCGGTGGACATTACGAAGCATGGAACACTGGTGTATTGGGTCCAGTTGCTTTACTGGGGCTTGATCAAGGGAGACTCGGCTTATCTTGGGCTAAATGGTCTTACCAGGTACAATATCTTCATTCATTCTCGTTCGGCTCGCACTCATTCTCCGTTTCTCAGGTCGGACTCAAAGGAGAAGCACTGAACCTCATTTCTCCAAACAGCATTTCGTCTGTCGACTGGATGCAAAGCTCGGTAGTCACTGTAAACCAGCAACCTCTAACATGGCACAAGGTAAAACCGCAAACTTTTGATCCAGTTCAATGAACCATAAACTTCAAGACTTCACATTCGCATTCGCAGGCTTATTTTAATGCACCGGAAGGACTCGAGCCACTTGCTTTCGACATGAGTAGCATGGGAAAAGGTCAATTATGGGTAAATGGACAAAGTCTTGGTAGATACTGGACTACATTTGCCGCTGGTAACTGTAACATAAAATGTAGCTATACCGGAACTTATCGACCTTCGAAATGTCTCGATGGATGCGGAAAACCGACACAAAAATGGTCAGTCGAATCGAGGAACTATATAGATCATGAAATGTACTCAAATATGGGGTTTTCAGGTACCATCTTCCTCGTTCATGGCTTAAACCGACGCAGAATCTTATCGTTCTATTCGAAGAACTCGGTGGAGATCCAAAGAGAATCGCTCTTGTAAAGAGATCAGTAACGAGTGTTTGTGCCGATGTATCAGAATACCATCCAAATATAAAGAACTGGCAACTCGAAAGCTACGGTGAACCGGAAGTTTTCCACAAGCCGAAGATACATCTCCGGTGCAGCCCTGGAAAGCAGATATCTTCCATTAAATTCGCAAGCTTTGGAACACCTCTAGGAACATGCGGGAGCTTCACTCAAGGAACATGCCATGCTCCTTCATCATTCGCAATCTTAGAAAAGGTAATTAATTCCCTTTGATCCCATGATTGAAATGCTTGAACTAATCGATGTTTTTTGATGAAATTGCAGACGTGTATTGGCAAGGAAAGATGCTCGGTGATCATTTCAAACACAAACTTTGGGCAAGATCCATGCCCTAATATACCAAAAAGGCTTTCCGTGGAAGCAATTTGCGCATGAGTGAATTGAGATACAACAGAGAATCAACCCATGAAAGTGAATATATTATTAATCTTGAATTTAGGGCAGCAGGTGTGGTAGCTAACGAACTCTGGTTGAAAGAGTAAATCCTATTGAAAAACCTTACCCTAGTTCAGTTTCCTTTTTTAGCGGGGAAATTGGGCAAGGGATTTGTTTGTTTGATTGTCTAGATTTGTCTTAAGTGTAAGATTCCGGCGAAGGTCAAATTAGGAACTGTTCTTTACGCCGGAATCTGTGTGAACTTTCAATGTGTTCTCTTTTTTAAATGGGCCTTCAAAACTCGGCCCATTATTCAATATTTAAGGCATAGGCAAGGGTGGTGGATTTGGATTTATTTGTGAAAATGATTATTTTTATTTTTATATTTTCAGATTGAAGAAAAGAAGTAAATTAAAATTTGAAGAACGAACATTAAATATTAAATATTTTAAGTATTTATCAATAATATCAAACAATTGATAAGTAATTATTATCATATTTAACGTTATTAAAATAATATCATATCTATATAGCTAATTATTTCTCACATAGATATATTCTATGATATATTTATATATGACATCATCAAACATATTTTTTTCAATGATTACTTAATTGATAATAATGAAAAATAACAATAAAATATGAATAACAATACTATTAATTTATTTATTTAACTCATAATATATATTGGTGAGTTTTTTACATACCGGTGTGAGGCTATAAACGTTGTTTAATAGACATCATTTTAAAAAGTAGTTTTTTAATGGCACTGGTTACAAAATATTTCTCACAATAGCATTACTTTACTGTTATTTCTCAGAATGACAGTAGTTTTTGGCGAGAATAGTGTGTAAGAAAAAAAAAGTTATTTAAAGTAAATGAAAAATCTAAAATTTACAAAAATGTCACGAACAAAATTAAAAAATTTTGAAGTATTGTTTTTGACTAATTTTTAAATAAAATATCGATTGATATAAATACGGTCAATGTTTTCATACCGATCGATGTAGTGTCGGTATACCACTCTGTACGACGAAAACCAGAGTGATCGTTAGGGGCCGTTGTTGGGGTCGGAAGCCAAGTATCACGGGACTATCCATAAAAAATTTTAAAAAATATTTTTTTAAAAAATTAATAACTCGTAATAGACGATATATCGGCCATACATGCCATATCGGTTTGGATCAGTATGAAATTCCGAACCAATATAAAATATTGTTTTGGATCGATCTTGTTTGGGGAAAAAATGGGGGTGAGTTTTTTAGATAGCATTGTAACTTGCTAAAACGTAAAAAATAGCATTAATTTTCGATTGATTTTGTTTTTATCATGAATTAATTTTGTTTTAGAAACATAGCACTGATTTGCAGTTATAGAAACCGAGCTACGAAAAAAGCTAGCCGTGTCAGACTACAAAATTAATTCATGACAAAAACAAAATCAATCGAAAATGAATACTATTTTTTAACAACATAACAAAATATCATGTCATGTACAACAAAAAACTCGAAAAAATGGTGTCTGAGACATATAAAAAATTTCGATCTAAAATATAAAAAAAAAACTTAGTTGCTGTAGTAATAGCAGTAAAGTACTGCTATTGTGAGAAATATTTTGTAACCAGTGTCATTAAAAAACTACTTTTAAAATGGTGTCTATTAAACAACGTTTATAGTCCGACACAGCCATGTCTATAAAAAAATTCGATATATTGTGCTTGAACGGAAAACATTGATTAAAAAATGAATATGAATGGCTAAAAAACCGGCCTGGACTCGATAACAATAATTCGACTCTAAATCGGTTTGGGTTTAGTTAACTGAGTTTGGTTAGGGTTTGAAATAAATTAATTGAGACTCGTTCTTATGTGAATATATCATAGAATATATCTATGTGAGAAATAATTAGCTATATAGATATGATATTATTTTAATAACGTTAAATATGATAATAATTACTTATCAATTGTTTGATATTATTGATAAATACTTAAAATATTTAATATTTAATGTTCGTTCTTCAAATTTTAATTTACTTCTTTTCTTCAATCTGAAAATATAAAAATAAAAATAATCATTTTCACAAATAAATCCAAATCCACCACCCTTGCCTATGCCTTAAATATTGAATAATGGGCCGAGTTTTGAAGGCCCATTTAAAAAAGAG
>RWGZ01001468.1:0-54347 GCA_009725065.1 Utricularia reniformis
GTGCGACCACAAAAAACTTCATCATTTGAATATGTACAAACGATCTCGTTCATTTAAATAACCATGTTTGGTGAACGTGAAGAGTAAGAAAAAGAGAGTATGCTTTTTTTCTTGATACAAATTAACCATTATTTACATAGTATCATAAAGTGCAAAGATTTCTCATGGTCTTACATCAGCAACTCTAAAATAAACCGTCATTTGCGGGTGTTGATAGAACTCTTGTCAATTTATCATAAAATGACAAGTTCGTTGAAGAGGACCGCCCTTCTGCAACGCAAGCTTGCAGATGAAAAGAACAACAAGTCGATCGTCAACCATAATTACGCTGCTCATAATTGGTCAAGTCGACTGGCCAAAACTCTTGAACATAATCCAGTTAAGTGTCCAAAGGACACAACGACCGTAAAGATATTGAAGACCTGCAATTTTGTTAAATTTTAGAAAACCATCCAATAATAAAGGAAGAGACAATCCACATAATATTTATCATCATAATATCAATCATGGTTGTAATAACATATCTTTAGTAGGTAATCAACTATGGTAGCCCATAGTACATATGTCTAGAAACTCTAGGATATGTGTGCCACAAGCGATTACGATACAAACAAAATAATGTGTGTATTGATATGTTGATCGGTTTTTTGAAAAGCGATTATCCTTGATCTGACTACAAAAGTATTCATTAGGACGATTTTTAGCAATTTTGCACTTAGGATCACCTCATCGGAAAGTACCACACCTGTCACACCACATGGTGCTTCTCCATTCAGAGGATTCCTTCCATCATCCGTTGCAAAATGCCCTTTATAAGGGGAATCTTGTGGAAGAGGTTACGCCATATTTCATCGACGAGCGACACGTTCTTATCTATCGATGGTCACTGACCGAAAAGATCACTGGAAACATGACGTTCGGCCCACTGAATGGCACAAATGTATGAATATGGTCGGACTTTGCACCATGTCGATCGTATGCAACGATAGAAGTAAAATGTGCGACAACGTTAATTTAATTCAAACTGGGAAAATCTTTTCCATTATTGTCAAAACCGATCAATACACACAGCGATAAAAAGCATTACCCCGCAATTACGAATGATATCTTCTTAGATGATCTTGGGAACTCCACCCCTTCCAAGGTTTCAAGTTTGTAAGCTCCTCCAAACAATATATCCTTAATCCGATAAGGATCATCCCATCGCCGATCGAGCTTACTTAGATTCTTCGACACTAATGAGGACCAAATCACTCTTTAAAAAAGACCGAGGGTTCACCTTCCAATTGTAGCATTTTTCCACCATACGTCGACGCCTCAACAAGCGACCATATAATTCCTCGCGCTTTTCTTCCACTAAGTCCAAATTCATCCGCCTCAGCTCGTCATTGCTGTCCTGAGAATACATGGACACTCGTTGTGATTTTAAAGTATTTTCCACCGGAACCAAGACTTCCGATCCATAAACAAGTGAGAAAGTAGTATATGTGTTGTGTGGGTCGGGGTAGTTCGATAAGCCCACAGTAGTTCTTGATGCCGATCCGGACAAATGCCTCCTAAGTCCCCCAATTTCTTCTTTATCCCCTCAACTATGGCACGATTCAAAACTTCAGTCAAACCATTCATCTTAGGGTGAGAGACTCAAGAAAACATATGTTTGACACCAAGGCCGTCGCACATGTCTTGGACATTCCTTCTGGAGAATTATGTATCATTCATTATCAGACACAAACACCCGTGGTACATCAAAATTTGCAATAATATTTTCCACAAGAACTTCTTGACAACATCTTCTGTAATTGTAGAGACACGCTCTGCCTCTAACCATTTGGAGAAATACTCTACTGCCACAATGCAGAATTTTCGATGATTTACCGACCAAGAAAATGGACCCAGAATGTTTATCCCCAACCAAAGGACAAGGATGTTGTGTGGGATTTAGCTCTGAACCTGGCTGTCGATGGTAGTTCGCGTGATATTGACATGATTGATAATTCTGGAAAAATTCTTTAGCATCAGCCATCAGAGTGGGCCAAAAGATACCCAATCGCCGAAGCTTGAGCACAAGTGATCTTGCCCCTGAATGGTTTCCACATACTCCCTCATGCACTTCACTTAGTGCCGATCGTACTTCCTCAAGACGAAGGCATCGTAATAGTGGTCCATCAGAGAATTTTTATACAGTACTTGATCTAGGAGAACAAATCTGCTCACCATTGCCAATAGGCGTTGTCGTTCGACCCTTTCTTTTGGAATCTCCCAAGTCGACAAGTGAAGAATATGCGATTGCATCCATGATGGAGTTGGCTCCTCGCCAATGCTCACCACTATTTTTCGTTCGGTACTCGAAGCATCCGTCGACCGGGGTAGAGATTGAAGGTCGACCGCCATTTTAGTATGCACATAAAACTGGATCGTGCCTTCTTGCAAATTTGGAAAACTTGCAGCCAATTGTGCAAAAGCATCAGCTTCCCGATTTTCCTATCTGGGTACATGTGTCAGCACAAATGACTTTAGCAACTTTGCTATCTTGACAACTTCCTCCATGTACCATTGCATAACATGTTCATGTGTCTAAAAGTACCTACAACCTGTTCGGCAACTAACTTCGAGTCTGTAAAACCACGGATATGCACTACCCCAATGTGCAAGTCAAGCCATATTCCTGCAAGTAATGCTTCATATTCCACAACATTATTGGAACAAGGGAAAGAAAGCTTCACCGCCATATTTACGTGCTCTCCCCGAGAGGTGACGAAGCAAATACCAACTCCAGCCCCACCATGTGAGGACCATCGACAAACATGTCCCAAACATCATCCTCTTGCTCAGTGGTCATAGGGTCTCTCGTGATTTCCTCTACAAAGCTTGCCAAGACTTGTGTTTTGATTCCTCTACAAGGTACAAATTCCAAGTTCATTGCGCTGAGTTGAATAGCCCATTTGGCTAGTCTTGTTGTGATATCAGACTTAGAGAGAACTGCCTCCAAAGGTTTATCCGTAAAAACTTTGATAAGAAAACCCTCAAAATAATGCTTCAGTTTGACTGAAGCCTTCTCTATAGCCAAGAAGAATTTTTCAATGTTTGTATACCGGGTTTCAGCAGGAAGTAGAGTGTGACTTACATAATAAACTGGTCGGTGCACCAAATCAGTGATCGTTACTAGAGTGACGCTAACCGCGACCAAGAGATTGCCAACTAATGGCCTAGATGTTCGTCGATCGATGGACTTACAAGCAAAGGTGGGCTTTACATATATCTTTACAGGTCATCGAATGCTTGCTCATACTCCTCGTCCCATTCCAACTTATTCACTTGTCAAAGGACCTTGAAAAATGGCAAGGCACGGTTGGTAGATCGAGAAATGAACCTGTTCAAGGCTGCTAGTCGACCGGCCAAACACTGGAATTCTTTTCTGGTCTTTGGTGGCGTCATGTCAATGATGACCTTTGTCTTTTCCGGGTTGGCCTCTATTCCTGAGACATAATGTCCAAGGAACTTTCCACTACGAATACTGAAGCAACACTTTGAGGGGTTGAGCTTTAGCTGGTAATTTCAACAAACTTCAAAACATCAGTACAAATAGGAAATATGATCTTTATCATTCATATAATTAACAATCATGTTATTCACGTACACCTCCATTTATATCCCTATCTTATTTTTAAAGATTAAATTTATTAAATGAATGTAAGTAGCTCCAGCATTCTTCAATCCAAAGGACATAGCAATATACCAAAAGACGCCACTTGGCGTATAGAAAGATGATTTTTTCTGATCATGGCGAGCGAGGAAAATTTGGTGATAACAATAATAGACATCCATTGTACTCATCAGTGTGCTCCCGACGACAGCGTCGACCAACCTGTCAATGTGTGGAAAGGGGTATGGATCTTACTCACAGAATTTGTTAAGTCCCTTGTAATTGACACATATCCACCTCTTTCCCCCAGATTGTAGTACCACCATAGGATTGGCTACCCACTTAGACTATTTGATTTCCTTGACGTATCCAGCAGCCACAAGTTTTGCAGTTTCCTACCCAATAATATCTAAAACCAGTGGAGAAAAGCGTCGCAATTTCTGCCTTACCGATCGAGAATCAGGATGAGTATTAATATGGTGCTCCATTACTGCTCGATCTATTCCCTCTTATATGTTATATATGAGCACACTCCCAACATTAATTGACCCGACTTTATAAATTTAACAAAACATATAGTTTTTTAACCGATTCGATCAATGAACCGAAAACCTCTTTTATTGGTGGAATCAGTTTCAAAAAGATTTAATAAAAAATATACATTTATAATATTAATATATTATTTAATAATAAAATAAATTTAAACCATACTTTTTTATTAATTTAATTTTAAATGAATCGGAATTATGAATTTCCTGATATTTAATTAAGTATTGGACAAAATTTAGGTCCATTAGGTCAAAATCTTAGCCCAATATACCCAATTCTAGTTGGTCTAACCGGTTTTACCTGGTTTTTAGTATTTAAGCCGATATCGAACCGGTTTTTTGTTGACATAGCCGGTTATGAGATAAGATAATTTTTTGGAGTGGATCAGCTCGATTTTAGCACCAGTTCACGGTCGACCGATCAACAGAACTGGTTTCAAAAACCATGATCAAACAAACCATCAAGTAGTGGGTCAAGTTGTTGTTATCCTTGATCCTATACCCTTTAGAAACACAATGCAAGAATTTATCTTGCAAGATTTTGATAATATTAAGTGGCTCAAGCTCATAGTAAAAAGAAGAACACATGAGCCTTGGCAGGACGAGGATCAGAATATCTAAGCTCGGTAAGTTGCCTAGATCCAAATATTTAATTAATGAGTATGATGATCCGTTTTGATACACATTATTCGCTAAATATTTCGGATGAAAACTCTTAAAAGTTTTCAAACATTTCTAATATATCATCTTGAACATCTCTTGTAATATTGAATGTCACCACTCAATATGTAATCGATCGATTTAAACGAATTAATTGGATATTTGTCGGAATGAATGTTGTATGACCAAGTTATCCTTTTATATTAGGTAGATAAGTTTGGTAGAATTATTTGCACTAACCATGCCATCTTTGTAGGCGTTACTGAAGGTGAATAGCGCATTCTCTCAAAGATTCTTTTGTGTTTCTAAAGACTTGATAACAAATATGTTGGTGACTTTTCTCATGGTCTTATATTATAACCTGTGATTTATGTAAAATAAGAGAGTTTGTATGAAAAAGAAAATATTGTTGGCATAACATGAACATAAACAACAAGAAATCAAACATATGATTTAAGATGAAGACATTATTATAAGTAATTGGAACACAGACAGGATAAAATGTAAGGACTTAGAAGACACCAAGAGGGGGAGTTTTAGTCATGGTGTTCCATGGAGATGGTATCAAGTTGGTATAGCAGTCTTGATCATAACGATCTTGTGAAATGGTGAGAGTTATGGAGCAGAGCTGACCACTTTTATTTGGTAGTGGGCATGTTGTATTTGGAAGTAAAGTATAGAGATAGCATTTAGGGAGACAATCTTGTAAGGGCAAGTAACCTTTAGTTATACTATTCTTGTCAACTGTAATTGTGGCAACACCATTTGAATTTGTTGGTGTTTTCCCCAAAACAACATTGTTGCATATTAGACTTACAACCTGGTCCTTTATAGGGACACATGTTTTTCCATTGCAACAAATTATTGGGTTGCTTGTTACACTAACGATACAAGAGGATGGTGTTGGGGATGGAGAAGGAACCGGTGATGGTGATGGTGATGGTGATGTAGACGGAACTAGTGGTGGGGGTGGAGATGGAGGTGGTGGAGGTGACGAAAACACTGGTGGCGGTGGTGGTGAGGGTGGGGCCGCTGAGGGTGGGGCTGGGAGAAAGACGTTGGGTGTAACATTGGTAGCCATAAGGAGACTTATTAATACAAAAATGATGGTTAATGAAGAAATATTGTTTCTAGAAGCCATGTTTTTCGTATACAAAGATTGACAANAGATATATTTTGTTGCTTGTATCTATGCAAGAAGATATGAAGATATATCTTGATTGTTACATATATTTAATAAGATATACTAATAGATCTTGTTAGCTATATAAATGGAAGATTCAGTTAAAGATATAGAAAGACAATATTGTAGAATGATCGGTAGAATATTTCCTAGATACATCATAGTCTGGACTATATAAATAGTGGGACTCATGAACACAATTGTAATCAATCTATCAATGACATAGAATATTGTTTCTATTCTTCTTGTGATAGTGAGTTCATTATAGAGTGTTTAAGTAATGTAGCTTTTCCCGGATTTGGATTTCCACGCTAAATCTTTTGTCTTCAACTTTTCTTCATTTACCTTTGGTTCTTATCGCATTAAAACGTTCAGCCCACGGATAAAGAGTATTCTTCTTTCTTCTCATGAAGAGGGAATTTTCTCAACAATTGGTGGTTGATGTGTGGTGGTGACTGATCGTAGCGATGGGGAAATGCCGAACGATCTCGAAGATGTTTGATGGCGACGACTATCGGTATTGAAAGATGCAGATTGAAGGAACTCTAATTTGCTATCTCTCTCACGCGATTTCCGACGTCAACTCCTGCGACTACTCCTCCAAACTCCAACACTCCTTTGATCTCTTAATGATATAGTCTTGCACCCTTCTTGTTAAAATACCCAATTTTTCTTAACTTTCATATTTTTTCCATCATTTACGAATTATTATCGATTTTCTGACGAGTTCTTCAAATTCCCCGCAATTTTCTGATACTTTAATGTCTTCTCCGTCGAGACTTTCGATTTTGACGACCTATTGTTTTGCACATGGCTCCAACTTTGAATTTGGACACTGTACGTGCGAAGTATTCCATCCTAAAAGAATACTTACTGGAAGCTGGTGTAGCAGGGTCTGAACCTTGACCCGCTTCAGGTGGGTCGTCAATTCGTCTCTAAGCAACGTTGTGCGAGTGATGATCTCCGCACTGAGGAATGGGCTCAGATGCCGCTCCACCACTTCATTGTTGAACTGGTGTGGGCCCTGGTGATTTCCGTGTTCGCGCTACTACTTAGTGATCGTCGTGTTCATCCACTACTTCAACACTACAAAGATCACGCCGAACGTCACAACTTCCTGACGGTCTAAAAGATATGTGGAGGATGGGCACCCAAGTGTTCGACCAATGCAAGTTATGGTATTATGTTTCCAAAAACAAAGACCATGATCTTGTCGACCGACTAGATTCGCAACGCGACTATTAGAACTCCCTTCTTTGGGTCGGAATTCAAGATAACCACCTTGAATTCTCTCTCCAAGTGTCTGCAGCAACATAAAAACAAACGATCAAAAATTTCCGCAGATTAGCTCAAGAATCAGCCGACCCAAATGGCCCTTTTTACTAAAAAAAGACGACTATCTTAACTGGAAGTGATGTATGCTAAAAAGAATCTTTTTCGTTGGCATATATCAGTTCGACCATTGAGTAATCGTATTGGTCGCCCTGGGTTTAAACTTCCTCACAAGCTGCCGAACATGAGTTCATTTTTTCTTTTTTTAATTAACATCGTCTCTTCTTTTCAGCTGTATCTCCAAAGCTATCCTCAAATAAACATTATTCAGGCAAAATTAAGAGGAAACTGGAGAAAGGTTTCGAAAAGATTAAGGAAAACGTAACAACTTCTTCGTAACGTAGTGGTCAGCCTTCGCACGGTAACTTCAAATATTTCAACTCTTTTTATTTGACGATCTAAAATCAACTGTCATTTGATGGTGTCGAAGGAACTCTTGTCAATGTATCATAAAATGACAAGTTCCTTGAAGGCGACCGCCCTTCCGTAACTCAAGCTTGTAGAAGAAAATAACAAATCTAGCCTTATGCAGTGCTAGCTTGATGCAAAAAATGAAAAGTCCGCTCGCCTAGAGGGGAGCTAGCCGAGGCAAGGCTTCAAATAAATGATCTCCCCGAAATTCATAGGGAAACAAAAACCTGGAAGACTATGTTCGAATTAGTTGCTGAAGTGCTGGCCTGTTCGATTCGGCAAGTTCAATCCAAGACATCGAAGAGGGTTGACGCCGAACGCCTTCTGACAGAGATGAACTCCGATTGCGACCTTCTCAAAGTTCTACTACAAGCGAGACGTGAGAACGTCGATAGTGCCGAGAGAGCACTTCGCCACAATTAGGAAAACCATCAACACGGTCTTCAAATACTTGGAAATAAATTGAAGGAGCTAATGAGTTCGATCAACGAAACATTCATCGACCTGACCAAAAGGTGTACGTAATACGACGATCGGATTGACAAGCTTCAAAAATCGGTCGATCGTCATCTCATTTACATTGTAAGCTTTCTAAAGAGGATCGTCACATATCCGACATTTATGAACCTCACCACTACTCATGCCTTAGGGATTGCCGAGGAACAGAAAGAGATACCGATAGATCAAGTGGCAAACATATTTGGGCTGAAACCAAATTCCGAAGATTAGGACCACGTCGATCCAATCACCTTCGACGGAGACGTCAACCTGTGCTACCCCATGACACCCGACGACGATGACCCCGAGTTTGGGCATCTTGCCGATCGGCTTGATGAACTTGTAATAGATCGTATAAGTGAATAAGCTTAGGACTCCTGAATCCTTTTGTAACTCATTGTGTATAAGTTGTGTATAACTCTTGAATATATGCGAATATCTTTGTCGAACGCCGCATCAAACCATAACACCGACCATAATGATGTTGATCATAATAGCGTAGTCCATAATAATCACATCGAAATAACACCACTCATAAAAATTTCCATCGCAACATCGAACGAACAACAGGTCGAACGTCAACCATAATAACGCTGATCATAATTGGTCAAGTAGATCGACCAAAACTCTTGAGCATAATCCTGCTAAGTATCCAAAGGACACAACGACCGTAAAGATATTGCAGACCTGAAATTTTGTTAAATTTTAGAAAACCATCCAAGAATAAGAGAGTTGACAATCCACATAATATTCATCATCATAATATCATAATAAGAGGGTTTAATAACATATCTTTAGTAGGTAATCAACTATGATAGCCCATGGTACGTATGTCTAGAAACTCTAGGATATGTGTGCCACAAGCGATTACGATACAAAAGAAAGACTGTGTGCACTCATATGTTTGATCGGTTTTTTGCAAAGAGAGTATCCTTGATCTCACTACAAAAGTAATCATTAGGACAATTTTTAGCAATTTTACACTTCCGATCACCCCATCAGTAAGTGCCACACCTGTCACACCACATGTTGCTTCTCTTTTAAGAGGATTCCTTCCATCTTCCGTTGCAAAAATCCATGTATAAGGGGAATCTTGTGGAAATTGTTTCCTGAACAGGAACATTCGACACGAACCATTTCAATGAGCGGTTCATAATTAACAATGAACGTGCAATTGTTGCTTAAAAGTAGTGACGATTGACAGGGAGTCAACAACATGATGGGATGCAAAGGCATTCTATAGTTTTCATTGCATAGTAGGTTACGCCAGAGTTCATCGACGAGACAGTCAAAGAGGTGATCGACGAGTGACACGTTCTGATCTATTGATGGTCACTGACCACTGTAAACAGGGCGTTCGGCCCCTTGAATGGCACAAATGTGTGAATTGGGTCGGACTTCGCACCATGCCGATCGTAATCCACAATAAAAGTAAAATGCACGACTACGTTAAGTTTATTCAAACTGGGAAAAACTTTCCAATTATTGTCAAAACCAATCAATACACACAACGATAAAAAGCATTACCCCACAATTACGGATGACATCTTCTTAGATGATCAACAATCCATGATCTTGGGAACTCCAGCCCTTCCAAGGTTTCAAGTCTGTAAGCTCCTCCAAACAATATATCATTAATCCAATAAGTACCTTCCAATCGACCTTACTGAGATTCTTCTCGGCTTGGACACTAAGGAGGACCAAATCACCCTTTAAAAAACATCAAGGGTTCAATTTCCAATTGTAGAATTTTTCCGCCATACGTCGATGCCTCAACAAACGACCATATATTGCCTCGTGCTTTTCTTCCTCTAAGTCCAAATTCTTTCGCCTCATCTCGTCATTTTTATCCTCAGAATAGATGACACTCGTTATGTTTTCAAAGTGTTTTCCACTGGAACCAAGACTTCCAATCCATAAACAAGTGAGAAAAGGGTATCCCTTGTTGTTTGGGATAAGCCAATAATACTTCTTGAAGTAGATCCAGCCAAATACCTCCTACGTCTCCCAATTTCTTCTTTATCCCCTTAACAATGGCACGATTTGAAACTTCAGTCAAACGATTCGTCTTAGGGTGAGAGACTAAGGATAACATCTGTTTGACCTCGAGCACGTCGTACATGTCTTGGACCTTCCTTCTAGTGAATTATGTATCATTATCACACACCAACACCCGTGTTACACTAAACTTTGCAATAATATTTTCCCTAAGAATTTCTTGACATCATCCTCTGTGATTGCATAGACTGGCTCTTCCTCTAACCATTTTGTGAAATACTCTACTCCACAATGTAGAATTTTAGTTGATTTACCGAACGGGGAAACAGACCCAGAATTTCGATCCCACACCTCTCCAAAGGACAAAGTGGGCCAAAATAAACCCAAGTTATCTTACCCTTGAATGGTTTCCACATACTCAATCATGCACCTCACTTAGTGTTGACCAGACTTCCTCAAGACGAATGCATTGTAATAGTAGTCCATCGAAAGACTTCTTATACAATACCTGATCAAGGAGAACAAATCCGCTCACCCTTGACAGTAGGCATTGTCGTTCGAACTTTTCTTTTGGAATCTCCCCGGTCGACAAGTAATCAATATGCAACTGCATCCATGATGGATTTGGCTCCTCGCCAATGCTCCCCAATGTTTGTCCTTCTTCTCAAGACGATGTTTCCCAGGTGGTCGACCGGGGAAACATCGACCACTGGTTTTTGTATGCACATAAAATTGGATCGTGCCTTATCGCAAATCTAGAAAACTTGCAGCCAATCGTGCTAAAGCATCAGCTTCCCTATTTTCTTATCTGGGTACATGTGTCAGCACAAATGACTTTAGTAACTTTGCTATCTTGCCAACATCCTCCCTATACCGTTGCATAACATGTTTATGTGTCTCAAAAGTATCTGCAACCTGTTCGTCAACTAACTTCGAGTCTGTAAAACCAAGTATATACACTACCCCAATTTGCATGGCAAGCCATATTCCTGCAAGTAATACTTCATATTCCGCAACATTATTGTAACAAGGGAAAGAAAGCTTCACCGCCATATTTATGTGCTCTCCCCGAGAGGTGACGAAGCAAATACCAACTCCAGCCCCACCTTGTGTAGACCAATCAACAAACATGTCCCAAACATCATCCTCTTGCTCGGTGCTCCCTCACTTCTCGATCTATTCCTCTAAGATCCCGAGGGCTCCAAGCAAACACTTCTGCATTATCCTGCAAAATCTTGATCAGGTCATTTTCGAATGCTAGGACGAGGTCCAAACCAATGCAAGTTGTTTTGTCTAGACTCCAGGAATGAGTTCCGCCACTTTGAAGCCTGCTGGCTCCATGGCTACCCTCGGCTCCCTCAGATTTCAATATCGTCGACCATGGAACGACAAGCAGAGACATAAAATGAGCGCACAGAAGACTAATCGACACTTAGAGTCATTATTCCAGCAGCGGTCGGAAACTTCAGCTTTAAGTGAATAGTCGAATGGAAAACCTCAAAAGCATTGAGCCCCCGGTGGAATAAGAATTACATTGTAATGGATCAACAAGCAGAGACATAACATGAGCGCGCAGAAGCATAATCGACACTTACAGTCATTATTCCAACACCAGTCGGAAACTTCAGCTTTAAGTGAACAGTCGAATGGACAACCTCAAAAGCATTGAGCCCCGGTTGACTAAGAATTACATTGTAAGTCATATCGATGTCCATGGCTATATACTTCAGCATCTCCGTTCGTGACTTTTCCCCACTTCCAAGCATGGTTGGCAAGACAATTATTCCAGGGGAACAACCGATCGTTGGTCGAATGACCACAATGTGAGTTTTACAGGCTGTAGGTCAGTCACATTCAAACACATCGAGTTGACACACCCTTAGATATGATGTTACGGGAACNAACGACTGTTAAAGGATACCGATCAGACGATTGTGATGAGTCTATTTGATAGCGCTCGAATTAGACTTGGATCGGCATTTGAGATTATCGAATAGGAAATATCTTTAATTAATTGACACACGAAATATATAGAATAATATATTGAGATATATCTTATTGGTTATATATATGGAAGAAGATATAGAGATATATTTTGTTGATTATATCTATGCAAGAAGATATGAAGATATATCTTGATTGTTACATATATTTAATAAGATATACAAATATATCTTGTTAGCTATATAAATGGAAGATTCGGTTAAAGATATGGAAAGACAATATTGTAGAATGATCTGTAGAATATTTCCTAGATAGATCATAGTCTGGACTATATAAATAGTGGGACTCATGAACACAATTGTAATCAATCTATCAATGGCATAGAATATTGTTTTCTATTCTTCTTGTGATAGTGAGTTCATTATAGAGTTTTATACGTCATGTACCTTTTCCCGAATTTGGGTTTCCATGTTAAATCTTTTGTCTTCAAATTTTCTTCATTTACCTTTGGTTCTTATCGCATTAAAACGTTCAGCCCCCGGATAAAGAGTATTCTTCTTTCTTCTAATGAATAGGGAATTTTCTCAACAATTGATGGTTGATGTGTGGTGGTGACGGATCGTAGCGATGGGGGAATACCGAATGATCTCGAAGATATTTAATGGCAACGACTATCGGTATTGAGAGATGCAGATTGAAGGAACTCTAACTTGCTATCTCTCTCACACGATTTCCGACGACAACTCCTGCGACTCCTCCTCCAAACTCCAACACTCCTTTGATCTCTTAATGATATATTCTTGCACCCTTCTTGTTAAAATACCCAATTTTTCTTAACTTTTCATATTTTTTCCGTCATTTACGAATTATTATCGATTTTCTGACGAGTTCTTCAAATTCCCCGCAATTTTCTGATACTTTAATGTCTTCTCCGTCGAGACTTCAATTTTGACGACCTAATTTTTTGCACATGGCTCCAACTTTGAATTTGGACACTGTACGTGCGAAGTATTCCATCCTAAAAGAATACTTACTGGAATCTGGTGTAGCAGGGTCTGAACCTTGACTCGCTTCAGGTGGATCGCCAATTCGTCTCTAAGCAACGTTGTGTGAGTGATTATCTCTGCACTGAGGAACGGGCTCAGATGCCACTCCACCACTTCATTGTTGAACTGGTGTGGGCCCTGGTGATTTCCGTGTTCCCGCTGCTACCTAGTGATCGTCGTGTTCATCCACTACTTCAACACTACAAAGATCACGCCGAACGTCACAACTTCCTGGAGGTCTACAAGATGATGTGGAGGATGGGCACCCAAGTGTTCGCCCAACGCAAGTTATGGTACTTTGTTTCCAAAAAAAAAGACCATGATCTTGTCGACCGACTAGATTCGCAATGCGACTATTAGAACTCCCTTCTTTGGATCGGAATTCAAGATAAACACCTTGAATTCTCTCCCCAAGTGTCTGCAGCAACATAAAAACACACGATCTACAATTTCTGCTGATCAGCTCAAGAATCAGCCGACCCTAATGGCCCTCTTTCCTAAAAAAAGACGACTATCTTAACTGGAAGTGATGTATGCAGAAAAGAATCTTCTTCGTTAGCATATATAAGTTCGACCATTGAGTAATCGTATTGGTCGCCCTGGGTTTAAACTTCCTCACAAGCTGCCGAACATGAGTTCATTTTTGGTTTTTTTTAATTAACATCGTCTCTTCTTTTCAGCTGCATCTCCAAAGCAATCCTCAAAGAAACTTTATTCAGGCAAAATGAAAAGGAAACTGGAGAAAGCTTTCGAAAAGATTAAGGAAAAGGTAACAACATCTTGGTAATGTAGTGGTCAGCCATCGCACGGTAACTTCAAATATTTCAACTCTTTTTATTTGATGATCTAAAATCAACTGTCATTTGATGGTGTCGAAGGAACTCTTGTCAATGTATCATAAAATGACAAGTTCCTTGAAGGCGACCGCCCTTCTTTAANGGAAAACGTTACAACTTCTTGGTAACGTAGCGGTCAGCCTTCGCACGGTAACTTCAAATATTTCAACTCTTTTTATTTGAAGATCTAAAATCAACTGTCATTTGATGGTGTCGAAGGAACTCTTGTCAATGTATCATAAAATAACAAGTTCCTTGAAGGCGACCGCCCTTCTGTAACGCAAGCTTGTAGAAGAAAATAACAAATCTAGCCTTCTGTAGTGCTAGCTTGATGCAAAAAATGAAAAGTCCACTCGGCTAGAGGGGAGCTAGCCGAGGCAAGGCTTCAAATAAAAGATCTCCCCGAAATTTATATGGAAACGAAAACCTTGAAGAATATGTTCAAATTAGTTGCTGAAGAGCTGGCCCGTTCGATTCGGCAAGTTCAATCCAAGACGTCGAAGAGGGTTGACGCCAAACACCTCCTGACAGAGGTGAACTCCGATTGCGACCTTCTCAAAGTTCTACTGCAAGCGAGACGTGAGAACGTCGATATTGCCGAGAGAGCTCTTCGCCACTCAGAGGAAAACCATCAGCACGGTCTTTAAATACTTGGAAATAAATTGAAGGAGCTAATGAGTTCGATCGACGAAACATTCATCGACCTGACCACAAGGTGTTCATAATACGACGATCGGATTGCCAAGCTTCAAGAATCGGTCGATCGTCATGTCATTTACATAGTAAGCTTTCTAAAGAGGTTCGTCACATAACCGACATTTATGAACCTCATCACTACTCATGCCCTCGGGATTGCCGAGGAACAGAAAGAGATACTGATAGATGAAGTGGCAAACATATTTGGGCTGAACCCAAATTCCGAGGATTAGGAGCACGTCGATCCAATCACCTTCGACGGAGATGTCAACCCGTGCTACCCCATGACACCCGACGACGACGACCCCGAGTTTGGGCATCTGGCCGATCGGCTTGATGAACTTGTAATAGATCGTATAGGTGAATAGCTTAGGACTCCTGAATTCTTTTGTAACGCATTGTGTATAAGTTGTGTATAACTCTTGAATATATGCGAATATATTTGTCGAACGCCGCATCATACCATAACACCAACCATAATAATGTTGATCATAATAGCGTAGTCCATAATAATCCCATCGTAATAACACCACTCATAAAAAATTCCATCTCATCATCGAACGAACAACAGGTCGAACGTCAACCATAATAACGCTGATCATAATTGGTCAAGTAGATTGACCAAAACTCTTGAGCATAATCCTGCTAAGTATCCAAAGGACACAACGACCGTAAAGATATTGCAGACCTGAAATTTTGTTAAATTTTAGAAAACCATCCAACAATAAAGGAGGTGACAATCCACATAATATTCATCATCATAATATCAATCCTGGGTGTAATAACATATCTTTAGTAGGTAATCAACTATGAGAGCCCATGGTACGTATGTCTAGAAACTCTAGGATATGTGTGCCACAAGCGATTACGATACAAAAGAAAGACTGTGTGTACTGATATGTTTGATCGGTTTTTTGAAAAGAGATTATCCTTGATCTCACTACAAAAGTAATCATTAGGACAATTTTACAACTTCCGATCACCCCATCAGAAAGTGCCACACTTGTCACACCACATGGTGCTTCTCTTTTCAGAGGATTCCTTCCATCTTCCATTGCAAAATTCCCTTTATAAGGGGAATCTTGTGGAAAACGTTTCCTGAACAGGAACATTCGACACGAACCATTTCATTGAGCGGTTCATAATTAGCAATGAATGTACAATTGTTGCTTAAAAGTAGTGACGATCGACAGGGAGTCAACAACATGATGGGATGCAAAGGCATTCTATCATTGTCATTGCATAGTAGGTTACGCCAGAGTTCATCGACGAGACAGTCAAAGAGGTGATCGACGAGCGACACGTTCGAATCTATGGATGGTCACTGACCACTGTAAACAGGGAGTTCGGCCCCCTGAATGGCACAAATGTGTGAATATGGTCGGACTTCGCACCATGCCGATCGTAAGCCACAATAAAAGTAAAATGTGCAACTACGTTAAGTTTATTCAAACTGGGAAAGTCTTTCCCATTATTGTCAAAACCGATCAATACACACAGTGATAAAAAGCATTACCCCACAATTAAGGTAACGTAAACTGAATCGAAAATCAATCCACTATTGCAGATCGATTTCATATAGTCATTTTACTGATTCGTATCCATAGGATCGAATTAAAAAGTGGGTATCAGATCGGATATCCAATCCAGCATACCCCTACATGTGGCAACTTATATTACTATATTTATGTTAATATAACAAACATGATTCAAGGAAATCAAGTTAGATAAATCCATAAAATAATCTTAAATATTAATACAAAAATACATGAAGCGTGATCAATTAAATTCAAATATATCTTACACAAAATCAAATGTAATGAAGAAATAATAATGTACGCCTCTAATGTTGACCTACTTAATTAATTACAAGCTCGATGAAGATTTGGTTCTTTTTTCAAATACTAATTTTGTTCTCAATTTTACAAAAAAATAATTTAAGAAATTAGTCCATTTTATTATCATTTTTCGCATCGGCTTGGTGAACTTTTATTGAACCATTTCATCTAGATGTTGACAAATATAGTATCTTGCCCAAATAATGGAGTGGAACGACGTTTTGCAGGGCTCTTTGATAAAATTAAAGAGACTTTGGGATCAATGAGTGATAAGGTGGAGGATGACAAAATGATAATTGAGCCCATGAAGATAACAAGGCAAAGTTATGAAGAAAATATTTAAGAATGATTCTGAACGACTAATTCATGTCAAAGAGAAAATCAAGCTTTATGATTGTCTAGAGCATTGAATTGGATCCTGATACCATGCTACTTAAATATGACAACGATCTATCATGAATAAATGCTACTTAAACTATAGGCGTAATTTTTGGGTTTCGGAACCTAAAGTTAGAAATCTTTGCACTTTATGATACTATGTAATTAATGGTTAATTTGTATCAAGAAAAAAAGCATACCCTCTTTTTTCTTACTCTTCACGTTCACCAAACATGGTTATATAAATGAACGAGGTAGTTTGTACATATCCAAATGATGAAGTTTTTTGTGGTCGCACCTCTATTTAACTCTCTCCTCCCTTTCTTTTCCCGACATACTTTCATTACGAGAATCGTGAAAACTCGAGAACTATATGTTATGTTTGCTATTTATTGTAGTTTAAAATTTAATTTAATTTAGTAATAGTGTTTTTAGGGTTTAGGTTTATGTTTAATTAATTGCAATAATTTAGTTCTATTTTCGTTTTAAGTAATTAATACATGCCCTAAGGAAATACAAGGACAAAAGATCAGGTTTGCATTCAAGTGAAAATGTGCAAGTTTTAGATTACTAACTTCCCAGCAGAGATTGGGACAGAGACAGAGATAACAGTCTTTTTCTCGATCACCGATTTCTTATCGCTTTCGTTTCTCCATAGAAGCATCTTGAGAAGAACCAGAGCAATAATCCCTAGTAACACTAAAACCACCAGAATCCCACCTATGATACCAAGAACAATTCCAAGTTTCAAAGTTGGTATTAAATAAACATTTATTGTATGTAAATATTTATTTTTGTGATTTTAATTGAGTTTATCGAATTTTGACATTATGGGTTGGTCATGAAGTGTATTAATGGCAGCAGATCGACATCATGTAAACTTATTTACAATCGTTATTGGGCAAAGAAGGTGTGTCAGTTGCTATGATAGTTGATGATCATTATTGAATATATGTAGTCAGTAGTTTATGACAATGATGAGAGTTAATGTTGATGGAAGCTATGTTAAGTGACGATGGTGGTGAATGTCGTAAATGACGGTGTAGAACGATAATGATCACCACTTAGCAATTTTCCATAAGACAGTGGTTAATAAAATCAACAATGGCTGCTCAACAAAACATAGACATATCTAGTCACCGATACAACTTTGGTGCCCAAAACGTCTTAATCATCTATAGATTTGCAAGGAGAGATCTTCTATAAAGGGGTACCAAAACTAATTCAATTGACCAAGTTTTGGGGATTCTAGATTTTAAGTTTGGTCGGTGCATTTTGTAGTTAATTCTTCTATTCTTGTTTTGATACCTTATGCGTTTTCCTCGCAATTATCGGTTTTCCACGTAATTTTCTCGATTTTCATTTCAACGAAGATCGATTACCAGCCGTCCTAAAAATATATATATTAAATTTTATGCGCATCACATTTTCCACCTACAACAATTGGCGACATTCGTGGGGACCTACTACTAAACCACTTAGAGGAATTTCTTTGAGTTAGTTTTTCCTTAATTCCNTGGGAACTCCAGCCCTTCCAAGGTTTCAAGTCTGTAAGCTCCTCCAAACAATATATCATTAATCCAATAAGTACCTTCCAATCGACCTTACTGAGATTCTTCTCGGCTTCGACACTAACAAGGACCAAATCACCCTTTAAAAAACACCAAGGGTTCACTTTCCAATTGTAGAATTTTTCCACCATACGTCGATGCCTAAACAAACGACCATATATTTCCTCGTGCTTTTCTTCCTCTAAGTCCAAATTCATTCGCCTCATCTCGACATTGTTATCCTCAGAATAAATGGACACTCGTTATGTTTTCAAAGTGTTTTCCACCTGAACAAAGACTTCCAATCCATAAACAAGTGAGAAAAGGGTATCCGCTGTTGTTTGGGTCGGGGTAGTTCGATAAGCCAATAATACTTCTTGAAGTAGATCCGGCCAAATACCTCTTACGTCTCCCAATTTCTTCTTTATCCCCTTAACAATGGCACGAGTTGAAACTTCAGTCAAACAATTCGTCTTAGGGTGACAGACTGAGGATAACATCTGTTTGACCTCGAGCACGTCGTACATGTCTTGGACCTTACTTCTAGTGAATTATGTATCATTATCAGACACCAACACCCGTGGTACACCAAACTTTGCAATAATATTTTCCCTAAGAATTTATTGACATCATCCTCTGTAATTGCAGAGACAGGCTCTTCCTCTAACCATTTTGTGAAATACTCTACTCCCACAATGTAGAATTTTCGTTGATTTACCGATAGGGGAAACAGACCAAGAATTTCGATCCCACACCTCTCCAAAGGACAAAGTGGGCCAAAATAAACCCAAGTTATCTTACCCCTGAATGGTTTCCACATACTCAATCATGCACTTCACTTAGTGTTGACCAGACTTCCTCAAGACGAATGCATCGTAATAGTAGTCCATCGAAAGACTTCTTATACAATACCTGATCAAGGAGAACAAATCCGCTCACCCTTGACAGAAGGCGTTGTCGTTCGAACTTTTTTTTGGAATCTCCCCGGTCGACAAGTAATCAATATGCAACTGCATCCATGATGGAGTGGGTTCCTCGCCAATGCTCCACAATGTTTGTCCTTCGGTTCTCAAGACGATGTTTCCCCGGTGGTCGACCGGGGAAACATCGACCACTAGTTATTGTATGCACATAAAATTGGATCGTGCCTTATTGCAAATCTAGAAAACTTGCAGCCAATCGTGCTAAAGCATCAGCTTCCCGATTTTCTTATATGGGTACATGTGTCAGCACAAATGACTTTAGTAACTTTGCTATCTTGACAACATCCTCCCTATACCGTTGCATAACATGTTCATGTGTCTCAAAAGTATCTGCAACCTGTTCGGCAACTAACTTCGAGTCTGTAAAACCACGTATATGCACTACCCCAATTTGCATGGCAAGCCATATTCCTGCAGGTAATACTTCATATTCCACAACATTATTGTAACAAGGGAAAGAAAGCTTCACCGCCATATTTATGTGCTCTTTCCGAGAGGTGACGAAGCAAATACCAACTCCAACCCCACCTTGTGAAGACCAATCAACAAACATGTCCCAAACATCATCTTCTTGCTCAGTGCTCCATCACTTCTCGATCTATTCCCCTAAGATCCCGAGGGCTCCATGCAAACACTTCTGCATTATCCTGCAAAATCTTGATCAGGTCATTTTCGAATGCTGGGACGAGGTCCAAACCAATGCAGGTTGTTTTGTCTAGACTGACATGAATGAGTTCCGCCACTTTGAAGCCTGCTGGCTCTATGGCTACCCTCGGCTCCCTCAGATTTCAATAGCGTCGACCATGGATCGACAAGCATAGACATAACATGAGCGCACAGAAGCCTAATCGACACTTAGAGTCATTATTCCAGCAGCGGTCGGAAACTTCAGCATTAAGTGAATAGTCGAATGGACAACCTCAAAAGCATTGAGGCCCCGGTGGAATAAGAATTACATTGTAATGGATCAACAAGCAGAGACATAACATGAGCGCGCAGAAGCATAATCGACACTTACAGTCATTATTCCAGCACCAGTCGGAAACTTCAGCTTTAAGTGAACAGTTGAATGGACAACCACAAAAGCATTGAGCCACGGTTGAATAAGAATTACATTGTAAGTTATATCGATGTCCATGGCTATATACTTCAGCATCTCTGTTCGTGACTTTTCCCCATTTCCAAGCATGGTTGGCAAGACAATTATTCCAGGGGAACAACCGATCGTTGGTCGAATGACCACAATGTGAGTTTTATAGGCTGTAGGTCAGTCACATTCAAACACATCGAGTCGACACACCCTTAGATATGATGTTACGGGAACTCCCCTGGTCGACCGAAATTCGATGGACTTTACGATTGACAATAACAGTAGTTATGATAATGGCATCATTTTGGGGTTCTTGTTGAAACAAAAGGTGATTTTCTTGTTGGTTGTTGTATTTTGGGCCTCGAAGAAATATTGTTACAGTAGAGATTTTAGTACTTTAAAGGAGACTGAAAACACATAAAAAACAAAAAGCCTTTCTTTGGCCTTTAAAATAAAAACAACCACAAATTAATTGTCACGGTTAAATTTTGGTTCGTCACGTTTTAAGAACCCGAGACCGGCACAAAATATTCCATATAAGTTCAAATTACGGTATCAAAGGGAGTGTTAGAATATTGATGCCGCACAAGTGAATGTGCAGTTTAGGCCAATATGTTGTGGGCATCGAAGATTATGTTTATAGGCTTTGGATCCAAATATTGTGTTTAAATATGTAGTGTTGTTATAGAGTTTGATATGTTGAAATGGAAATATTTTTTGTCAACAAAACAGCCGCACAAGTTGTTCATCTTCTTCACATTTTCGGCTGCCTCTAAACTTTCATTTCATGTGCGTTTACGAGTTTTGGTAGCTTGATAAATAACTACAAGACAGCCTCCAAAATCTAACATATAAATTCTATCGTGGTATCAGACTGAGTTAGGAAAAGTCCTGAGTGACCTTGACGGGGGTTAGTCTGGATTAATGAAATTGACCGGTTGGTAATCCACCGGTTTGAAAAGTCAAGTCCAACTTGTCATGTGGTAGGACTTAAGGGGAGTGTGTTGAATATGAAGTAATTGTCTCAAATCATAATTTAGATGTGGATTAGATAGATTATTTATAAGAAGTAATGTATACCATAATAAATGACTTGTTCAAGTCTTTTACGATGTAGTCTACTCACTCTTATACATTATATCTTATCACACTCCCCACGTAAATTGACACGACTCTAGAAATTTAACAAACACATAGTTTCATAAACCAATTCGATCAATGAACCGGAAACCTCTTTTATTGGTCGAATCAGGTTCAAACCNGGTCTGAACCTTGACCCGCTTCAGGTGGGTCGCCAATTCGTCTCTAAGCAACGTTGTGCGATTGATGATCTCCGCACTGAGGAATGGGCTCAGATGCCGCTCCACCACTTCATTGTTGAACTGGTGTGGGCCCTGGTGATTTCCGTGTTCGCGCTGCTACTTAGTGATCGTCGTGTTCATCCACTACTTCAACACTACAAAGATCACGCCGAATGTCACAACTTCCTGACGGTCTAAAAGATGATGGGGAGGATGGGCACAGAAGTGTTCGCCCAACGCAAGTTATGGTACTTTGTTTCCAAAAACAAAGACCATGATCTTGTCGACCGACTAGATTCGCAACGCGACTATTAGAACTCCCTTCTTTGGGTCGGAATTCAAGATAAACACCTTGAATTCTCTCCCCAAGTGTCTGGAGCAACATAAAAACAGACGATCTACAATTTTCGCTGATCAGCTCAAGAATCAGCCGACCCTAATGGACCTCTTTCCTAAAAAAAGACGACTATCTTAACTGGAAGTGATGTATGCAGAAAAGAATCTTCTTCATTGGCATATATCAGTTCGAAAATTGAGAAATCATATTGGTCGCCCTGGGTTTAAACTTCCTCACAAGCTGCCGAACATGAGTTCATTTTTGGTTTTTTTTAATTAACATCGTCTCTTCTTTTTAGCTGCATCTCCAAAGCTAATGCACGTTATTGTTGAACATTCATTTCCATTGCCTTGATGAGATGCTTACCTTCAGTAGATCTGGGAATCCTCTAGATTACTTGTAAGATTTTTAACTCTGGATGGAAACCGTTGTAAGGAATGGAGGTCGAGTGATAGTCGAATGGCTCGATGTTCTGTATGACTGACCGGGGAAACAAAACATGAAGCGGTGAGGTAGATCGGCTTGATCGGTCCCAACAACTGTTAAAGGATACCGATAAGACGATTGTGATGAGTCTATTTGATAGCGCTCGAATTAGACTTGGATCGGCATTTGAGATTATCGAATAGGAAATATCTTTAATTAATTGACACACTAAATATATAGAATAAGATATTGAGATATATCTTACTGGTTATATATATGGAAGAAGATATAGGGATATATTTTGTTGATTATATCTATGGAAGAAGATATGAAGATATATCTTGATTGTTACATATATTTAATAAGATATACAAATATATCTTTTTAGCTATATAAATGGAAGATTCGGTTAAAGTTATGGAAAGACAATATTGTAGAATAATCGGTAGAATATTTCCTAGATAGATCATAGTCTGGACTATATTAATAGTGGGACTCATGATAGATCATAGTCTGGACTATATTCAAAGATGCAGATTGTAGGAACTCTAACTTGCTATCTCTCTCATGCGATTTCCGACGACAACTCCTGCGATTTCTCCTCCAAACTCCAACACTCCTTTGATCTCTTAATGATATATTCTTGCACCCTTCTTGTTAAAATACCCAATTTTTCTTAACTTTTCATATTTTTTCCGTCATTTACGAATTATTATCGATTTTCTGACGAGTTCTTCAAATTCCCCGCAATTTTCTGATACTTTAATGTCTTCTCCATCGAGACTTCGATTTTGACGACCTATTGTTTTGCACATGGCTCCAACATTGAATTTGGACATTGTACGTGTGAAGTATTCCATCGCAAAAGAATACTTACTGGAAGCTGGTGTAGCAGGGTCTGAACCTTGACCCGCTTCAGGTGGATCGCCAATTCGTCTCTAAGCAACGTTGTGCGAGTGATGATCTCCGCACTGAATAACGGGCTCAGATGCCGCACCACCACTTAATTGTTGAACTGGTGTGGGCCTTGGTGATTTACGTGTTCGCGCTGCTACCTATTGATCGTCGTGTTCATCCACTACTTCAACACTACAAAGATCACGCCGAACGTCACAACTTCCTGACGGTCTAAAAGATGATGTGACGGCCTAGAGGGGAGCTAGCCGAGGCAAGGCTTCAAATAAAAGATCTCCCTGAAATTCATAGGGAAACGAAAACCTGGAAGACTATGTTCGAATTAGTTGCTGAAGTGCTGGCCTGTTCGATTCGGCAAGTTCAATCCAAGACATCGAAGAGGGTTGACGCCGAACGCCTTCTGACAGAGATGAACTCCGATTGCGACCTTCTCAAAGTTCTACTACAAGCGAGACGTGAGAACGTCGATAGTGCCGAGAGAGCACTTCGCCACAATAAGGAAAACCATCAGCACGGTCTTCAAATACTTGGAAATAAATTGAAGGATCTAATGAGTTCGATCGACGAAACATTCATCGACCTGACCAAAAGGTGTACGTAATACGACGATCGGATTGACAAGCTTCAAGAATCGGTCGATCGTCATCTCATTTACATAGTAAGCTTTCTAAAGAGGATCGTCACATATCCGACATTTATGAACCTCACCACTACTCATGCCTTCCGGATTGCCGAGGAACGAAAAGAGATACCGATAGATCAAGTGGCAAACATATTTGGGCTGAACCCAAATTCCGAAGATTAGGACCATGTCGATCCAATCACCTTCGACGGAGACGTCAACCCGTGCTACCCCATGACACCCGACGACGACCACCCCGAGTTTGGGCATCTTGCCGATCGGCTTGATGAACTTGTAATAGATCGTATAGGTGAATAAGCTTAGGACTCCTGAATCCTTTTGTAACGCATTGTGTATAAGTTGTGTATAACTCTTGAATATATGCGAATATCTTTGTCGAACGCCGCATCAAACCATAACACCGACCATAATGATGTTGATCATAATAGCGTAGTCCATAATAATCACATCGAAATAACACCACTCATAAAAATTTCCATCGCAACATCGAACGAACAATAGGTCGAACGTCAACCATAATAACGCTGATCATAATTGGTCAAGTAGATCGACCAAAACTCTTGAGCATAATCCTGCTAAGTATCCAAAGGACACAACGACCGTAAAGATATTGCAGACCTGAAATTTTGTTAAATTTTAGAAAACCATCCAAGAATAAGGGAGTTGACAATCCACATAATATTCATCATCATAATATCAATCCTGGGTGTAATAACATATCTTTAGTAGGTAATCAACTATGATAGCCCATGGTACGTATGTCTAGAAACTCTAGGATATGTGTGCCACAAGCGATTACGATACAAAAGAAAGATTGTGTGTACTAATATGTTTGATCGGTTTTTTGAAAAGAGATTATCCTTGATCTCACTACAAAAGTAATCATTAGGACAATTTTTAGCAATTTTATACTTCCGATCACCCATCAAAAAGTGCCACACCTGTCACACCACATGGTGCTTCTCTTTTCAGAGGATTCCTTCCATCTTCCGTTGCAAATTCCCGTTAGAAGGGGAATCTTGTGGAAAATGTTTCCTGAACAGGAACATTCGACACGAACATTTCAATGAGCAGTTCATAATTAACGATGAACGTACAATTGTTGCTTAAAAATAGTGATGATCGACAGAGAGTCAACAACATGACGGGATGCGAAGGCATTCTATCGTTGTCATTGCATAGTAGGTTACGCCAGAGTTCATCGACGAGACAGTCAAAGAGGTGATCGACGAGCGACACGTTCGGATCTATCGATGGTCACTGACCACTGTAAACAGGGCGTTCGACCCCTTGAATGGCACAAATGTGTGAAATGGGTCGGACTTCGCACCATGCCGATCGTAAGCCACAATAAAAGTAAAATGTGCGACTGCGTTATGTTTATTCAAACTGGGAAAATCTTTCCCATTATTGTCAAAACTGATGAATACACACAGCGATAAAACGCATTACCCACAATTACAGATGATATCTTTTTATATGATCAACAATCCATGATCTTGGGAACTCCACCCTTTCCAACGTTTCAAGTCTGTAAGCTCCTCCAAACAATATATCATTAATCCAATAAGTACCCTCCAATCGACCTTACTAAGATTCTTCTCGGCTTCGACACTAAGAAGGACCAAATCACCCTTTAAAAAAAACCAAGGGTTCACTTTCCAAATGTAGAATTTTTCCACCATACGTCGATGCCTCAACAAACGACTATATATTTCCTCGTGCTTTTCTTCCTCTAAGTCAATATTCATTCGCCTCAGCTCGTCATTGTTATCCTCAGAATAAATGGACACTCGTTATTTTTTCAAAGTGTTTTCCACCGGAACCAAGACTTCCAATCCATAAACAGGTGAGAAAAGGGTATCCGCTGTTGTTTGGGTCGGGGTAGTTCGATAAGCCAATAATACTTCTTGATGTAGATCCGGCCAAATGCCTCTTACGTCCCCCAATTTCTTCTTTATCCCCTTAACAATGGCAGGATTTGAAACTTCAGTCAAACGATTCGTCTTAAGGTGAGAGACTGAGGATAACATCTGTTTGACCTCGAGCACGTCGTACATGTCTTGGACATTCCTTCTAGTGAATTATGTATCATTATCAGACACCAACACCCGTGGTACACCAAACTTTGCAATAATATTTTCCCTAAGAATTTATTGACATCATCCTCTGTAATTGCAGAGACAGGCTCTTCCTCCAACCATTTTGTTAAATACTATACTCCCACAATGCATAATTTTCGCTGATTTACCGAACGGGGAAACATACCCATAATTTCTATCCCCGACCTCTCCAAAGGACAAAATGTGCCAGAATAAACCCAATCGTCGCAGCTTGAGCACATGTGATCTTACCCCTGACTGGTTTCCACATACTCAATCATGCACTTCACTTAGTGTTGACCAGACTTCCTCAAGACGAAGGCATCATTATAGTAGTCCATCGAAAGACTTCTTATACAATACCTGATCAAGGAGAACAAATCTGCTCACCCTTGACAGTTGGCGTTGTCGTTCGAACTTTTCTTTTGGAATGTCCCCGGTCGACAAGTAATCAATATGCAACTGCATCCATGATGGAGTTGGTTCCTCGCCAATGCTCCCCATTATTTGTCCTTCGGTTCTCAAGACGATGTTTCCTCGATGGTCAACCGGGGAAACATCGACCACTAGTTTTTGTATGCACATAAAATTGGATCGTGCATTATTGCAAATCTAGAAAACTTGCAGCCAATCGTGCAAAGCATCAGCTTCCCGATTTTCTTATCTGGGTACATGTGTCAGCACAAATGACTTTAGTAACTTTTCTATCTTGACAACATCCTCCCTATACCGTTGCATAACATGTTCATGTGTCTCAAAAGTATATGCAACCTGTTCGGAAACTAACTTCGAGTCTGTAAAACCACGTATATACACTACCCTAATTTGCATGGCAAGCCATATTCTTGCAAGTAATACTTCATATTCCGCAACATTATTGTAACAAGGGAAACAAAGCTTCACCGCCATATTTATGTGCTCTCCCCGAGAGGTGACGAAGCAAATACCAACTCCAGTCCCACTTTGTGTAGACCAATCAACAAACATGTCCCAAACATCATCCTCTTGCTCAGTGCTCCATCACTTCTCGATCTATTCCCCTAAGATCCCGAGGGCTCCAAGCAAACACTTCTGCATTATCCTGCAAAATCTTGATCAGGTCATTTTCGAATGCTGGGACGACGTCCAAACCAATGCAAGTTGTTTTGTCTAGACTGCCAGGAATGAGTTCCGCCACTTTGAAGCTTGCTGGCTCCATGGCTACCCTCGGCTCCCTCAGATTTCAATAGCGTCGACCATGGATCGACAAGCAAAGACATAACATGAGCGCACAGAAGCCTAATCGACACTTAGAGTCATTATTCCTGTAGCGGTCGGAAACTTCAGCTTTAAGTGAATAATAGAATGGACAACCTCAAAAGCATTGAGCCCCCGGTGGAATAAGAATTACATTGTAATGGATCAACAAGCAGAGACATAACATGAGCGCACAGAAGCATAATCGACACTTACAGTCATTATTCCAGCACCAGTCGGAAACTTCAGCTTTAAGTGAACAGTCGAATGGACAACCTCGAAAGCATTGAGCCCCGGTTGACTAAGAATTACATTGTAAGTCATATCGATGTCCATGGCTATATACTTCAGCATCTCCGTTCGTGACATTTCCCCACTTCCAAGCATGGTTGGCAAGACAATTATTCCAGGGGAGCAACCGATCGTTGGTTGAATGACCACAATGTGAGTTTTACAGGCTGTAGGTCGGATACATTCAAACACATCGAGTCGACACACCCTTAGATATGATGTTACGGGAACTCCCCTGGTCGACCGAAATTTGATGGACTTTACGATTGACAATAACAATAGTTATGATGATGGCATCATTTTGGGGTTCTCGTTGAAACCAAAGGTGATTTTCTTGTTGGTTGTTATATTTTGGGCCTGGAAGAAATATTGTTACAGTAGATATTTTAGTACTTTAAAGGAGACTGAAACCACATAAAAAACAAAAAGCCTTTCTTTGGCCCTTAAAATAAAAACAACCACAAAGTAATTGTCACGATTCAATTTTGGTTCTTCACGTTTTAAGATCCCGAGACCGTCACAAAACAGCAGTGAGATGCTTTGAACCCGAGACCGTCATAAAAACAACCACAAATTAAAACAGCTAATGAACGTTATTGTTGAACATTCATTTCCATTGCCTTGATGAGATGCTTACCTTCAATAGATCTGGGAATCCTCTAGATTACTTGTAAGATTTTTAACTCTGGATGGAAACTGTTGTAAGGAATGGAGGTCGAGTGATAGTGTAATGGCTCGATGTTTTGTATGACTGACCGGGGAAACATAACATGAAGCGGTGAGGTAGATCGGCTTGATCGGTCCCAACGACTGTTAAAGGATATCGATCAGACGATTGTGATGAGTCTATTTGATAGCGCTCGAATTAGACTTGGATCGGCATTTGAGATTATCGAATAGGGAATATCTTTAATTAATTGACACACGAAATATATAGAATAAGATATTGAGATATATCTTGTTGGTTATATATATGGAAGAAGATATAGAGATATATTTTGTTGATTATATCTATGGAAGAAGATATGAAGATATATTTGATTGTTACATATATTTAATAAGATATACAAATATATCTTGTTAGCTATATAAATGGATGATTCGGTTAAAGTTATGGAAAGACAATATTGTAGAATGATCGGTAGAATATTTCCTAGATAGATCATAGTCTGGACTATATTAATAGTGGGACTCATGAACACAATTGTAATCAATCTATCAATGGCATAGAATATTGTTTTCTATTCTTCTAGTGATAGTGAGTTCATTATAGAGTTTTATAAGTCATGTAGCTTTTCCCGGATTTGGGTTTCCACGCTAAATCTTTTGTCTTCAAATTTTCTTCATTTACCTTTGGTTCTTATCGCATTAAAACGTTCAGCCCCCGGATAAAGAGTATTCTTCTTTCTTCTAATGAATAGGGAATTTTCTCAACAATTGGTGGTTGATGTGTGGTGGTGACGGATCTTAGCGATGGGGGAATACCGAACGATCTCGAAGATATTTGATGGCGACGACTATCTGTATTGAAAGATGCAGATTGTAGGAACTCTAATTTGCTATCTNGAAAGACAATATTGTAGAATGATCGGTAGAATATTTCCTAGATAGATCATAGTCTGGACTATATAAATAGTGGGACTCATGAACACAATTGTAATCAATCTATCAATGACATAGAATATTGTTTCTATTCTTCTTGTGATAGTGAGTTCATTATAGAGTGTTTTAAGTCATGTAGCTTTTCCCGGATTTGGATTTCCACGCTAAATCTTTTGTCTTCAAATTTTCTTCATTTACCTTTGGTTCTATCGCATTAAAACGTTCAGCCCTCGGATAAAGAGTATTCTTCTTTCTTCTAATGAATAGGGAATTTTCTCAACAATTGGTGGTTGATGTGTGGTGGTGACGGATCTTAGCGATGGTGGAATACCGAACGATCTCGAAGATATTTGATGGCGACGGCTATCTGTATTGAAAGATGCAGATTGTAGGAACTCTAATTTGCTATCTCTCTCACGCGATTTCCGACGACAACTCCTGCGATTTCTCCTCCAAACTCCAACACTCCTTTGATGTCTTAATGATATATTCTTGCACCCTTCTTGTTAAAATACCCAATTTTTCTTAACTTTTCATATTTTTTCCGTCATTTACGAATTATTATCGATTTTCTGACGAGTTCTTCAAATTCCCCGCAATTTTCTGATACTTTAATGTCTTCTCCGTTGAGACTTTCGATTTTGACGACCTATTGTTTTGCACATGGCTCCAACTTTGAATTTGGACACTGTACGTGTGAAGTATTCCATCCTAAAAGAATACTTACTGGAAGCTGGTGTAGCAGGGTCTGAACCTTGACCCGCTTCAGGTGGGTCGCCAATTCGTCTCTAAGCAACGTTGTGCGATTGATGATCTCCGCACTGAGGAATGGGCTCAGATGCCGCTCCACCACTTCATTGTTGAACTGGTGTGGCCCTGGTGATTTCCGTGTTCGCGCTGCTACTTAGTGATCGTCGTGTTCATCCACTACTTCAACACTACAAAGATCACGCCGAATGTCACAACTTCCTGACGGTCTAAAAGATGATGGGGAGGATGGGCACAGAAGTGTTCGCCCAACGCAAGTTATGGTACTTTGTTTCCAAAAACAAAGACCATGATCTTGTCGACAGACTAGATTCGCAACGCGACTATTAGAACTCCCTTCTTTGGGTCGGAATTCAAGATAAACACCTTGAATTCTCTCCCCAAGTGTCTGGAGCAACATAAAAACAGACGATCTACAATTTTCGCTAATCAGCTCAAGAATCAGCCGACCCTAATGGACCTCTTTCCTAAAAAAGACGACTAACTTAACTGGAAGTGATGTATGCAGAAAAGAATCTTCTTCATTGGCATATATCAGTTCGACCATTGAGTAATCGTATTGGTCGCCCTGGGTTTAAACTTCCTCACAAGCTGCCGAACATGAGTTCATTTTTGGTTTTTTTTAATTAACATCGTCTCTTCTTTTTAGCTGCATCTCCAAAGCAATCCTCAAAGAAACATTATTCACGCAAAATGAAGAGGAAACTGGAGAAAGCTTTCGAAAAGATTAAGGAAAAGGTAACAACTTCTTGTTAATGTAGCGGTCAGCCTTCGCACGGTAACTTCAAATATTTCAACACTTTTTATTTGATGATCTAAAATCAACTGTCATTTGATGGTGTCGAAGGAACTCTTGTCAATGTATCATAATATGACAAGTTCCTTGAAGGCGACCGCCCTTCTTTAACGCAAGCTTGTAGAAGAAAAGAACAAATCTAGTTTTCTGTAGTGCTAGCTTGATGCAAAAAATGAAATTCCGCTCGGCTAGAGGGGAGCTAGCCGAGGCAAGGCTTCTAATAAAAGATCTCCCGATATTCATAAGGAAACCAAAACCTTGAAGAATATGTTCGAATTAGTCGCTGAAGAGCTGGCCAGTTCGATTCGGCAAGTTCAATCCAAGACGTCGAAGAGGGTTGACGCCGAACGCCTTCTGACAGAGATGAACTCCGATTGCGACCTTCTCAAAGTTCTACTGCAAGCGAGACGTGAGAATGTCGATAGTGCCGAGAGAGCTCTTCGCCACTCAGAGGAAAACCATTAGCACGGTCTTCAAATACTTGGAAATAAATTAAAGGAGCTAATGAGTTCGATCGACGAAACATTCATCGACCTGACCACAAGGTGTTCGTAATACAGCGATGGGATTGCCAAGCTTCAAGAATCGGTCGATCGTCATGTCATTTACATAGTAAGCTTTCTAAAGAGGTTCGTCACATAATCGACCTTTATGAACCTCACCACTACTCATGCCTTCGGGATTGCCGAGGAACAGAAAGAGATACCGATAGATCAAGTGGCAAACATATTTGTGGTGAACGAAAATTCCGAAGATTAGGAGCACGTCGATTCAATCACCTTCGACGGAGACGTCAACCCATGCTACCCCATGACACCCGACGAAGACGACCCTGAGTTTGGGTATCTTGCCGATAGGCTTGATGAACTTGTGATAGATCGTATAGGTGAATAAGCTTAGGACTCCTGAATCCTTTTGTAACGCATTGTGTATAAGTTGTGTATAATTCTTGAATATATGCGAATATCTTTGTCGAACGCCGCATCAAACCATAACACCGACCACAATAATGTTGATCATAATAGCGTAGTCCATAATAATCCCATCGTAATAACACCACTCATAAAATTTCCATCGCAACATCGAACGAACAACAAGTCAAACGTCAACCATAATAACGCTGATCATAATTGGTCAAGTAGATCGACCAAAACTCTTGAGCATAATCCTGCTAAGTATCCAAAGGACACAACGACCGTAAAGATATTGTAGGCCTGAAATTTCGTTAAATTTTTGAAAACCATCGAAGAATAAAGGAGCTGACAATCCACATAATATTCATCATCATAATATCAATCCTGGGTGCAATAACATATCTTTAGTAGGTAATCAACTATGATAGCCCATGGTACGTATGTCTAGAAACTCTAGGATATGTGTGCCACAGCGATTACGATACAAAAGAAAGACTGTGTGTACTAATATGTTTGATCGGTTTTTTGAAAAGAGATTATCCTTGATCTCACTACAAAAGTAATCATTAGGACAATTTTTAGCAATTTTACACTTCCGATCACCCCATCAGTAAGTGCCACACCTGTCACACCACATGTTGCTTCTCTTTAAAGAGGATTCCTTCCATCTTCTATTGCAAAATTCCATTTATAAGGGGAATCTTGTGGAAAATGTTTCCTGAACAGGAACATTCGACACGAACCATTTCAATGAGCGGTTCATAATTAACAATGAACGTAAAATTGTTGCTTAAAAGTAGTGACGATCGACAGGGAGTCAACAACATGACTGGTTGCAAAGGCATTCTATCGCTGTCATTGCATAGTAGGTTACGCCAGAGTTCATAGACGAGACAGTCAAATAGGTGATCGAAGAGCGACACGTTCGGATCTATCGATGGTCACTGACCACTGTAAACAGGGCGTTCGACCCCTTGAATGGCACAAATGTGTGAATTGGGTCGGACTTCGCACCATGCCGATCGTAATCCACAATAAAAGTAAAATGCACGACTACGTTAAGTTTATTCAAACTGGGAAAAACTTTCCCATTATTGTCAAAACCAATCAATACACACAACGATAAAAAGCATTACCCCACAATTACGGATGACATCTTCTTAGATGATCTACAATCCATGATCTTAGGAACTCCAGCCCTTCCAAGGTTTCAAGTCTGTAAGCTCCTCCAAACAATATATCATTAATCCAATAAGTACCTTCCAATCGACCTTACTGAGATTCTTCTCGGCTTCGACACTAACGAGGACCAAATCACCCTTTAAAAAACACCAAGGGTTCACTTTCCAATTGTAGAATTTTTCCACCATACGTCGATGCCTAAACAAACGACCATATATTTCCTCGTGCTTTTCTTCCTCTAAGTCCAAATTCATTCGCCTCATCTCGACATTGTTATCCTCAGAATAAATGGACACTCGTTATGTTTTCAAAGTGTTTTCCACCTGAACAAAGACTTCCAATCCATAAACAAGTGAGAAAAGGGTATCCGCTGTTGTTTGGGTCTGGGTAGTTCGATAAGCCAATAATACTTCTTGAAGTAGATCCGGCCAAATACCTCTTACGTCTCCCAATTTCTTCTTTATCCCCTTAACAATGGCACGAGTTGAAACTTCAGTCAAACAATTCGTCTTAGGGTGACAGACTGAGGATAACATCTGTTTGACCTCGAGCACGTCGTACATGTCTTGGACCTTACTTCTAGTGAATTATGTATCATTATCAGACACCAACACCCGTGGTACACCAAACTTTGCAATAATATTTTCCCTAAGAATTTATTGACATCATCCTCTGTAATTGCAGAGACAGGCTCTTCCTCTAACCATTTTGTGAAATACTCTACTCCCACAATGTAGAATTTTCGTTGATTTACCGATAGGGGAAACAGACCAAGAATTTCGATCCCACACCTCTCCAAAGGACAAAGTGGGCCAAAATAAACCCAAGTTATCTTACCCCTGACTGGTTTCCACATACTCAATCATGCACTTCACTTAGTGTTGACCAGACTTCCTCAAGACGAATGCATCGTAATAGTAGTCCATCGAAAGACTTCTTATACAGTACTTGATCAAGGAGAACAAATCCGCTCACCCTTGACAGAAGGCGTTGTCGTTCGAACTTTTCTTTTGGAATCTCCCCGTTCGACAAGTAATCAATATGCAACTGCATCCATGATGGAGTGGGTTCCTCGCCAATGCTCCCCACTGTTTGTCCTTCGGTTCTCAAGACGATGTTTCCCCGGTTTTCGACCGGGGAAACATCGACCACTGGTTATTGTATGCACATAAAATTGTATCGTGCCTTATTGCAAATCTAGAAAACTTGCAGCCAATCGTGCTAAAGCATCAGCTTCCCGATTTTCTTATATGGGTACATGTGTCAGCACAAATGACTTTAGTAACTTTGCTATCTTGACAACATCCTCCCTATACCGTTGCATAACATGTTCATGTGTCTCAAAAGTATCTGCAACCTGTTCGGCAACTAACTTCGAGTCTGTAAAACCACGTATATACACTACCCCAATTTGCATGGCAAACCATATTCCTGCAAGTAATACTTCATATTCCGCAACCTTATTGTAACAAGGGATACAAAGCTTCACCGCCATATTTATGTGCTCTCCCCGAGAGGTGACGAAGCAANTCTTCCTCTAACCATTTTGTGAAATACTCTACTCCCACAATGCAGAATTTTCGTTGATTTACCGAACGGGGAAACAGACCCAGAATTTCGATCCCACACCTCTCCAAAGGACAAAGTGGGCCAAAATAAACCCAAGTTATCTTACCCCTGAATGGTTTCCACATACTCAATCATGCACTTCACTTAGTGTTGACTAGACTTCCTCAATACGAATGCATCGTAATAGTAGTCCATCGAAAGACTTCTTATACAATACCTGATCAAGGAGAACAAATCCGCTCACCCTTGACAGTAGGCGTTGTCGTTCGAACTTTTTTTTGGAATCTCCCCGGTCGACAAGTAATCAATATGCAACTGCATCCATGATGGAGTTGGTTCCTCGCCAATGCTCCACAATGTTTGTCCTTCGGTTCTCAAGACGATGTTTCCCCGGTGGTCTACCGGGGAAACATCGACCACTAGTTTTTGTATGCACATAAAATTGGATCGTGCCTTATTGCAAATCTAGAAAACTTGCAGCCAATCGTGCTAAAGCATCAGCTTCCCCATTTTCTTTTCTGGGTACATTTGTCAGCACAAATGACTTTAGTACCTTTTCTATCTTGTCAACATCCTCCCTATACCGTTGCATAACATGTTCATGTGTCTCAAAAGTATCTGCAACCTGTTTGGCAACTAACTTCGAGTCTGTAAAACCACGTATATACACTACCCCAATTTGCATAGCAAGCCATATTCCTACAAGTAATACTTCATATTCCGCAACATTATTGTAACAAGGGAAAGAAAGCTTCACCGCCATATTTATGTGCTCTCCCCGAGAGGTGACGAAGCAAATACCAACTCCAGCCCCACCTTGTGTAGACCAATCAACAAACATGTCCCAAACATCATCCTCTTGCTCGGTGCTCCCTCACTTCTCGATCTATTCCTCTAAGATCCCGAGGGCTCCAAGCAAACACTTCTGCATTATCCTGCAAAATCTTGATCAGGTCATTTTCGAATGCTAGGACGAGGTCCAAACCAATGCAAGTTGTTTTGTCTAGACTCCAGGAATGAGTTCCGCCACTTTGAAGCCTGCTGGCTCCATGGCTACCCTCGGCTCCCTCAGATTTCAATATCGTCGACCATGGAACGACAAGCAGAGACATAAAATGAGCGCACAGAAGACTAATCGACACTTAGAGTCATTATTCCAGCAGCGGTCGGAAACTTCAGCTTTAAGTGAATAGTCGAATGGAAAACCTCAAAAGCATTGAGCCCCCGGTGGAATAAGAATTACATTGTAATGGATCAACAAGCAGAGACATAACATGAGCGCGCAGAAGCATAATCGACACTTACAGTCATTATTCCAACACCAGTCGGAAACTTCAGCTTTAAGTGAACAGTCGAATGGACAACCTCAAAAGCATTGAGCCCCGGTTGACTAAGAATTACATTGTAAGTCATATCGATGTCCATGGCTATATACTTCAGCATCTCCGTTCGTGACTTTTCCCCACTTCCAAGCATGGTTGGCAAGACAATTATTCCAGGGGAACAACCGATCGTTGGTCGAATGACCACAATGTGAGTTTTACAGGCTGTAGGTCAGTCACATTCAAACACATCGAGTTGACACACCCTTAGATATGATGTTACGGGAACACCCCTGGTCGACCGAAATTTGATGGACTTTACGATTGACAATAACAACAGTTATGATGATGGCATCATTTTGGGGTTCTTGTTGAAACCAAAGGTGATTTTCTTGTTGGTTGTTGTATTTTGGGCCTGGAAGAAATATTGTTACAGTAGATGTTTTAGTACTTTAAAGGAGACTGAAACCACATAAAAAACAAAACGCCTTTCTTTGGCCTTTAAAATAAAAACAACCACAAATTAATTGTCACGGTTCAATTTTGGTTCTTCACGTTATAAGAACCCGAGACCGGCACAAAATATTCCATTTAAGTTCAAATTACGGTATCAAAGGGAGTGTTAGAATATTGATGCCGCACAAGTGAATGAGCAGTTTGGGCCAATATGTTGTGGGCATCGAAGATTATGTTTATGGACTTTGGGCCCAAATCTTGTGTTTAAATATGTAGTGTTGTTATAGAGTTTGATATGTTGAAATGGAAATATTTTTTGTCAAAAAAACAGCCGCACAACTTTTTCATCTTCTTCACATTTTCGGCTACATCTAAACTTTCATTTCATGTGCGTTTACGAGTATTGGTAGCTTGATAAATAACTACAAGACAACCTCCGAAACCTAACATATAAATTATATCGTGGTATCAGAGTGAGTTCGGAAAAGTCCTGAGTGACTTTGCCGGGGGTTAGTCCGGATTAATGAAATTGACCGGTTGGTAATCCACCGGTTTGAAAAGTCAAGTCCAACTTGTCATGTGGTAGAACTTGAGGTGAGTGTATTTAATATGAAGTAATGGTCTCAAATCATAATTTAGATGTGGATTGGATTATTTATAAGAGGTAACGTAGACCATAGTAAATGACTTGTTCAAGTCTTTTACGATGTAGTCTACTCCCTCTTATACGTTATATCTTAGCACACTCCCCACGTAAATTGACACGACTCTAGAAATTTAACTAAACCCATAGTTTCATAAACCAATTCGATCAATGAACCGGAAACCTCTTTTATTGGTCGAATCAGGTTCAAACCAATTTTTAAAAATATATATATTTACAATATAAATATATTATTTAATAATAAAATAAATTTAAAACAATATCTTTATTAATTTAATTTTAAATGTGTTAGAATTATGAATTTCCTCCTATTTTATTAAATACTGGACAAAATTTAGGTCCATTAGATTAAAATCTTTGCCCAATATACAAATTTCTAGTTGGTCTAAATTGTTTTACCATGTTTTTAGTATTTAGACCAAGATCGAACTGGTTTTTTGTTGACATAATCAGGTTATGAGATTAGATAATTTTTCGGAGTGGACCAGATCGATGTTAGCACCGGTTCACGGTCGATCGATCGAACGAACTGGTTTTAAAAATCATGCTCAGACAAACCAACAAGTAGTGGGTCAAGTGGTTGTTATCCTAGATCCTATATACCCTAGAAACGCAATGAAAGAATTTTATAATATTAAGTGTCTCCCGCGAATAGCAAAAAGAAGAACACATGAGCCTTGGCGAGACGAGGATCAGAACATCTTAGCTCGGTAAGTTGCTTGGATCCAAATATTTAATTAATGGGTATGATGATCCGTTTTGATACACATTATTTGCTAAATATTTCGGTTGACAACTCATAAAAGTTTTCAAACATGTCTAATATGTCATCTTGAACCTCTCTTGTAATATTGAATGTCACCACTCAATATATAATCAATCGATTTAAACGAATTAATTGGATATTTGTCGGAATGAATGTTGTATGACCAAGTTATCCTTTTATATTAGGTAGATAAGTTTGGTAGAATTATTTGCACTAGCCATGTCGTCTTTGTAGGCGTTACTGAAGGTGAATAGCGCATTCTCTCAAAGATTCTTTTGTGTTTCTAAAGACTTGATAACAAATTTGTTGGTGACTTTTCTCATGGTCTTATATTATAACCTGTGATTTATGTAAAATAAGAGAGTTTGTATGAAAAATAAAATATTGTTGGCATAACATGAACATCAACAACAGGAAATCATACATATGATTTAAGATGAAGACATTATTATAAGTAATTGGAACACAGACAAGATAAAATGTAAGGACTTAGAAAACACCAAGAGGGGGAGTTGTAGTCATGGTGTTCCATGGAGATGGTATCAAGTTGGTATAGCAGTCTTGATCATAACGATCTTGTGAAATGGTGAGAGTTTTGGAGCAGAGTTGACCACTTTTATTTGGTAGTGGGCATGTTGTATTTGAAAGTAAAGTATAGAGATAGCATTTAGGGAGACAATCTTGTAAGGGCAAGTAACCTTTAGTTATACTATTCTTGTCAACTGTAATTGTGGCAACACCATTTGAATTTGTTGTTGTTTTCCCCAAAACAACATTGTTGCATATTAGACTTACAACCTGGTCCTTTATCGGGACACATGTTTTTCCATTGCAACAAATTAATGGGTTGCTTGTTACACTAACGATACAAGAGGATGGTGTTGGGGATGGAGAAGGAACCGGTGATGGTGATGGTGATGGTGAAGGAGACGGAACTGGTGGTGGGGGTGGAGATGGAGGTGGTGGAGGTGACGAAAACACTGGTGGCGGTGGTGGTGGAGGAGATGAAACCAGTGGTGCGAGTTGGACTGTTGAGGGTGGAGCTTGGAGAAAGACGTTGGGTGTAACATTGGTAGCCATAAGGAGACTTATTAATACAAAAATGATGGTTAATGAAGAAATATTGTTTCTAGAAGCCATGTCTTTCGTATACAAAGATTGACATGTGCCCGTATTTATATAGCTTAATTGTAATACTTAAATAATATTCAAATAAAAATCTAGTGAAATCTATGAAGATAAATGTGAAATATAAGTCCTTTGAAAAATATATAGATGTGCCACGAACTCTATTCTTGATAGTTTAAGCAATTATAGTCAACTATTGCAAATTTTTTATTATATTACACCATTTGATCGTTAATGAGTACTCAATTTTATTTTTGCTCAAAAAGTGGTTAAGAAACGAATCACTCAATTAGATTAAACTGATTAGCTTAACCCTAATTTATGCAACAATAAGCAAATAGCTCATCAGTTAAAACAAATCACTCAAGTTGATTAAACATATTAGCTTAGCCCCAATTAATGCAACAATATGCAAGTAGCTAATCACTTAAAAATATTTATTATCAAAAGAGTGGGTAGAGTTGAACCTTGTTTCCCCCAATTAGTACTCAAATCTAACCATCAATTTGCTTATTAAATAAAAGAAATAAATTTAGCAATTGTTACACGAAATAAGAAAAAGTATGAATTTTCGTTAACCAAATATATTTGTTTAATTTGTTGATTGAATTTATAGATTAATTTATAAATGCCCATTTTTTTTAGTTTTATTGATTTTTTTCAATGAAATTTCTTATTTTCAGAAATATAAATATAAGAGAATTGTTATACTGAATAATTTATTTGTGTTAATCCAAATTAGTTAATAAAAGATAATGGATTTCAACTTAGAATCACTAGAATTAAATTGGTTTGGATCGTTTTATAGAATTCATAAAAAATGCCCAAACTACATTCAATTTTCATTCAAATCCAAATTTGGGGTCAGATTATGTTGTTGATAACCCATTTAATGCGAGACTAAACCTAAAGAATTTAATATGATTGTCAACTGTTTCTTGTTTTAAGAAGATCAATTAAACGCAAAAATATCTCACACAAGTCAAATTTGGGGGTTAGATTATGTTGTTGATAACCCATTTAATGTTAGCCTAAACCTAAAGAATTTAATATGATTGTCAACTGTTTCTTGTTTTAAGATGATCAATTAAACGCAAAAATATCTCACACAAGTCAAATTTGGGGGTTAGATTATGTTGTTGATAACCCATTTAATGTTAGCCTAAACCTAAAGAATTTAATATGATTGTCAATTGTTTCTTGTTTTAAGATCATCAATTAAACGCAAAAATATATTTCACAAGTCAAATTTGGGGTCGGATTATGTTGTTGATAACCCATTTAATGTGAGCCTAAACCTAAAGAATTTAATATGATTGTCATTTTTCTTNAACCCTAAACTTAGAAATCTTTGCACTTTATGATACTATGTAAATAATGGTTAATTTGTATCAAGAAAAAAAGCATACTCTCTTTTTTCTTACTCTTCACGTTCACCAAACATGGTTATTTAAATGAACGAGGTCGTTTGTACATATTCAAATGATGAAGTTTTTTGTGGTCGCACCTCTATTTAACTCTCTCCTCCCTTTCTTTTCCCGACACACTTTCATTATGAGAATCGTGAAAACTCGAGAACTATAAGTTATGTTTGCTATTTATTGTAGTTTAAAATTTAATTTAATTTAGTAATAGTTTTTTTAGGGTTTAGGTTTTTGTTTAATTAATTTCAATAATTTTTGTTCTATTTTCGTTTAAGTAATTGTTTATTAAAAAAACATTTATTATATGTAAATATTTATTTTTGTGATTTTAATTGAGTTTATAGAATTTTGACATTATGGGTTGGTCATTAAGTGTATGAATGGCAGCGGATTGACATCATGTAAACTTATTTAAAATCCTATTGGGCAAAGAAGTTGTGTCAGTTGCTATGAAAGTTGATGATCATTATTGAATATCTGTAGTCAGTAGTTTATGACCATGATGAGAGTTAATGTGGATAGAAGCTATGTCAAGTGACGAAGGTGGTGAAGGTAGTAAATGACGGTGTAGAACGATAATGATCACCACTTAGCAATTTTCCATAAGACAGTGGTTAATAAAATCCACAATGGCTGCTCAACAAAACATAGATGTATCTAGTCACTGGCACAACTTTGGTGCCCAAAATATCTTACTCGGCTATAGAATTGCAAGGAGAGATCTTCTACAAAAGGGGACCAAAACCAGTAAAATTGACCAAGTTTTGGGGCCTCATACTTAAACTTAGATTTTACGTTTTTTCGGTGCATTTTGTAGTTGATTCTTCTATTCTCTGTAGAATTATCTTTGTTTTAATGCCTTAAGGGTTTGCCTCGTAGTTATCGGTTTTCCACGTAAGTATCTCGATTTTCATTTCGACGAAGATCGATTACCAACTGTCCTAAAATATATATATTACATTTTACGCGCATCACATTTTCACCTACAACAATTGGCGACAATCATCGGGACCCACTACTAAACCCTTTAGAGTAATTTCTTTTCCTTAATTCCCAAGAAATCATTATATATACGCTATAGACACGCAGAATCACCAATAATCAAACAACATCATTGATGGTCGAGGCCATTCTCTCTTCTTCGCATATGTCGGTCGCCCAAGCTAGTGTGGGAGTTCTATTCGGAGCCCCTCATCCCAAGGGTGACTGGCATCACAATCACCCACCACCTAACAATGATCATGTCGAACATCTTCGGAGAGGCTCAAAACATACAATATCTCCCACGTTTGAAAAATATGATTCAGGACAAACAACCGCGTCCAATACTCCCCAATGACTCCGACTCGTCGATGGCTCAAGATTTAATTATTGAGCTTGAGGCTATAATGTGCCCAAGGCCAGCCTGGGGGCCGATCAACGACCCACTTTTATCATGAGGCTTTGAATACCCTATTGGCGCGACGTCGACAAGGACTTAATGCTCGACCAAGATGATGCATACAAAATACTAACGCCACCCGAGGTGTTAGCACCTTACAACAGCTAATGAACGTTATTGTTGAACATTCATTTCCAGTGCCTTGATGAGATGCTTACCTTCAGTAGATCTGGGAATCCTCTAGATTACTTGTAAGATTTTTAACTCTAGATGGAAAAGGTTGTAAGGAATGGAGGTCGAGTGATAGTCGAATGGCTCGATGTTGGGTATGACTGACCGGGGAAACATAACATGAAGCGGTGAGGTAGATCGGCTTGATCGGTCCCAACGACTGTTAAAGGATACCGATCGGACGATTGTGATGAGTCTATTTGATAGCGCTCGAATTAGACTTGGATCGGCATTTGAGATTATCGAATAGGAAATATCTTTAATTAATTGACACACGAAATATATAGAATAAGATATTGAGATATATCTTATTGGTTATATATATGGAAGAAGATATAGAGATATATTTTGTTGATTATATCTATGCAAGAAGATATGAAGATATATCTTGATTGTTACATATATTTAATAAGATATACAAATATATCTTGTTAGCTATATAAATGGAAGATTCGGTTAAAGATATGGAAAGAGAATATTGTAGAATGATCGTTAGAATATTTCCTAGATAGATCATAGTCTGGACTATATAAATAGTGGGACACATGAACACAATTGTAATCAATCTATCAATGGCATAGAATATTGTTTTCTATTCTTCTTGTGATAGTGAGTTCAATATAGAGTTTTATAAGTCATGTAGCTTTTCCCGGATTTGGGTTTCCACGCTAAATCTTTTGTCTTCAAATTTTCTTCATTTAACTTTGCTTCTTATCGCATTAAAACGTTCAGCCCCCGGATAAAGAGTATTCTTCTTTCTTCTAATGAATAAGGAATTTTCTCAACAATTGGTGGTTGATGTGTGGTGGTGACGGATCGTAGCGATGGGGGAATACCGAATGATCTCGAAGATATTTGATGGCGACGACTATCGGTATTGAAAGATGCAGATTGAAAGAACTATAACTTGCTATCTCTCTCACGCGATTTCCGACGACATCTCCTACGACTCCTCCTCCAAACTCCAACACTCCTTTGATCTCTTAATGATATATTCTTGCACCCTTCTTGTTAAAATACCCAATTCTTCTTAACTTTTCATATTTTTTCCGTCATTTACGAATTATTATCGATTTTCTGACGAGTTCTTCAAATTCAACGCAATTTTCTGATACTTTAATGTCTTCTCCATCGAGACTTTGATTTTGACGACCTATTGTTTTGCACATGGCTCCAACTTTGAATTTGGACACTGTACGTGTGAAGTATTCCATACTAAAAGAATACTTACTGGAAGCTGGTGTAGCAGGGTCTGAACCTTGACCCGCTTCAGGTGGATCGNATATATCTTATTGGTTATATATATGGAAGAAGATATAGAGATATATTTTGTTGATTATATCTATGCAAGAAGATATGAAGATATATCTTGATTGTTACATATATTTAATAAGATATACAAATATATCTTGTTAGCTATATAAATGGAAGATTCGGTTAAAGATATGGAAAGAGAATATTGTAGAATGATCGTTAGAATATTTCCTAGATAGATCATAGTCTGGACTATATAAATAGTGGGACACATGAACACAATTGTAATCAATCTATCAATGGCATAGAATATTGTTTTCTATTCTTCTTGTGATAGTGAGTTCAATATAGAGTTTTATAAGTCATGTAGCTTTTCCCGGATTTGGGTTTCCACGCTAAATCTTTTGTCTTCAAATTTTCTTCATTTAACTTTGCTTCTTATCGCATTAAAACGTTCAGCCCCCGGATAAAGAGTATTCTTCTTTCTTCTAATGAATAAGGAATTTTCTCAACAATTGGTGGTTGATGTGTGGTGGTGACGGATCGTAGCGATGGGGGAATACCGAATGATCTCGAAGATATTTGATGGCGACGACTATCGGTATTGAAAGATGCAGATTGAAAGAACTATAACTTGCTATCTCTCTCACGCGATTTCCGACGACATCTCCTACGACTCCTCCTCCAAACTCCAACACTCCTTTGATCTCTTAATGATATATTCTTGCACCCTTCTTGTTAAAATACCCAATTCTTCTTAACTTTTCATATTTTTTCCGTCATTTACGAATTATTATCGATTTTCTGACGAGTTCTTCAAATTCAACGCAATTTTCTGATACTTTAATGTCTTCTCCATCGAGACTTTGATTTTGACGACCTATTGTTTTGCACATGGCTCCAACTTTGAATTTGGACACTGTACGTGTGAAGTATTCCATACTAAAAGAATACTTACTGGAAGCTGGTGTAGCAGGGTCTGAACCTTGACCCGCTTCAGGTGGATCGCCAATTCATCTCTAAGCAACGTTGTGTGAGTGATGATCTCTACACTGAGGAACGGGCTCAGATGACACTCCACCACTTCATTGTTGAACTGGTGTGGGCCCTGGTGATTTCCGTGTTCGCGCTGCTACCTAGTGATCGTCGTGTTCATCCACTACTTCAACACTACAAAGATCACGCCGAACGTCACAACTTCCTGACAGTCTAAAAGATGATGTGGAGGATGGGCACCCAAGTGTTCGCCCAACGCAAGTTATGGTACTTTGTTTCCAAAAACAAAGACCATGATCTTGTTGACCGACTAGATTCGCAACGCGACTATTAGAACTCCCTTCTTTGGATCGGAATTCAAGATAAACACCTTCAATTCTCTCCCCAAGTGTCTGCAGCAACATAAAAACACACGATCTACAATTTCCGCTGATCAGCTCAAGAATCAGCCGACCCTAATGGCCCTCTTTCCTAAAAAAAGACGACTATCTTAACTGGAAGTGATGTATGCAGAAAAGAGTCTTCTTCGTTGGCATATATCAGTTCGACCATTGAGTAATCGTATTGGTCGCCCTGGGTTTAAACTTCCTCACAAGCTGCCGAACATGAGTTCATTTTTGGTTTTTTTTAATTAACATCGTCTCTTCTTTTCAGCTGCATCTGCAAAGCATTCCTCAAAGAAACATTATTCAGGCAAAATGAAAAGGAAATTGGAGAAAGATTTCGAAAAGATTAAGGAAAAGTTAACAACTTCTTGGTAATGTAGCGGTCAGCCTTCGCACGGTAACTTCAAATATTTCAACTCTTTTTATTTGATGATCTAAAATCAACTGTCATTTGATGGTGTCGAAGGAACTCTTGTCAATGTATCATAAAATGACAAGTTCCTTGAAGGCGACCGCCCTTCTTTAACGCAAGCTTGTAGAAGAAAAGAACAAATCTAGCTTTCTGTAGTGCTAGGTTGATGCAAAAAATGAAAGTCCACTCGGTTAGAGGGGAGCTAGCCGAGGCAAGACTTCAAATAAAAGATCTCAACGATATTCATAAGGAAACGAAAACCTTGAAGAATATGTTCGAATTAGCTGCTGAAGAGCTGGCAGGTTCGATTCGGCAAGTTCAATCCAAGACGTCGAAGAGGGTTGACGCCGAACGCCTTCTGACAGAGATGAACTCCGATTGCGACCTTCTCAAAGTTCTACTGCAAGCGAGACGTGAGAACGTCGATAGTGCCGAGAGAGCTCTTCGCCACTCAGAGGAAAACCATTAGCACGGTCTTCAAATACTTGGAAATAAATTGAAGGAGCTAATGAGTTCGATCGACGAAACATTCATCGACCTGACCACAAGGTGTTCGTAATACGGCGATGGGATTGCCAAGCTTCAAGAATCGGTCGATCGTCTTGTCATTTACATAGTAACCTTTCTAAAGAAATTCGTCACATAACCGACCTTTATGAACCTCACCACTACTCATGCCTTCGGGATTGCCGAGGAACAGAAAGAGATACCGATAGATCAAGTGGCAAACAGCTTTGTGCTGAACGAAAATTCTGAAGATTAGTAGCATGTCGATCCAATCACCTTCGACGGAGATGTCAACCCGTGCTACCCCATGACACCCGGCGACGACGACCCCGAGTTTGTGTATCTTGCCGACCGGCTTGATGAACTTGTGATAGATCTTATAGGTGAATAAGCTTAGGACTCCTGAATCCTTTTGTAACACATTGTGTATAAGTTGTGTATAATTCTTGAATATATGTGAATATCTTTGTCGAACGCCGCATCAAACCATAACACCGACCACAATAATGTTGATCATAATAGCGTAGTCCATAATAATCCCATCGTAATAACACCACTCATAAAAATTTCCATCGTAACATCCAACGAACAACAAGTCGAATGTCAACCATAATAACGCTGATCATAATTGGTCAAGTAGATCGACAAAACTCTTGAGCATAATCCTGCTAAGTATTCAAAGGACACAACGACCGTAAAGATATTGCAGACCTGAAATTTCGTTAAATTTTAGAAAACCATCCAACAGTAAAGGAGCTGACAATCCACATAATATTCATCATCATAATATCAATCCTGGGTGTAATAACATATCTTTAGTAGGTAGTCAACTATGATAGCCCATGGTACGTATGTCTAGAAACTCTAGGATATGTGTGCCACAAGCGATTACGATACAAAAGAAAGACTGTGTGTACTGATATGTTTGATCGGTTTTTTGAAAAGAGATTATCCTTGATCTCACTACAAAAGTAATCATTAGGACAATTTTTAGCAATTTTACACTTCCGATCACCCCACCAGAAAGTGCCACACCTGTCACACCACATGGTGCTTCTCTTTTAAGAGGATTCCTTCCATGTTCCGTTGCAAAATTCCCTTTATAAAGGGAATCTTGTGGAAAATGTTTCCTGAACAGGAACATTCGACACGAACCATTTCAATGAGCGGTTCATAATTAACAATGAACGTGCAATTGTTGCTTTAAAGTAGTGACGATCGACAGGGAGTCATCAATATGACGGGATGCAAAGGCATTCTATCGTTTTCATTCCATAGTAGGTTACGCCAGAGTTCATCGACGAGAAAGTCAAAGAGGTGATCGACGAGCGACACGTTCAGATCTATCGATGGTCACTGACCACTATAAACAGGGCGTTCAGCCCCTTGAATGGCACAAATGTGTGAATTGGGTCGGACTTCGCACCATGCCGATCGTAATCCACAATAAAAGTAAAATGCACGACTACGTTAAGTTTATTAAAACTGGGAAAAACTTTCACATAAATGCCAAAACCAATCAATACACACAGCGATAAAAAGCATTACCCCACAATTACAGATGACATCTTCTTAGATGATCAACAATCCATGATCTTGGGAACTCCGGCCCTTCCAAGGTTTCAAGTCTGTAAGCTCCTCCAAACAATATATCATTAATCCAATAAGTACCTTCCAATCGACCTTACTGACATTCTTCTCGGCTTCGACACTAAGGAGGACCAAATCACCCTTTAAAAAACACCAAGGGTTTCCAATTGTAGAATTTTTCCACCATACGTCGATGCCTCAACAAACGACCATATATTTCCTCGTGCTTTTCTTCCTCTAAGTCCTAATTCATTCGCCTCATCTACTCATTGTTATCCTCAGAATAAATGGACACTCGTTATGTTTTCAAAGTGTTTTCCAACGGAACCAAGACTTCCAATCCTTAAACAAGTGAAAAAAGGGTATCCCTTGTTGTTTGGGTCGGGGTAGTTCGATAAGCCAGTAATACTTCTTGAAGTAGATTCGGCCAAATGCCTCCTACGTCTCCCAATTTCTTCTTTATCCCCTTAACAATATAACGATTTGCAACTTCAGTCAAACCATTCGTCTTAGGGTGAGAGACTGACGATAACATCTGTTTGACCTCGAGCACGTCGTACATGTCTTGGACCTTCCTTCTAGTGAATTATGTATCATTATCAAACACCAACACCTGTGGTACACCAAAATTTGCAATAATATTTTCCCTAAGAATTTTTTGACATCATCCTCTGTAATTGCAGAGACAGGCTCTTCCTCTAACCATTTTGTGAAATACTCTACTCCCACAATGCAGAATTTTCGTTGATTTACCGAATGGGGAAACAGACCCAGAATTTCGATCCCACACCTCTCCAAAGGACAAAGTGGGCCAAAATAAACCCAAGTTATCTTACCCCTGAATGGTTTCCACATACTCAATCATGCACTTCACTTAGTGTTGACTAGACTTCCTCAATACGAATGCATCGTAATAGTAGTCCATCGAAAGACTTCTTATACAATACCTGATCAAGGAGAACAAATCCGCTCACCCTTGACAGTAGGCGTTGTCGTTCGAACTTTTTTTTGGAATCTCCCCGGTCGACAAGTAATCAATATGCAACTGCATCCATGATGGAGTTGGTTCCTCGCCAATGCTCCACAATGTTTGTCCTTCGGTTCTCAAGACGATGTTTCCCCGGTGGTCTACCGGGGAAACATCGACCACTAGTTTTTGTATGCACATAAAATTGGATCGTGCCTTATTGCAAATCTAGAAAACTTGCAGCCAATCGTGCTAAAGCATCAGCTTCCCCATTTTCTTTTCTGGGTACATTTGTCAGCACAAATGACTTTAGTACCTTTTCTATCTTGTCAACATCCTCCCTATACCGTTGCATAACATGTTCATGTGTCTCAAAAGTATCTGCAACCTGTTTGGCAACTAACTTCGAGTCTGTAAAACCACGTATATACACTACCCCAATTTGCATAGCAAGCCATATTCCTACAAGTAATACTTCATATTCCGCAACATTATTGTAACAAGGGAAAGAAAGCTTCACCGCCATATTTATGTGCTCTCCCCGAGAGGTGACGAAGCAAATACCAACTCCAGCCCCACCTTGTGTAGACCAATCAACAAACATGTCCCAAACATCATCCTCTTGCTCGGTGCTCCCTCACTTCTCGATCTATTCCTCTAAGATCCCGAGGGCTCCAAGCAAACACTTCTGCATTATCCTGCAAAATCTTGATCAGGTCATTTTCGAATGCTAGGACGAGGTCCAAACCAATGCAAGTTGTTTTGTCTAGACTCCAGGAATGAGTTCCGCCACTTTGAAGCCTGCTGGCTCCATGGCTACCCTCGGCTCCCTCAGATTTCAATATCGTCGACCATGGAACGACAAGCAGAGACATAAAATGAGCGCACAGAAGACTAATCGACACTTAGAGTCATTATTCCAGCAGCGGTCGGAAACTTCAGCTTTAAGTGAATAGTCGAATGGAAAACCTCAAAAGCATTGAGCCCCCGGTGGAATAAGAATTACATTGTAATGGATCAACAAGCAGAGACATAACATGAGCGCGCAGAAGCATAATCGACACTTACAGTCATTATTCCAACACCAGTCGGAAACTTCAGCTTTAAGTGAACAGTCGAATGGACAACCTCAAAAGCATTGAGCCCCGGTTGACTAAGAATTACATTGTAAGTCATATCGATGTCCATGGCTATATACTTCAGCATCTCCGTTCGTGNATATATTTGTTTAATTTGTTGATTGAATTTATAGATTAATTTATAAATGCCCATTTTTTTTAGTTTTATTGATTTTTTTCAATGAAATATCTTATTTTCAGAAATATAAATATAAGAGAATTGTTATAATGAATATTTTATTTGTGTTAATCCAAATTAGTTAATAAAAGATAATTGATTTCAACTTAGAATCACTAGAATTAAATTGGTTTGGATCGTTTTATAGAATTCATAAAAAATGACCAAACTACATTCTATTTTCATTCAAATCCAAATTTGGGGTCAGATTATGTTGTTGATAACCCATTTAATGCAAGACTAAACCTAAAGAATTTAATATGATTGTCAATTGTTTCTTGTTTTAAGAATATCAATTAAACGCAAAAATATCTCACACAAGTCAAATTTGGGTGGTTAGATTATGTTGTTGATAACCCATTTAATGTTAGCCTAAACCTAAAGAATTTAATATGATTGTCATTGTTTCTTGTTTTAAGATGATCAATTAAACACACAAAAATCTTACACAAGTCAAATTATGTTGTTGATAACCCATTTAATGTTAGCCTAAACCTAAAGAATCTACTATAATTTTCAATGTTTGTTGTTTTGAGAAGAACGATTAAACGCAAAAATATCTTACACAAGTCAAATGTAATGAAAAAGAATAAAAGGCCAATGTAGAACTAATTAATAAATTACAATCTCATTGAACATTTAATTCGTTTTTCAAATACTAATTTGTCTCAATTTTACAAAAAACAATTTAAGAAATTAGTCCATTTTCTAAGCATTTGGCATAGTTTTCGCGTCAGATTGATGAACTTTTATTCAATCATATCATCGAGATGTTGCAAAATTATGGTTGGCCCAAAAAATTAAAAATACGATTTAAGGTAACTTAAACTGAATCGAAAACCAATCCACTATTGCAGATCGATTTCACATAATCATTTTACTTATTCGTATCCATAGGATCGGATTAAAAAGTGGGTATCAGATCGGATATCCAATCCAGCAGACCCCTACATGTGGCAACTAATATTACTATATTTATGTTAATATAACAAACATGATTCAAGGAAATCAAGTTAGATAAATACATAAAATAATCATAAATATTAATACAAAAATACATGAAGCGTGATCAATTAAATTCAAATATATCTTACACAAAATCAAATGTAATGATGAAATAATAATGTACGCCTCTAATGTAGACCAACTTAATTAATTACAAGCTCGATGAAAATATGGTTATTTTTCCAAATACTTATTTTGTTCTCATTTTTTAAAAAAAAAATTTAAGAAATTAGTCCATTTTATTTTCATTTTTCGCATCGGCTTGGTGAACTTTTATTGAACCATTTCATCTAGATGTCGACAAATACGGTATTTTGACCAAATAATGGAGTTGAAAAACGTTTTGTATGGCTCTTTGATAATATTAAAGAGACTTTGGGCTCAAGGAGTGATAAGGTGGAGGATGACAAAATGATAATTGAGCCCATGAAGATAACAAGGCAAGGTTATGAAGAAATATTGAAGAATGATTCTGAACGACTAATTCATGTCAAAGAGAAAACAAAGCTTTAAGATTGTCTAGAGCATGGAATTGGATCATGATACCATGCTACTTAATTATGGCAACGATCTATCATGAATAAATACTACTTAAACTATATGCGTAATTTTAGGGTTTAGGAACCCTAAACTTAGAAATCTTTGCACTTTATGATACTATGTAAATAATGGTTAATTTGTATCAAGAAAAAAAGCATACTCTCTTTTTTCTTACTCTTCACGTTCACCAAACATGGTTATTTAAATGAACAAGATCGTTTGTACATATTCAAATGATGAAGTTTTTTGTGGTGGCACCTCTATTTAACTCTCTCCTCCCTTTCTTTTCCCGACACACTTTCATTATGAGAATCATGAAAACTCGAGAACTATAAGTTATGATTGCTATTTATTGTAGTTTAAAATTTAATTTAATTTAGTAATAGTTTTTTTAGGGTTTAGGTTTTTGTTTAATTAATTGCAATAATTTTTGTTCTATGTTCGTTTTAAGTAATTGTTTATTAAATAAACATTTATTATATGTAAATATTTATTTTTGTGATTTTAATTGAGTTTATAGAATTTTGACATTATGGGTTAGTCATTAAGTGTATGAATGGCAGCGGATCGACATCATGTAAACTTATTTACAATCGCTGTTGGGCAAAGAAGGTGTGTCAGTTGCTATGAAAGTTGATGATCATTATTGAATATCAGTAGTAAGTAGTTTATGACCATGATGAGAGTTAATGTGGATGAAAGCTATGTCAAGTGACGATGGTGGTGAAGGTAGTAAATGACGGAGTAGAACGATAATGATCACCACTTAGCAATTTTCCATAAGACACTGGTTAATAAAATCAACAATGGTTGCTCAACAAAACATAGACGTATCTAGTCACCGGCACAACTTTGGTGCCCAAACGTCTTACTCAGCTATACATTTGCAAGGAGAGATCTTCTACAAAAGGGAACCAAAACCAATAAAATTGACCAAGTTTTGGGGCCTCATACTTAAACTTAGATTTCATGTTTGGTCGGTGCATTTTGTAGTTGATTCTTCTATTCTCTGTAGAATTATCTTGTTTTAATGCCTTAAGGGTTTGCCTCCTAGTTATCGGTTTTCCACGTAAGTATCTCGACTTTCATTTCGACGAAGATCGATTACCAACCGTCCTAAAAATATATATATTAAATTTTACGCGCATCACATTTTCACCTACAACAATTGGCGACATTCGTGGGGACCCACTACTAAACCCTTTAGAGTAATTGCTTTTCCTTAGTTCCCTAGAAATCATAATATATAAACTGTAGACGCGCAGAATCACCAATAATCAAACAACATCATTGATGGTCGAGGCCATTCTCTCTTCTTCGCATATGTCGGTCGCCCAAGCTAGTGTGGGAGTTCTATTCGGAGCCCCTAATCCCAAGGGTGACCGCCCTCACAATCACCCCACCACCTAACAATGATCACGTCGAACATCTTCAGAGAGGCTCAAAACCTACAAAATCTCCCACGCTTGAAAAATATGATTCATGACAAACATCCGCGTCCAATCCTCCCCAATGACTCCGACTCGTTGTGGCCCAAGATTGAATTGTTGAGTTTGAGGCTATAATGTGCCCAAGGCCACCGTGGGGGCCGATCAACGACCCACTCTTATCATGAGGCTTTGAATACCCTATTTGGCGCGACGTCGGCAAGGACTTCATGCTCGACCAAGATGATGCATACAAAATACTAACGCCACCCGAGGTGTTAGCACCTTACAACAACTAATGAACCTTATTGTTGAGCATTCATTTCCAGTGCCTTGATGAGATGCTTACGTTCAGTGGATATGGGAATCCTCTAGATTATTTGTAAGATTTTTAACTCTGGATGGAAAACGTTGTAAGGAATGGAGGTCGAGTGATAGTCGAATGGCTCGATGTTGGGTATGACTGACCGGGGAAGCATAACATGAAGTGGTGAGGTAGATCGGTTTGATCGGTCCCAACGACTGTGAAAGGATACCGATCAGACGATTGTGATGAGTCTATTTGATAGCGCTCGAATTAGACTTGGATCGGCATTTGAGATTATCGAATAGGAAATATCTTTAATTAATTGACACACGAAATATATAGAATAAGATATTGAGATATATCTTATTGGTTATATATATGGAAGAAGATATAGAGATATATTTTGTTGCTTTTATCTATGCAAGAAGATATGAAATATATCTTGATTGTTACATATATTTAATAAGATATACTAATATATCTTGTTAGCTATATAAATGGAAGATTCGGTTAAAGATATAGAAAGACAATATTGTAGAATGATCGGTAGAATATTTCCTAGATAGATCATAGTCTGGACTATATAAATAGTGGGACTTATGAACATAATTGTAATCAATCTATCAATGACATAGAATATTGTTTCTATTCTTCTTGTGATAGTGAGTTCATTATAGAGTGTTTTAAGTCATGTAGCTTTTCCCGGATTTGGATTTCCACGCTAAATCTTTTGTCTTCAACTTTTCTTCATTAACCTTTGGTTCTTATCGCATTAAAACATTCAGCCCCCGGATAAAGAGTATTCTTCTTTCTTCTCATGAAGAGGGAATTTTCTCAACAATTGGTGGTTGATGTGTGGTGGTGACGGATCGTAGCGATGGGGGAATGCCGAACGATCTCGAAGATGTTTGATGTTGACGACTATCGGTATTGAAAGATGCAGTTTGAAGGAACTCTAATTTGCTATCTCTCTCACGCGATTTCCGACGTCAACTCCTGCGACTCCTCCTCCAAACTCCAACACTCCTTTGATCTCTTAATGATATAGTCTTGCACCCTTCTTGTTAAAATCCCCAATTTTTCTTAACTTTTCATATTTTCTCCGTCATTTACGAATTATTATCGATTTTCTGACGAGTTCTTCAATTTTCTGATAATTTAATGTCTTCTCCGTCGAGACTTCGATTTTGATTACCTATTGTTTTGCATATGGCTCCAACTTTGAATTTGGACATTGTACGTGTGAATTATTCCATCCTAAAAGAATACTTACTGGAAGCTGGTGTAGCAGTGTCTGAACCTTGACCCGCTTAAGGTGGATCGCCAATTCGTCTCTAAGCAACGTTGTGTGAGCGATGATCTCCGCACTGAGGAACGGGCTCAGATGCCGCTCCACCCCTTCATTGTTGAACTGGTGTGGGCCCTGGTGATGCCAGTGTTCGCGCTGCTACCTAGTGATCGTCGTGTTCATCCACTACTTCAACACTGCAAAGATCACGCCGACCGTCACAACTTCCTGACGGTCTACAAGATGATGTGGAGGATGGGCACCCAAGTGTTCGCCCAACGCAA
>RWGZ01001468.1:65148-106169 GCA_009725065.1 Utricularia reniformis
TGAGTCACCAGTCGTAGAAGAATTAAGTTGAATTCATACCATATGGTGAATATTTGGCTACTCTAATCATTTCTCTGAATGAAAACCATGAAAACGATCCATCGTCAAGTAAATATATGTGCAGATGATTAAGCCTAAATGATGGATTTTCGAGCCAATAGTCTCTTGGTAAGGTATCATTTTTCAAGTTCTGTAATATCTGAGATTGTCCGATTATAACTAACGAGAATTGATACCATAAGGCCATCAATTGGTCAATTTGACGGTCAATTAAAATACGCCTTTGCAAATAATGAAGTCTGTGCTATGGGACCGTACTAAGTTGGTTTAGCGAATGAAGTCATGTTATAATGTGGCTTCATAACTACACCGCTAATACACTCTTCTCTTGATATTAAATAACTTAATAATCCTCGTCATTTAATGAAACTTCCTATCATTTCTCTTCAATTTCTCCGATCGCCTTAAGAAAGATCTAATATCGAATAATCTGAATCAAGAAGATTTTCTCCCAAAAATAATAATAGCTTCTCATATGATTAGTTCGCCGATTCAGAATATATACTTCCTCGGCGTGACTTGGCGAACAGATATTTCATGAATATGACAGGGATTCCAGATAATCACCTAAAGTTTATACGATATTTCCGATCTTGGGTGCGAGTCCCCAGTAATCATAACGTTTGTTGAATGCAAACCATAAAGCGACTATTTTCCCGTTTCCAATCATTTTTTCAAATGAAAACCATACGCACGATCACAGTCAAAGATTAACCGCTCAAACGCGTGGTTGAATATTTTATTTGACAATAAATAACGCGCTTTCTTCTGGGTAATCAGCCATGAATTTCGTGAAAAAGGATATCTCTGTCGCACAAGCAATATTTAGTATGTCTCATAAAAATATGTTCTCGACGAACTTGCATTCTAGTTGAGCATAAACATGAATCTTGGCATGCACTGTCCCACAGGAATAAACTTGCACCCGGGGTCAACATATTATCATAGGGTCTCACGAAGCACCCACAGTTCACTACACATTATCTCTGTGTATAAACTTGCACCCGGCGCTATCATACTCTCGCCGCCGATATATATTTCCACCCGGGGCCATCACACTCTCGCCGCCGGTATATACATGCACCCGGGGCCATCACACTCTCGCTGCCAGTATATACTTGCACCCGGGGCCATCACACTTTCGCCGCCGGTATATACTTGCACCCGGAGCCATCACACTCCCGACCCGTCCATAAGACGGCGTCACCACTTACTCGGNAACTTTGATTCATTTCTTTAGTGAGCAGGCTAAGAGCATAATCAGCTCTTAGTCGAGTGGTTTTCACCCCAATTCACGGGGTTTCCACTATATATTGTCGTGTATTTACTTTGGTTTTTAGCTTTTAAATAGTCTTCCACATTTTAAAGAAATCAGAACCGAGTTCGTTTATTGAACGAACCGGACGACTGTTGGTACCCCCTAAAAAGGGACCATAACAACAGGGATTCCAGATAATCACCTAAAGTTTATACGATATTTCCGATCTTGGGTGCGAGTCCTCAGTAATCATAACGTTTGTTGAATGCAAACCATAAAGCGACTATTTTCCCGTTTCCAATCATTTATTCAAATGAAAACCATACTTACGATCACAGTCAAAGATTAACCGCTCGGCCATCCCAATCGCAATAAAAAATGCTTGACCTTTTAGTAGGTTTCGCTCCTAGTGGACGATAGATAGCTAACCACTCAAACGCGTGGTTTAATATTTTATTTGACAATAAATAACGCGCTTTCTTCTGGGTAATCGGCCATGAATTTCGTGAAGATATCTCTATCGCACAAGCAATATTGAGTATGTCTCATAAAAATATGTTCTCGACGAACTTGCATTCTAGTTGAGCATAAACATGAATCTCGGCATGCACTGTCCCACAGGAAAAAACTTGCACCCGGGGTCAACATATTATCATAGGGTCTCACGAAGCACCCACAGTTAACTACACATTATCTCTGTGCATAAACTTGCACCCAGCGCTATCATACTCTCGATGCCGATATATACTTCCACCCGGGGCCATCACACTCTCGCCGCCGGTATATACTTGCACCCGGGGCCATGACACTTTCACCGCCGGTATATTCTTGCACCCGGGGCCATCACACTCTCGCCGCCGGTATATACTTGCACCCGAGGCCATCACACTTTCGCCGCCGGTATATACTTGCACCCGGAGCCATCACACTCCCGACCCGTCCATAACACGGCGTCACCACTTACTCGGCCCGTCCATAAGACGGCGCCATCACATTCTCGACCCGTCCATAAGACGGCGTCACCACTTACTCGGCCCGTCCATAAGACGGCGCCATCACACCCTCGACTCGTCCATAAGACGGCGTCATTCGGCCCGTCAATAAGACGGTGCCATGCGGAAATGGACCAGCCTCCGACGAGGGCGCGACCCTCGCCGACGTGTCATGGAGGAGTCAGGTATATACTTGCACCCTGATTTGCCACGGAAATATGCTCGTTTCTAAGCCGGCTATGTCATAATAAATCGGGCCCCTTGACATATTCCAATAGTAATTATGTATAAACGATTCTGTTGCAGACAGAAGGACTCATCATGTTCAAAATATTTTGACGCAATATCTAATTTGACGAGTTTGAAAATGATCGACTACAAGACAGGCGGTACATTGCATTTCTAATCTAACCTATTATATTAATCCATCCTCCATCATACTAAAATGCAATGGACCTACTCCTATCTTACCAGTCCCCTAGTCAATTGTATTCATGTCGTCAAAAAAGATACTTAAAAAATTAGAATGTGACCACAAAAAAGAGGGGAAAATTTTATTTTAAAAAGATCGATGAGTCACGTCTATACACAATACTTGCGCAAATTGGCAATATGCAAGTCCGTAGCTGCTCCTCTCCGCTCGTGTCCACATTTGGAGGCCACACGTGACACCTACATCAATCACTTGACTTCCCATGTATATCGATAACATCACTAACAATTATGAGTGCCTACATGTGGAGACCACACGCGACACTTGCTTTCACGCCATTCACCCATGATCTTTTCCAATAATTGTGCAAAGTATCTTACGAAGAGTTTCTTTGCATTATCCAACACGAATTACTCAAGAATCACACACCAGCAAGCAACACGATAATAGCGAATTTTCTCTTTAATGTTCCCAAACTTGGGATACTCATTCAACTTATATAAGTTCAATGGCTCATTTGAATACCATAATGCGCAATTCCTTCATATCCACAGTCATCGCGAAGGCCCATACTAATATCAGTCCCCATGTGTCGACTGAGAAAACATGAACAATTGTTTAATTGTCGCCACATATACCCAGTGTAAATATGACTCAACTTATAATTTCGCTTGCGATATTCACCGAAGATACCTAGGGCAACACTGACCAAATTTCCCACTTAACTTGCAATATTTATCCCATCATCTTCTCACACTCAACATAGTCCCCGGCATAAACTTCTTTCTTGAATGCACTTAGCTTCGCACAAGATGATGAGCAGAGATATAAATTGTTTACTAACCGATTCTACTTGCCAGTTCTGATACTTATNACTCATGAAACCAAATCCGCGACAATTCTCTTCACTAAGCAAAATCCGCGATAATTCTCTTCATCATCAAATCCGCGATAATACTGCACTGATCACAATTTCCGCGATAATTTACACAGCTTCGACTTTAGCGACAATTTCCTCTTCACATAAAATTCGCGACAATTTGCTCATGAAAATTTCCGCGATAAAAAGACATGCAGGTGAAAGTCGCGATAATATCCTTCTTCGCGGGAATTTTCGAATTTCCGGGTTTTAATGATGATTAACTCGTTTTTGGGCCTCCTCACCCCTATATATAGACATCCTAACTTTTCTAATTCACACTTTGACCCCTCCTTCCTTTTGCTTTTGACCCCTCTTTTATCTTTTCATTACTTTTCCATTTTTCGTTCCCTTTTACGTTCTTTCGTTCCCGTATCTCTCATTATCTCTCGTCTAGACTTTACCGCTACGTTCCCTACTATTTGTAACGTCGCACCTTTTTCTCGGCTATTACACCCGGGGTCATCAAATTCTCGCCGCCGGTATATACTTGCACCCGGGGCCATCAAGCTTTCACCGCCGGTATATACTTGCACCCGGGGTCATCAAATTCTCGCCGCCGGTATATACTTGCACCCGGGGCCATCAGACTTTCACCGCCGGTATATACTTGCACCCGAGGCCATCTCACTTGCTCGGCCCGTCCATAAGACGGCGCAGTCGTACATTTGACCCGTTCATAAAACGGTGTCATTTGGCCCGTTCATAAAACGGTGCCATCGCACTATCGACCCGTTCATAAAACGGTGTCATTTGGCCCGTTCGTAAAACGGTGCCACCGCACTTTCGACCCGTTCATAAAACGGTGTTATTTGGCCCGTTCATAAAACGGTGCCATGCCGAAGAGGACCAGCCTCCGGCAAGGGCGCGACCCTCGTCGGCGTGTCATGGGGGAGTGAGGTATATACTTGCACCCTGATTTGCCACGGAAATATACATCACAACAAACAGGCCTCTTAACATATTCCAACAATCATTGTGTATAGACGGTTCTGCCGCTGACAGGAAGACTCATCATGTTCAAAATATTTTGACACAGTATTTAATTTGACGAGTTTGAAAATAATCGACTATAAAACCGGTGGCACATTGCGTTTTTAATCTATCTTATTTAATTTATTCCAACCTCCTTCATACTAAAACGCAATGGGCCTACTCCTACCTTACCAGTCCCCTAGTCGATTGGATTCATGTCGTCAAAAAAGATACTTAAAATTTCAGAAAATGATCACCAAAAAGAGGGGAAATTTTATTTTCAAAAAGATCGATGAGTCACGTCTATACATAATACTTGCGCAAATTGGAAATATGCCAAGTCCGTGGCAGCTCCTCCCCGCTCATATTTGCGATTTTGTACGTTCCTTCCTTCACTACGGCCGTTACTCTGTACGGTCCTTCCCACTTTCGATCCAACTTGCCAACATGCTTCGAAACTTCCACTTTCTTAAGAACCAAGTCTCCAACTTTTAATAACATAGGTCGAACGCCTTTGTCATGTTGCTTAGCCATCCGCCTTTTACATACCTCCATTCGTATCGCGGCTCTATCGCGGATATCATCAATACTGTGAAGGTCTAATTTTCTCATATCCTCGTTCAAAACCTCGTCATAAGCGATGACTNGGCAGCTCCTCCCTGCTCATATTTGCGATTTTGTACGATCCTTCCTTTACTACGGCCGTTACTCTGTACGGTCCTTCCCACTTTCGATCCAACTTACTAACATTTATGAGTGCCCACATGTGGAGGCCACACGCGGCACCTGCTTTAACGCCATTCACCCATGATTTTTTCCAATTGTTTCTGCTAGACACAATAATACTTGCATAATTCACTTGCTTGCTTTTTGAAGAACTTCATTGCATTGTATATGATACCAAGTACTTGGGGATCCCAAACTAGCAAACAATACGATGACGACGGGAACTTCCCATTTCATGTTCCCGAACTCGGGGTAGTTATTCAACTTATATACGCTCAATGGCTCATTTCAATAACATAAATTTCTTCATCTCCACAGCCATCTCGAAGGCCCATACTAATGTCAGTCCCCATGAGTCGATTGAGAAGTTTTATTGTCGCCACATGTACTCAGAGCAAATATGGCTCAACCTATACTTTCGCTTGCGATATTCATCGTAGATACTTAGATCAGCACTAACCCAATTTCCAACTTAACCTACAGTATTTATCTCATCATCTTGTCATACTCAACATAGTTTCAGCATAAACTTCTCTTTGAATGCACTTAGCTTGCACCAGATGGCCTACTAACCGATTATTTGTATGATTCTATAGATTCGTTCTCGTCCTGGGGTGACCTCATCGGTTGATCTCTCGACAATCATAATTGACAGTTGATAATTAATCATCTTTATCACCCTTGATTCCTTAGACAATAGGTGGATTAGTACTATTGTTCTGTTACATCGCGATACTCTTCATTGTATAAGATATCAATTTGAGAGTACATTATTATAAATATCCCATGAATGCATAGAATGCATTTCTCCAAACATCTTTGTTTATCGATCCGAAGAAAGATAAACTTTTATACGCTGAATCGCCAGAAAGACATGACTTTCCGATAATCGATAATATGTATCAAGAATTCTAACAACAATGGGTTTCACTCCCCTCAAACGACCCTCATTCTTTTGAGTGAAATACANGGGGAACTTCCCATTTCATGTTCCCAAACTCGGGGTAGTTATTCAACTTATATACGTTCAATGGCTCATTTCAATAACATAATGTGTAATTTCTTCATCTCCACAGCCATCTCGAAGGCCCATACTAATGTCAGTCCCCATGTGTCGATTGAGAAATCATGAACAATTGTTTAATTGTCGCCACATGTACTCAGAGCAAATATGGCTCAACCTATACTTTCGCTTGCGATATTCATCGTAGATACTTAGATCAGCACTAACCCAATTTCCAATTTAACCTGCAGTATTTATCTCATCATCTTGTCATACTCAATATAGTTTCAGCATAAACTTCTCTTTGAATGCACTTAGCTTGCACCAGATGGCCTACTAACCGATTATTTATATGATTCTATAGATTCGTTCTCGCCCTGGGGTGACCTCATCGGTTGATCTCTCGACAATCATAATTGACAGTTGATAATTAATCATCTTTATCACCCTTGATTCCTTAGACAATAGGTGGATTAGTACTATTGTTCTGTTGCATCGCGATACTCTTCATTGTATAAGATATCAATTTGAGAGTACATTATTATAAATATCCCATGAATGCATAGAATGCATTTCTCCAAACATCTCTGTTTATCGATCCGAAGAAAGATAAACTTTTATACGCTGAATCGCCAGAAAGACATGATTTTCTGATAATCGATAAAATGTATCAAGAATTCTAACAACAAAGGGTTTCACTCCCCTCAAACGACCCTCATTCTTTTGAGTGAAATACACTATAGATTGTTTTTATTCGGCCTCTCTTCATTGCTGGCATAAAGGTCACGATTATATCATCTCCATATGAACTCAAAACTATTACAATGTCCACATATTCTTCTATATTGACCACATATTCTTCCATATTGACCACACATTTTTATTCACAAGTCCCCAGCGTTTACTGAATTAGTTATCGAAGTACCGCAATTGTCCGCATTCTCTATTTTGAGAATAGGAAATTCCGCCCATAGCAACGTACTAAGCATACTCGTTTTATTACCTGGAAACTTTTGGTGTACATCCCATTACTGGGTTAAATAGCATGGGTCTTAAGTTCACCGGCCATCAAAACCTGTGTGGTACCAAGAGCGGACATTGCAAATGTGACACATCATGTACCATTCCTCTCAACGATTCCTTGGAAGGAAATAATTACTCCACTCATTCATGTCAATAGAAGGCTCCGCTCCGCATATATAGTCACTTTAATGAGACTCACTTTCATAACATCTTAAATCCTCTCTCTTAACCGGTCTAAGGTCGGTCCATAAAAATTGGACCTTTTGTAGTCTCCTACTATCATCATTACGACCCTTCTTTCTCTTCATCAAACCCAACTAAGGCAACACTTATGACTTCTTTGAATGCGCAAAACATAAACCCAAAGGTTTATGATGAGGAGTGGAGACATAAACGAATCGATATTTATATAACACTTTCAACCATCAAATGCAACCCGAGTATGTAGTTATCAATTTATATATCGCTTACAAACATCATAGACCAAGAAGAATTTCCATCTTTCACTAACAACTCACATCTAGAAGGATTCCACCTCACTTAATACTTCATCAATATATTCAATCACTCGCTTAAATATTGGAAATGATTACTTGCAGACCGGTTTTTATCTATATACCATCACTATTGACTTCCATACATTCTTCTTCTCACATCTTTAAATCTTGATCTCATCGACAGTTAATACGTAGCATCTGGTTTCTTCAAACCAAAAGGCTTAATTGAAAAACTTCAAGTATTTAAAAACTTAAACATTATGTCAAGGTCAACGATAGATATAGGTCCTATGTAGGCATCTTTCGACTTTGGAGCCACAAATAGGTTCGCGATCGATTATGTGCATTTCATAGAGCCCTTCCTTGCAATAGGACTTCCACATCTTCAATAACTATGTTTTCATTTTCACGGGAGAATATCCACCTCTTTCGAGGAATTCTTTTTCATTCTTAAAAATCCCCTTAATAATAGAGGCTCCATCTCTATACCTTTTTCTCTTTTCCTTCTAGAACAAAACCATATCATGTGAATACGATCTTCCATTTAGAATGCCACTATATAGATGCATGTCTTCGCATTAGACATCGTCGTGTCGATTCGTAACATAACACTAGGAACATATCTTACCGACACATGATTTCCCTTTTACTCCGGAACATAATAATAGAGCTATCAAAGAGGAGTAGGGATATGGTAGCTCCGATTAGATTTAAAGCACTTCTTCCCAGGGCAAAANCTTTTTCTCTTTTCCTTCTAGAACAAAACCATATCATGTGAATACGATCTTCCATTTAGAATGCCACTATATAGATGCATGTCTTCGCATTAGACATCGTCGTATCGCTTCGTAACATAACACTAGGAACATATCTTGCCGACACATGATTTCCCTTTTACTCCGGAACATAATAATAGAGCTATCAAAGAGAAGTAGGGATATGGTAGCTCCGATTAGATTTAAAGCACTTCTTCCCAGGGGAAAATTGTAAAAGAGGATAGGAAGATCCACTACTACGAATTCCGTTAATAAAGACCTTGATATTTCCTGATATCCCAATGTGATTGGAAAAATAACAAATCGTTCAAAAGTAACAAAAATGTTGTTAAACCAGACTAACTCAATACGTTGCTTATTAAGTAATGCCAAGACATTTGCTAGGATGCACATATGGTCAATGTACTTGACGGCTTGATAATATCGCATGATAATTAATAAAGAATGCTCAATAATCATATATTTCCGGACAAATACCATTCCAGGCGATCAATAAAATGCCACAACTTTGATATCTCTTTCGTGAACTCCAATAGACATAGTCGTATAACGGTTGATGCTTCTGAAAATCCAAAAACCATAATTCTCAAATATCTTTAAATAACTGCTTATCATCTTGATGAATACATTCTAAGCGACATCCATTCTGGATAATGAAGTAAATCGAACACATGAAGCCTTCACTATAAAAAAAGAATAATCCGAACGAATACCATTTCGGATGATTAAGAAAAATAATTAAATGCTCTTTTCAACATAGGGTTCATGTTATTAATAATTTGATCATCGAGTAGAGATTTAACTTCAACTATTGAAGCTCAATCGTTTCCTTTAATTCCAAATCCTCAAACATAATTCCAAGAGTTGCGAAACTCTTCAAGGGGTTTCGTTAATGCAGACCCACACGATTCAAATAGACAACACCGATCGTTAAAGACATGACCCATTTTTTCGAACAACAATTAATCACCAATGAAAACCAGGGCGATTTGACTACTCCACAAACATGCTCGAATCCACTGAATGATTAGTAAGAGACTTGATAGTCCATATAACAATTACTAAGTAGAGATGTCGAGACATAAATATACGCTTTATAAAATGAGAAGACGAGACCGTCTTTGATTAATACACTTCCACTCGGGAGTTTCATTTTATGATTCTATCATAACCTTACGCATTTCGTGGTTATCCGTTGATTAATACCTTGGCATTTTAAACACATCTTCACTATCCATATTGGAAGCTACTCCTTCTGTCACGATAAATACATTTATTCGCGAACGTCTTATCTTCNATCGAGTAGAGATTTAACTTCAACTATTGAAGCTCAATCGTTTCCTTAAATTCCAAATCCTCAAGCATAATTCCAAGAGTTGCGAGACTCTTCAAGGGGTTTTGTTAATGCAGACCCACACGATTCAAATAGACAACACCGATCGTTAAAGACATGAGCCATTTTTTCGAACAAAAATTAATCACCAATGAAAACCAGGGCGATTTGACTACTCCACAAACATGCTCGAATCCACTGAATGATTAGTAAGAGACTTGATAGTCCATATAACAATTACTAAGTAGAGATGTCGAGACATAAATATACGCTTTATAAAATGAGAAGACGAGACCGTCTTTGAATAATACACTTCCACTCGGGAGTTTCATTTTATGATTCTATCATAACCTTAAGCATTTCGTGGTTATCCGTTGATTAATACCTTGGCATTTTAAGCACATCTTCACTATCCATATTGGAAGCTACTCCTTCTGTCACGATAAATACATTTATTCGCGATCGTCTTATCATCCATACTAGTTCTGTCATAATAATCTATCGATGCGTTATATTCCCAAAAGCATATCATTCGACTCTTCAATTTGTATATTAAGATACTCACTTCCTCACTATAGGATATGCACGATCCATGTACCAATAAACAGTTCAACAAGTTTTCATGAACTTCCTTAGTCTCCGAGTCTTGAACCTTAAACCACCAAAGTAACCGATATGACGTATGGAATATGCACGATAGCTATATAGACTCTTCACGAATGGATAACTGGAAAACCCCGTTGATAACTCAAAACAAGAAAAACCCACATCATTAATTTCAGTCTTTCACACGTTCTATCATCCCGAACAAACTGAGTACATATTTAGTAAACTCCTCCATACTCATGGCGTCTTTCTTCAGGTCATGTTAAACAGTTATTAGGGAGAGTGGATGTGTGTTATCGGGTTGAATATTCAAGTCAACTCCCTCGACCTCGGTCTCTGGCATTCCTTCCACCATACTACCCAGCTCATCAAACTAATCGTGCATCAAAACCAATTTATATCGGACACCGATTTTCGACACCCACATTAGCATGTCCGAAACTGTGATGAAAAAGGACAAAATATGATAAAAGTTATGAGTCCCCGGTGTCGGTTCTTATAATACGGGATCCTTCTCTCTTGTGTTAAACCATGGCGAGAAATATACTAGAACTGAATAAATACACTTGCAATTGAATACCAACAAGATTTGCGTGCTGAACTTCGGCAGCGATACATTCTATCGATCACACGAATTGCAACAATGTCGAGTGTACTTGTTAGGCCAAGCTCTTCCATATTCTACGGTGGATCCTCCAGATATTGCAACGATCAACTCTTCTCTTGTCATCCATAACCTCTTATTTTTCTCGGTCAATTAACTCATGTTGACTTGGGTCCTCCAACTTTCCGTGGCTATTATTCTCACCAACGACTCGACGCACACTTATACCATTAAGCAACACAAAGATAAATCCTCCTAATGTCACTACGCATCCGCTAATTCACAATTTGAGGTTAACGTGCTTCACAAGTGCTCCATGCAATACACACAACCACCACAAAACCTCCGAGGAATCGTTCCGTTGTTCCGATTAAAACTCATACCTGAATCCCAATATGAAATAGTAGAAAACATCGGCAAGTAATTGAATTATTGTAGAGTAAGCCATTCCAAATATCAGGCAAAGTACATGGTCATACCATTGAAGTCCATCAAATTAACATGGATCTCGAGATTTGATGTCGAGGAGATCCTTAGGTATCTCAATATAAGCCAACCTTATGAAGAATAACCTCCCTCGCGAGCGGAGCTGTGTAAATGTATCGGATACGTTCACCATATAACTCTCATTCATTATAACCGAGAATCATGTTTATCCCCAATATATCCGTATCACAGAGTGAAATCCTTTGAATTATTCAAAATATGCCAAATTTTCGATAAATTGACCGAGATGGAATAGTAAAATGCCACCGCGTGAAAAATTTCACACTATCATATCACCGCGTGATTGTATACATAAAATGGATCCTCCCATTAAATTTTGGTAGCGCCAAAAATCCGGAGTTTGTGGACTTGTCTTCGGCACATATTCATGCAATATGATAATTTTCAAATGCACTCATAAATAGACCCCCCGGATGAAATCCCTATCCGGCGGTTGGTTAGATTCCCGCTACTAAGGACTCTTCCTGTGGCACTGTTTGAATCATCGATAAAATATCATTCCTTTCGTCTTCTACTACATAAATGTTGCAATCCGATACACTTTCTTCATCTATATAACTCTCATGTTAGGAATCCCGTATCCTCACAATACACAACAAGCTCCAAGCTCAGGACAAGAGCTCTCAATGGGATTAAGTCTCGGGTACCCACGGACGGCGCCAAACTGATCTTGTCGAAAAAATATTTGAGTGTTTGTTTATGATCAGTCAATTTTTAATTACTCGAAATTTAATTTTTGTGAGGACACGAGAGATATACGAGGTTGGGCCCACAATGCGTGCGCTTACGTCCTCGGGAGAGCATAGCTCTACCTTGGTTTTCACTATAATAATCAAAGGATACAAGTACAATCATGAGATAATGATAATCCGAATGAAAACGGTACGAAAAACGATCAATTCCACTCCATCGCACCAAAGGCGACGAAAACTTGCGAATTAAGGTGATGCTCGCGACTTTTGGACATAAACTCACGAATGGTGCCAAAAGTCGCGAGTCTTGGTGCCTAAGGGACGAAAACTCGCGAGTTCAGGTGTCCGAGAGGCGAAAACACGCGAATCGGAGGTCCAGGCGACGAAATCTCGCAAATACAACAATGAACACATGCTCTCGCGACTTTTGGGGCAAAAAGTCGCGAGTGTGGCCTTGAAGATGAGGGATTCGCGACTTTTGGATCAAAAAGTCGCGAGTGGGGCAAAGAGTGGCGAAATCGGGAGCTTTGGGAAGCGTGCCAAGAGTCTGAACCCTTTTCTGGGGCTAGGGTCTTATATTTATAGAAAAACTCGGCCCAATAAGTGAACTTAAGGTCCAAAAGCCCAATCTTAGTCAAATTAGCCCAACTTACTTAGAAAATATTCAATTAATCCGGAATAAGTGTCACAGCGCCACTAAACTTCTGGACTACATCCCGGTCAAGAGTTTAGTCGGAAATGCGGTGATAAAATACCGGAAAATCTCGTATATCAGTTCTTTGCCTCCAAACAGTGAATACGCAGCCACATATCATCACTGCACCTCGCCGATGTGCTCCCGGGTGGCAAATTACGAATATACCCCTGGCCATGTCCTTGGCCGAAATAGCCCAAAACATCTCAAAACACTTACAGAAGCCTTATATGGGGTCCAGCATGCCTGAATNAATAAAATCAAAGAATGAATCCCTCCAGTCTACCGTAGATAGTCTTCGGGCTCGAGCTGCTAGGTTGCCGTCCCAGATCAACGACTGTTTCCGGAAACTGATATGGGAGTATACAATGCACTCCCCAACTTTCCGAAACCTGGCGGCCTAGCTAATGCGACGTCATCTGCTCTGTTTTTCTTTAGAGGAAGTGTCCAGACTCAGAGAATCTTGGGCATATCCTTAACTCCCTAAGAAAGAGGAAGACTTGATCCCAGTCTGTCGGGGAAGTTCGAGCCTGTGGATGTGGAGGACAAATTAGACTGCTCGGGGGATCCGTTCGGGGTGCTCCACTTCAATTTGGAGGAGGACTTGCACCAGCAGCTTTATTCGGAGAAGATCAAAATACCCGAAGAGGGTCCATTGCCGGATGCATTTCGAAGATTGACCACATTATTCCCGGAACCGGTGGGCCCCTCGTGGGAGATCTTCTAAAAGATGAGGAGGTGATGGGTCAACGTGATCCTCCATTATACATTCCCGCTAGTGTGACAGGAGCTCGGGAACGACATGAGGTCGAGATGGCGAGTTTTGTCCCCGAGAAGTTGACCACTGTGACAAATAAAGAAAAAGAGGTTGATCCTCCTTCATCGACTATTAAGCTGGTAAGAAAGCGCCCCAGCGGTCCCGGTGAAGGTTCGAGTTCCAAGAAGAAGAATAAATAAACTTCTATATACTCAAATTTCTTCACTTTTGTAGTATCTCCGCGTTTTTGTATTCCCTATATATATAAAATTTGATTCTCTGTTTTCTTTTTAACTTTCATATTCCGTCATGTTCTTCACGAGTAATATAACTCCGAATAATCCAAATCGAGAAATATGCTTCCGAGATAATAAGAATCTTCCTGAATCTCAGGCAGGAATGCTCAATAATAACGCATATAATAAGTCCCCAGTGTAGCGGGGCTTGAATGAGTCCGCGATAACTTTAAGGCGAACGCCTCCTTAAAATGAGTAGATACTTAAAATAAGTCCACCGTTCTACCTTCACCAATATATCTTCGCCCCCGGTATATACTTACACCCGGGGCCATCACACACTTGTCACCAGTATATACTTGCACCCGGGGCCATCACACACTCGCCGCCGGTATATACTTGCACCCGGGGCCATCACATACTCGCCACCGGTATATACTTGCACCTGGGGCCATAAAATTATCTCGACCCGTTCATAAAACGGTGTCACCACTTACTCGGCCCGTCCATAAGACGGCGCCACCACATTCTCGACCCGTCCATAAGACGGCGTCACAACTTACTCGGCCCGTCCATAAGACGGCGCCACCACATTCTCGACCCGTCCATAAGACGACGTCCCCACTTACTCGGCCCGTCCATAAGACGGTGCCATCGTACTCTCGACCCGTCCATAAGACGGCGTCATTCGGCCCGTCCATAAGACGGTGCCATCGCATTCTCGACCCGTTCATAAAACGGTGTCATTCGACCCGTCCATAAGACGGTGCCATACGGAAATGGACCAGCCTCCGGCGAGGGCGCGACCCTCGTCGGCGTGTCATGGAGGAGTCAGGTATATACTTGCACCCTGATTTGCCACAGAAACATGCTCGGTTCTAAACCGGCTACATCACAACAAATAGGCCTCTTAACATATTCCAACAGTAATTATGTATAGACGATTCTATCGCGGACATGAAGACTCATCATGTTCAAAATATTTTGACGCAGTATCTAATTTGACAAGTTTGAAAATGATCGACTATAAGACAGGTGGTACATTGCACTTCTAATATGACCTATTTAATTTATTCCATCCTCCTTCGTACTAAAATGAAATGGACCTACTCCTACCTTACCAGTCCCCTAGTCGATTGAATTCATACCGTCAAAAAAGATACTTAAAAAATTAGAATATGACCACAAAAAAGAGGGGAAATTTTTATTTTCAAAAAGATCGATGAGTCACGTCTATACATAATACTTGCGCAAATTGGAAATATGCCAAGTCCGTGGCAGCTCCTCCTCGCTCATATTTGCGATTTTGTATGTTCATTCCTTCACTACAGCCGTTACTCTGTACGGTCCTTCCCACTTTCGATCCAACTTGCCAACATGCTTCGAGACTTCCACTTTCTTAAGAATCAAGTCTCCAACTTTTAACAACATAGGTCGAACGCCTTTGTCGTGCTTCTTAGCCATCAGCCTTTTATATACCTCCATTCGTATCGCAGCTCTATCACGGATATCATCAACACAGTGAAGATCCAACTTTCTCATATCCTCATTTAACACCTCGTCATAAGCGATAACTCTTTCTGATAAAATGGTCAATTCTACTGGAGACACGGCCTCAGAGCCATATACTAAAGAGAAGGGGCTGAATCCGGTAGTGGACCTCGGTGATGTCCGATATGCCCACATCACATTATGCAACTCATCCACCCAAGAGCCTTTGTATTCATATATTCGTGTCTTCAGCTGTTGCATGATAATACGGTTAATAACCTCTGTAAGTCCGTTCGTTTCTGGGTGTGCCACGGAAGTAAACCGCTGTTCGATTCCATAACTCTCACACCATTCACTAACCCTCTTTCCGGAAAATAGCGTTCCGTTATCTGATACCAAAATCTTGGGAATTCCGAATCGACATACGATATATCTCCAAAGGAAACTGATAACTTCATGTTCCCGGACTCGCGATACAGCGTCAATCTCTATCCACTTAGAAAAATGTTCCACAGCCACGATACATAATTTCTTTTTGGCTAGTTGCCTTCGGAAATGGTCCTAAAATATCGATGCCCTACATATCGAAAGGACATGTTGTCGGCAGAGGCTTCATACTAGCTCTTGGTACATGATGTACGTTCGAATGTAACTGACAAGCAGAACAAGCCCGAACAAAATTCACACAATCTTTTACCAGCGTTGGCAAAAATAACCAGCCCTTTTAACCTTGTTTGCTAAGGATCGACCTGCTGAATGATCAAAACAGTCCCTAGCGTGAACTTCTTCTATAACATCATTTGCCTGTACTGGGGACAAACATCGAAGATATGGGCCTCCGAAATTCTTCTTATACAGCTTATCATCCACATAGACAAAATTCGTAGCTCTTTGCATAGTCCTTCGAGCCTCACCTTCGTCGGTGGGCAATTCCCTCCTGATTAAATAATTTACGATGCATCCTTCCAAGATGGTTGGTCGGTATCCAATAAAAACCACGTCTCATTCGAAAGTTCCAAATTAGCCACCTCGGCTGTATGTTTCTCCGCAGGACTGATAGAGGGCTAGTAATGGATCATAGTTGTTATCTTTGACTCATCCGAGAGTTCTAAAATTATCGCCGCCTTTGCAAGACCGTCTGCACGAGTGTTTTCCTCCCTTGGGATACAGGTAAGCGTGAATATCTTAAGATTTTTAGCCTCCTCTTTCAGCTTTTCTAAATACCTCCATAAATAGTTCCCGTTGGTGGCGTAAGTATCTGCGAACTGGTTCACCACTAACTGCGAATCGGAATGAGCATGCAAACGGATGATTCCAATTTCCACTGCTAAATTAATGCCAAATATTAAGGCTTCGTACTCGGCTACGTTGTTAGTCGCGGGAAAGCGCAACTTCACAGCATACTCATGTTCTTCACCGGACTTCCTTTCTTTAAAATAAACACCGATACCGGCTTGCCCGGCAGAAACTGATTCATCCACAAAAGCATCACAATACTCCTGAATACCCAATTCTTCCGACCGAGTCATCTCTACTATGAAATCCACCAACACCTGGGCCTTTAATGTTCGCCTGGAGATATACTCTATTTGGTATTGGCCCAATTCGATATTCCACTTTGCTAGCCTGCCAGAGGCATCAATCTTTGATAACACACTTCGGATAGGCTGATCTGTCAAGACTGCAATATGATGTCCTTGAAAATAGTGCCTCAATTTCCACGAGGCGACTATCAGAGCTAACACGAACTTTTCCAAATTTGTATACCTGGACTCCGCTCCCTGTAATTTCCTGCTCACATAATATATCGGTCTATGTTCCTTATCGCTAAGCCTGACTAAGGCTGCACTCACTGCCTCTTTCGTTACTGTTAAATATAGACCCAACGGTTCCCCTGGTGATGGGGGAGACATAAACGGCAACTTACTCAAATAGTCTTTCAAACTCTCAAATGCTCTGCTACACTCGTCGTCCCAATACAAGAGATTCGTCATACGCAAGACTTTAAAAAACGGCAAACTTCTCTCTGCGGATCGCGAGATGAAGCGATTCAATGAGGCTAATCTCTCAGTCAGCCTTTGAACTTCCTTAACAGTCGTCGGAGGGGTCATTTCTTGGATAGCTGTTATCTTATCAGGATTCATCTCAATTCCTCTCTCAGACACCATAAAGCCGAGGAACTTGCCTCCTTTCACACAAAACGCACATTTAAGCGGATTCAATTTCATCCTATACTTTCTCAATACACCAAAACAATCATTCAAATATTGCATGTGGTTATCCCCATGTTTACTCTTTATCAATATATCGTCGATATAAACCTCCAAAGATTTTCCGATCATATCTTTGAACATCGAATTCATTAAACGTTGATAGGTGGCCCCAGCATTTTTCAACCCAANATATGCAGGCCCGGGAAGTCCAAATTACAAGAATACCCCCAAAATTATAGAATGACGAAAATACACGAGAATACCGAAAATACCATCTAGCCACGTCGGACGAGCTCCCGGGATGCCATAATAACGAAAATATCCCCAGGTAATATCAATTATCTTTCCTCAACCCATGACGTCATATGACCAAAATGTATGGTCATGATCATACCAACGAGACGATCATACAATGGTTCAAGCGTCATATTGGCAGCCAAATGGGGTCTGAAACCATATTTTTATATGGTCACGATCACCTTGGAGATGGTCTAAGTGACCACATTCTTCAACTCATTAGGAATTGTCTCAAAGATCCATTTTGTCATCGTCATATCCCCGTTTTTAGCGTACCATCAATTATCTTATTCCAAGTGATCCATGTCTTTTTTGGCATTCTCTAGAATAAATCTAAAGGAAGTCGCGTGTTCTCATCCCACATGTATGCACCAATCATGGCATTCCGAGTGAGCACCTATGTTTGTGAACCGGTAACCGTTTTCCGGATCATTTTACTATCGGTTCGGTTAGACAAGTTTAACCAACCAATATCAAACTGGGACTAAACCGTTCACTTTCTCATAAATCTAAATAATAATTTAAATTAAACTAATATAATTATGTATATAAATACTCTCTTCTTCACACAATTACTCTCCCTATCGAGCACCGGAGCAGAAAGTAAATTCACATTTCATCTTATTACGGTGAAGATATCAAACACCACATTACGAGTTCGATATTCGAATTCTTTCCCTATTAGGCCTGCGAAACGTCCTCTCTCTTAGCAACGAGATGTGTGATTTGACTATTGATCTACCTTTTATTCTGTGCTATACTTTACTGCGAGATGTGTGAATACAGTTTTTTGTAATTTGGGGTTTTTAAAATGTTGACAGACCGTTTTATAAATGGCTAGCAAGCCAATCGGCTCAACCGGATGGCCCAATTCCGGTTCTTAAACATAGGTGACCACATTACTTTTCAGGCATAATATCTCACCTTCGTCGAATTCAAATATCGCCACATTTTTCAACATATCGACAAATGATGTACCTGTTGAAGAATATAAAATAATATTTATAATTAATATAATATCAAAGGGTAATATTGTAAATTACATAGTAATGGAGTGTCGGCTGTTGGATTCTTGGGTTGTACATCTTTCGTTGGTTTTTCAATCAAAAAAGGGTTTCACCTCGTCAATTATTATATTTGTTCATCTTTTACCCTTTCTTCATTACCTACCATAAAACAAAAACAATCAAGGCAAGAGAAGCAGACGCTTTCAGAACTGGTGGGAGGGCGGCGATCAGGGACCTTCCATTTCCACGATTACGACAGAATATAGAGATTGCCTCTTCATGTTTCTTCTCAGAAACGCATTGTCTTACACTGTAAGTCCAGAGTGATGATAATTTAACGAAGAACTCGGATTTGTTAGGTTGTTGTTCAAATTATTCCGTCTTCATAAGATCAAATAATCCGATTTTTGCGATAATCGGTTTTGTTGATCGATTTTAACCATCAGAATTTATAAGATGAAATTTTGAAAACAAAATTATTAAAATTACAATATTGTAGGAACTATTTTACGGGTTTATCACTTATAGTGTTGAGTAAACGTGCATTCAGCTAGTTCCTTTGAAAATGCTTTCGTATATAAATAAATCATTAAAACTGAATAAAATTATGAAACTTCAAATAATTTTTCTTTGCGAATCCTGAATGGTTGCATATCGATTTGGCTTACTTTACAGGTACTTATTTAGAGTGGGCTGTGGGAGTGCTGAGTTATCAACGCATTAATTCACATTGGTGTAATATCTCATTCTAGTTTTAATTTCCAGAATGAATTTAAATGCTTAGAATAATGCTGGCATTTGTGTGAAATCCCAAGATTTGATTTGCTTCCAGGTTCAGGATATAAGGACACTATTTTGAAATTTGAAATAAAACAGGCTGTTATTTTTGTTACTGCTGATTCGCAGGGCTTTTTTTACTTTTTTTTAATTTTTGGTTTATGTCGCAGAGTTATAAATTCTTTCATGGTTTGGGCGGTTTATTGGTAATGGATGCTAGAAAAGGAAAGCAAGCTGATACAGATTGGAGAAAACGAAGGAATGCAGTGCAAACCTGGAGGGCAGTGTCCTCTCAGCAGTTTTATGAAGGTAGTCTATTCGTTTATTCATCTATTCATTTTTTTATGGAAATTTTGGCTGCTATTGGGGGAGTTTGTAAACTTTGCGGATGGGTTATTTGATTGCTCATATTTTAAGTTTTAATCAACTGAGTCACTCTGTTGAATATATGACAATCAATGTGAAGAAGGTTGTCCCATTATATTTTTTTGCTATCGAGTTTGTTGGTTATGTAGTAAATGATTTGGAATATATGAATGATATTGTTGTGCCAGATACGAATAGAAGAGAGTGCAGTGTGAGTGAAGACTCAAGGCCTCCTGAGATACATTCAGTTTCAATGGAGGTTATTTCCTATATTTTTCTTTCTGTTTTAGTTAGGGCTTTCTCATGGCCTCGAAATGAATGTTGGAATACCCATCAAGGAGTGATATGTGTGTCTAAATAATTTCAATTTCTTATGTTATTCTATTATAGTTTATCTGAGTTCTTTGTGTATTTTTTACATACTCACAGAATTGGTCTTCCTCAATATTTTTTTGACTAGACATTCTATTACTCTTGTATTTGAAGAATTTTCTATTGACTTGTTATGAACGCATTTGTAGGTAGGATGGTCCTTGATGCGTTTCATCAAAGCTAAAGGGTACGACCGTTACTTTTATTTAGATGATGAGATTTTGTGATCCTTTTTATGCATTTTGAATAGGGGGGCTACTCAAGAGGAAATCGAGTTTGAGAATGGAGTACAGATTAAATTTCCATTGTCTAAAAATGAGGACGTTATTAGTGAGGAACATACTTGTTTTATCATAATATTTGATCTTTTATTGTTTAGATGTAGTCGGTATACTGATACATTTTGCTGAATGTAATATGTTTTTAAGTCATCTTCTGGATTCATTTGGCTTCTACTTTTTCAGTAATTGAAGGCAGTTCTATCGATAATGTTGCTAAAGCATCTGAGAAAGTGCAAAGCATTATTAATAAGGTTATCCGACTTTGATATTATTTTTGGAGATCTTTTAAGTTGCTTATTCACAAAATATTATTTTTAACACTTTTTATATTTCCACCAGGCAGTAAATAGTCGAGAGTTTGACTATACGCACTTTGTTTCACTGCCTTTGGCTGTTCATCCTGGCTTAGTCGACAAACTTTTTGCCTTTCAGAATAGAATTCTTGGAGTTACAGGTTCCAATACCTCTGCAAAAGCTGAAAATAAAGATGGACACATTCAACTCAAATCTGAGCACACTGATTCTCATTTAAAACTCGTGAGCTATCCTTCCAAAGGGCCCAAAGCCACTGTCACAGAAGCGAGTTCTTCTGCATTTAGAGGTAACGTTTAATGAACATTCTTCTTGTCTCCCATGTTCACAAAACCCAGGGCACTGAACAACTCAGATATGTTGTACATAATTAGAAATTATTGGTCCTGATATTAATCATCCGCTGCCTCTACTGCAAAATTCAGGGGTTGACAAGTCCATATTCATTAAACCAAAAACCTTTCACTTAACCGTACTCATGTTGAAGCTATGGAATAAGGAGAGAGTCAATGCAGCGGCAGAGGTTTTGAAGGTAACATTTACCATTTTTTGATAAAATCATGTCTTTTATTCTTGTGATCATAACACTATTTTTGCATCTAGAGTATTTCATCTAAAGTCCTAGAAGCTTTGGAGAACAGACCCATTTCAATCAGACTTAAGGGGCTGGTAAGATTCCTTTTTGTTGTGCAGCTGACAGTTGCCCCGAGTCTTGCTTTATTATTGGTTATGATTTCATCTTATAGTCATGAAGAAGCACCCAGTTTTATTTTTTTATGATCTGTGATGCATATCTTAGCAAGTAGGTGTAAGATGTATTGTTGCTATCTACAATGAGTTGTTAGATCTCCACTCACTCGGGTTGGTCTATCGTAGGACTGCATGAAAGGCTCACTGGCCAAGGCTCGGGTCCTTTATGCCCCGGTAGAAGAAATTGGTGGCGAGGGACGCCTTTTAAAAGCATGTCGTATCCATTTTATTCTTAAATTACATGAAAGTGATTTATACATATGAACCACATTGATGATCCAAAATGATTTTCTTGACCGTTTAATAGAAGTTATTATCGACGCATATGCTGCGGCTGGCTTGATCGTTGAAATGGATGCACAACATAAGTTAAAGGTACATCATAGTGAAAATCATTTATTCTTTTTATATTTATACAACTGCGTTTTGATCCAATGTTAATATCCTCATGAGTACTTGTTGTATCATTTATCTTTCAATTGGTTTAATATAAAAAACAATATGATATTTGTAACTCAGATAGTTGCATATAAATAGCTGGACTTTCCTTATCTGCCGCCCATGAAAGTATAACAATATACTTGATCACGGTGCACAAGCAGAAAAAAACTAATCCTACATGAACTATACTTTATTGTTATTTTTCCCGTTTTGCAGTTACATGCAACGCTTATGAATTCGCGTCATCGAAAAAGGTTCTCCAAGTTTGCATATTTGGTTCGATATCTGCATGTAATTTGATGAGTGTATTGTTTTATTAATCAGGAGTCAGGGAGGAAGAAATATGGATTACTTTGATGCTAGAGAAATATTTGAGATGTATGGTTCAGAGGAATGGGGTGACTACCAAATTTGTGAAGCTCATCTTTCTCAGAGGTTTGTTTTCGACAACAATGGTTATTACCATTGTTGTGCTTCAATCCCTTTTCCTAATGGGAATTGATTTGGAAGTACCTTTTAAGAGACATGTATGAGAATAAAATGTTATCCAATTTAGACGTAATTAATGGAATGATGACTTTTATCGGTTTTCAAAATTTTCTCTTGGGAGCAAAATATTGGCTTGGCCAATTCTTTTTCCCCTATTTCTTTGGAATACCATGCAATGCACTTTTTTATTAAACCCATCAATGTGATTGTATGTCTAGCTCTAATGTTATATCTAACTATTTCTTCTCGAAAACTTTCTTCTCTCCTATGTCAACTTTCTTTATTTTAGATATNCGAACTTAAGTATTTTTAAAGTTTGATTAGACTTGAAATGCATAAGATTTGGTTCAGCCTTTAGTTCTCAAAATAGAAAATCATGATTGAGTTTCGACTCGATCGAGGTTCGCATCTGATTCGAGTTCGATTTGGGGTTTGGATTAATTAAATTTTTTATATGATATTATTATATAAAATATATATCCTAGGCCCCGAATCACCTAAATTCGTAAGAAATTTGAGGTTCAATGTTGGTTTATTAACAATTTAAAGTCAAATTGATTCGTTGGACCCTAATTTTAATAAATAAGTTACTTTTTTAGTAAATAATAAATGAATATACACTTAATGTATCTATTTAATACATATATTATTTAAAAAAAATTATAATATCTATTTAATACATTTAATATTTAAAATATTCTAATGGATCCCATGTTATTTATAATTAATTATAACTAAATATTTATTGAAATCGGGTTCTACTTAATAGAATTTGACCCAACTTGTTATTTCCTTAATAAAAAAATGAATGACATGTCATTTTCTAATCCAAATAGAATACCAGTTTGATTGAAATTATTAATAAACAAATTGTCAAATCATATATCAATCACTCCTATAACAAATAAACGAATTATGAAAGTGTTAATTATGAATATTATAAAATTTCAGATGTATTTTTATAGGGTAAATTGCTTAAAATTTCACATTTTAGTTTCTCGGAAGTTGAAATGGAGATTGCTTATATTTTTATTTACACATGAAAGGTTTTAAAATTTGACTTTTGTAAGACTAATCAATTAAAGTGTCACGCACCAACTTATACATGCATACTTACATTGAAACTTGACATGCCGTGCTCAACCACTACAATTGAACACAATGTTATAACTTAACTTTCATACATATGACTTTATTTCAAAGTCTCATATGTCATTCATCATTTTTAAATCATGTCTAGCTTCAAAAGTACTTTACAAACCATATTTCAATTCATATACTAAATACAATACAACATGCGATACAAACAATAAACTAATCTATCCAACTTCATTTCTATAACCCTTGGCAACTGATCTTTGACACCATATCCAAGTATCCTGTATAACCTGGATAGGAAGGCGGTCATGAATCTTAAACAAGTATCAAAACATGCTATAGAAATGCAACACATAATCATAGATACACAATAAACATTCATATAAATATAAGCACATAAAACTGTATTTCTTTCATTATCTTTGACAGCATGGTTCAGAGCTGGTAATATGTCTCAGTCCTCTCCGAATCCATGGAGTTGGCCACACCATAGGTCAAGAGATCGTGAGTCTGTGCCTCACCTCAACGAATGGACAAAAGGTGCCACCCTCCCATCAACACCCGAGGGGATTAGCCATAACATACTATAACATGTGGTACCATATCATATCTTGTATCCCATAATCTCATACTCAAGCTAGCCTAACATTTAGCTCATACCATGGAATAACTATGATTCTATGGGCGTGCGTCCACCGTCCCCCTCGAATCTTAATTTCATACATGTCACATAACATAGAATTTTCACACAGTGCATCTTGACACTCCTTTACACCATATATAAAATGAGAGCTCAAATGACCTTGTAAAATCATGCAAAAATACTCGTTGGAAGCCTTATTCATAGAGCTATAACATGCAAAAAGAATAATCTCATTTAGAGCTCCCAATTGTTCCAGGTAAATCGTTAAACATGAACCTGCGTTGTTGCTTCGTAAGTAAAAACAGTTTAGCAACACTTTGAAAAACGTAAGATTTCGTAAAACTCTTATACTTAACTCATAGGAACCATATTTTTCCTATAAAATAGACTCAAAATGAAACATTTTCATGTAAAACTCATCACGAGATCATATCCAATCAACACCAGTAAAATTATACATTCACATAATCACATAGAATGCTAAAAAACAGTTTGGTTGTTAAAGATTCAATCACGCAGCATACCTCTTTTATTTCTTTTGTATTTCCTTTTCTCCTACCTTCCTTTTTCCTTAAACACATATTCTTGTCAAATATCATGATACTTTAGCATTCTATCATTTTTAAAGCATAAAAATCAGCTACTAAACCAAGCCCTCACCACTTTTCTCTTAATCTCCACTCTTCCTCTTCTTAGTTGTGTTTCAGAATTTGCCAACCTTTTTGCTCGACTTCCTAGTGTTTTAAACCTCATACTTATCCATTTTAACATCCTCAAACACATGTGTAGTATTCTAATTTGATATAGTTTAACAACCAATCAAAACATAACACATTTCATTGTTATCTTCATCCGTTCTTATTTCTTTTTCATTTTGTTTTGTTATTTTTTATCTTTCTTTGTGTAACTTAAGTCATGATGATGCTAATGAGCATCTTAGGTATGTGGTTATCCACATACAATCATATTCATAAACTTAATTAGCAATATATATTACAATGCAACTCCAACTTTTCATTACTTTAGAAACAAGTTTAATACTTCTTCACTTGCTACAAATGTGTTGATTCTTGTTTTGATCTACATTAATAAAGTATTTCCTAGAGTTAAAATCAATTTCTTAACCTTTCTATGTCGACTTCTTATCTAAAACTTGGCTAGTATCATATTACAACATGTTTAAATATCAATCTAAATATTTAATTATCTTTTACCTCTAAATTCATATTTGTTTCTTTATTCAAACTTGAGTAATTGTAAATCTAAAAATCCAAACCTTACACAAAGGCCCTTAACTGGGTCATACTTTATCTCCTCCATTATCGATAATTCAACACATCTATTTGAGTACACTACGGATATTCTCCTTTAATGATTCAAGATCAAACGGAGGCTCAGTATTCAATGAACAAAACTTGTGTCTGTTGTAAATTCAATGTTTTATAATAGCGATTCTTGTTAATTTTCTTTCCTCTTCGTTTTATATCTTTACCATTGTCTACTTAATCTCTAACAGTAATAAAGTCCACTGCAAGACTCTTAAGCATGATAGTAAACTTTCAAATCCGTGATCACTGTTTTTTATGTTGGTTTTCTTTGTATTGTTTTTGTTGATATGGGTCCTGAGATTGATTGCCTTTGAATGATTTATGTGTGGTAAATGAAAATCGAAATAGAGTTTAATGTTCCATTTTTATGTTTCTATATTTGTTTTCATTATCTATGAGCATGCAAAATGAAATGGTGGTTCTTTTGTTATCTTGATATGATACAACATATTAGCGAAGATAAGATCTTTGTACATTTGTCCAGTTGAACATTTTGTGATTATTGTAATTCAAGCCTTGAATGAAATAAAGTCATCGCTTGGGTGAGAGTGTTTGTCATATGCATGGGAGAAGATTTTGTGGAGATGGCAATTAGCCACCATGGTTTGGCGTCACATGCTCGGTCATCAATGAGTGACTGCAGAGTAGTTATAGAATTTTGAGTCCCCATTGTGTGTTTATTTTGTTTTGTAAGTAACAAATCTGCTAGCTAATGTAACTCCATCTGATATTTATAGGGAAGTTTATTCACTATTACTTGTTGGTCTTATTAAGGGTGTGTGGCAACATTTTTTTAAGATTGAACATACTTGTGAACGTATACTGCAATCCCTTTGTAAGTTCCAAAAACCATAATCATGACTTTTTACTATCGCTCACAATTGCGTAAACAATATGAAAAACATTGTTATTAGCATCTAGCCCTGATACCGTTTAAAATAGACATTGTTCTTCCTCTTTGGTATGATGGGCCCGCAACCATCCAAGAATCCATCACGACAAGCACGTAATCAAGATGATTGGTCATATTAGTTCACAAATAATTTGTCTGAACGAATCGGTGCCACTTTGTATCATGTTAATTATCCCTGCACAGATGCATATCCCTACAGCCGAAGCATGAGAATTCTTCTCTTTCATTACCAATGTAGACATTAGATTACTCAAGAGATATTGCATGAAGTATTTCGAATGTATGTTAATGATGCTCTTGATCCTATGTACACAAGCCGTAAAGCCTCCTCTTGTACCCGTCCAACTTTGTGTTTTTCAAATTATAACTTCAAGTAATTGTTCACATAAGTGTACGAATCTCGAGTGGTTTAGCCTTGGGTTGTTTTGAAATTTCTAGAAATATTTTTTCGCCACCTATTACGAAGTAACATAGGAATTCATCGTCTTTCTATTACATTGAGGCTCATGTGGGTGAACTTCCTTCGCGCACCACATGACATCGTTGTCCATCATAGACATATCAAGAGTATTCTCGTTCCATGTTGCCTTTGCAACGTACGATCAATTGCTACTTATCGTTTTGACAAAATAAAATTCACTTAGGACTTTACGTACATGTCTTTGCATGTATTTTACTCTCAAAACATAACCCTTCAATAGTATTTGAGTTTGAAAAACTAGGGAATTTCCTCCAATACATATACCAAATCTTTTGCCTTTATCTCACTCATCGGATCGAAAATCATTTAGTCTTGACTCTTTGACGATGTGCTAAAAGTAGGGTCGGTACCCCTCAAACTACCATATATCATAACCTCATGAAGTTCCTCACCCGTAAGTGTTGAATCACCATCATCTTCATTCATGTAATCGTTGTCTTGCATAATGATGCACGTTTGCCTGAGCACTTCATCGCTTGGCAAACCAATCCCACTACTATTAGATGCTTGCTATTTGGGAGGATTTCTGATAACACCTGCACTACAACAGAAACTTATAGTTGTATGTATGTCATTGTTGCTATGCACATAAGAACCATATCATATGAACTGATGTGCAAACCTTTAAGGGCAAAAACCGTGCAGTTAGACCAAACAAATTGCGTAAAATTTTAAGATTGAAATAAATAAAATCATGTGTAAAGCAGAATAGCATACCAAATTCGATGCAACATTAAACATATCAATACATTTGAAAAATAAAATGATAGAGAATCAAACATACACACAGCTAGACAAATATCAAACCAATGTAAGTTACGTCAATCATCGTATCGATCTGTTATGTCATTAACCGTAATGTAGTGACTACAAATTAAACCAACATACATTCAACAAAAACTAAACAATGACATCCAAAATCAACCACAAAAAACAATCAAGATACATAAACAACCATCAAAGATTATAATAAAGAGAGAAAGTGTCTCGGGTAGGTAATCATTTCGTTTTACCAAGAAGTACCAACAAAGAAAAGAGTTGTGTTACACAAATCGGTTACTAAAAGAATAAAAAAGCTTTTCATGTATCACTTAAGTTTTATAGGAATTCGTGAACCCAAGAATTAATACGAACCAATTCGTTATTACCTAAATTGAATAACCGATTAGAATAATAAAACATATTAGGTTGGTCGAGAAGTGCAAAATCATATGGATATGGATCTCGTCTAAAAATATTTTATAGAGTTTGTTTATGATCAATCAATTTCTTTAATAAATTTGAGTTCAATTGTGGAGACACGAACGATATACGAAGTTGGATCCACAATGTGTGAGCTTACGTCTTCAGGAGAGCGAAGCTCTACCTTGGTTTTCAATATGACAATCAAAGGATACAATCACAATCAAAGGATAATGATAATCCGAATGAAAACGGTACGAAAAATGATCAAATTTACTCCGTCACGCTCGGGGTGAGGGGACTCGCGACTTTTCGCCACAATGTCGCGAGTTCATGCAAAATGTCGCGAGTATATGCAAAATCTCGCGGATGGGGGTGCTGGTCGCGACTTCTGGGCACAATGTCGCGACTCCTACAGGCAAAATCTCGCGGATGAACAAAATGTCCCGAGTAATGGGGCAAGGCGGCGAAAACTCGCAACTACAGGCATGAGTACAAGTTCTCGCGATTTTTTGCTCACAAAGTCGCGAGTCATGGGGTTGAGTGAAGGTTCTCGCGACTAAGCCAAAAACTCGCGAAACCGGGAGGTTTGGGAAGCATGCCAAGAGACTGAACCTTTTTATAGGGTCTAGAGTCTTATATTTATAGAAAAACTCGGCCCAATAAATCAACTTAAGGTCCAAAAGCTCAATCTTAGTCAAATTAGCCCAACTTACTTAGAAAATATCCAATTAAACCGGAATAAGTGTCACCGCGTTTCGGAACTTCGAGAATGCACCCTGGTCGAACACTAGTGACACGTAATGTTGAGAAAATACCCGGGAATACTCTTCACCAGCTCATCGTCTCCAAATGCTTAGGAGATAACAAAAAATATCACCTAAGGTCACCAACGAGTTCTCCGAGTGCCAAATTGCGAAAATACCCCTAGCATCATTTCCGACCGAAATCATCCAAAACAGCTCAAAACACCATCAGAATCCTCATACGGGGACCTGACATGCCCAAATTAGGAGACTACCCCCAAAATTACAGCACTTAATAGATATAATAGAAAATCAAAAATATTATTTAGCCACGTCAAACGACTCATGGGGATATTATAATTACATAAATAACCTCGAGCAATATCAGATACAATCCTCATTGTATATCTTGATTAATTGGGATGGAATATGGTTATATACATTCTCATAGGGTGATTCGAGCATATCTAACTATATACTATGTTTACACATGGATCCCTACGTCGTTCCATTACATTTACCCCGAGCCACATGAGCAACTCAAAAAAAATTAAATATTGCTATAACACAAAGTATATCTAAATAAGCATCCACAAGTACCCTAATTGAAGCTAAGGCAAGTATTTTAATTCACAATGGGTCTCACTCAAATTTAACAAAATTCACATTTTAATAAGGAATAATACGAGGCATCAAAATTGTAATGTATTTTCCAGAGGAAATTTAGCCACCATTCAGATTTATCTCAACATTCAGACAAACAACCCACTAGGCAATTCTGTTAATAAATTAGGACACCACGGTAGTTGGAAACTTGGAATTAGGAACAAAATAAAACGGGAATTCGAAGAAACATCATAACAAGCTTCATATAAACTACATAAAAATAAATTACCGAACTTTCAGAAAACTATTCATATGAAAAAAGCACATTAACGCATAAATGTAGGCAATAATGATGTTTAGAGAAAATTGAAACATATATATAAGTGTGTGCAAGTAATTTCGATGTGCACAAAAATTAGCAAACACAGCCCGAATCACCATTATACCATACCCCAATTTTGCATCTTGATTCCTATAATAAAACAAAGTCACTCAACCCGTAAAGTGCAACCGATCTCCTCTTCCAATATGCCCACAAACTTGAAGATATTTTCTAAAGATACCCCCTGCTTGATAGCTTGAACCTAAAACGAAAAAAATGGAAGTATGACAACAAGTTGCATGAGTATTCATTTTAGAATTGAATAATACGAATTCGGAACCAAACAAACAAAAATTGGATAACAAGGTAATCTCAAATATAAGAAGAGAACACATAATAATTGCAGTGCATGGCCTTGGATGCCTTTGAACCACATAAGAAGCATACCATACATTGAGTAATCAACAAATAGGTTGGGTCATCCATATACAATAATAGAATTCTAATAAAGCATACTAATTCATTCCAAAGAACTACTAAATCGACACTATACTATCAAAGAGACAAATAGTGCAATATTAACCATAACAATGCACTCGTAAATTAAACTGAGCCACATTCCAAAAAAAGGAAACAATTTCATTGGAAATCGGATACAAACACGACGATCAAACCACATAAACAACAACAAAGCCACACAAAAGAGCATATGTTAAGTAAGAAAAATCTGGTCCACTCACTGTAGCAGGGCTATCAACACAACTAATTAACCCATTCTAGTAGATTAAACAACAAATCATAGTCATTACCAAGTGCCCTATCAGCAGTCTAAAACAACATTAACTTAAACCATTTAACAGATTTCATAGAGCATCGTATGTATAAATCCAATTTGGATGAACATGCAAATGAAAAATAAGTAGACGATATTCTAGGTAAACTTTCCCTCCTAGACTGACTAAAGTAGCATAAGATTAACAACACTAAACCCTTAGTACCGTAGATTCCTGAACCATAGAGATTATTACCGTCGTATAGCATGCATCATTTGGAACTTAGCTAGTTGCATTCTCAGAGTCAGGAGACTCGAAACTAACAGCTTCCAATCGCTGCACAAAGAAGGGTGACTGTCAACAGAAGATCTGCGGCAATAGCTTCTATAATTACTCTTGTTTCATTTGCAGCAGCTGCAACACTAGGTTTTTAGCAAGAGGATTTTGCACTTGCAGTGGTGAAACAAGGCCTGTTGGCAAGGAGGATTCCTGGGCTCTCTGAACCTGATAAGCAAGGTAGTATTCCAATCCCAAGCATCTCATTTTGAAGGCAGATTCAAAATCCATTGTTAGTATAAAAAGAAGGAATTGCATAGACAGGGTGGAGAATATATAGAAGACGGGATGATAAGTCTCAAGGTCATGGAGTTAGGTAGAGTCCCATCATTCCGTACGAATTCTCAGTACCTCAGGGTTGGGAAGGGTGAGTGTTCTTGACTGTTAACTTCAATGTTCAGTTTTAGTTGATTTATCTAAGGTGAATTTATCCTTGAAATAGGTTCCTGTGTCAATAGTAGACCTTGGAGAGCACATAGATTGACTTGAGATTTGGTAGCACGAAACAAGGGAAGCTCTCGGTGATTGTTGCTCCGGTTCTAAGATTTTCAGATAGTTAGTTCCTCTCCTGCAAAAAAAACTATTTCCTGATTCATACTTCCATGGATAAATCTAAAGAAAATGGAGAGATCATGGTAATAAATGGCTGCAGATCTTGACAATGCTACAATAGAAAAGATAGGAACTCCTGTGAAAGTGATAAATGCATTTGGTTCAGAGGTGATGGGAGAAAATGTGGAGGGAAAGGTTCTAAGCTCGGGAGTAAAAGAGCAGTCGGGAATGAAATATTACCAATTTGAACTGAGTCGCCTCATGTTTTTTATCACTTCGACAGCAACTGTAAATCGTCTCTACTTATTCAACATCACAGGAAATGGTACATGGGATTGCTTTAATACAGTCATTCTGCAAAAAAATTGCAGAGTTAGTGAAATCACCAAAATGTTTCTTTTTCAGGTCTTCAATGGAAGAAGCATTATGGTGATTTAAAAAGGATAGCTGAATCTTTCAGGATTGAGCAATAAAATACACACGAAACGTTGCGATGGGCTTATAATGCAATGCCAATACACAGTTTACCTGGAGTACCTCATCCTTGTTGTACAAAAAAAGACTTTAAACAGCTCTATCATTTACAAGCACATAAACTTCACTTGTTTTAAGCTGATTAATCACTAGCACTTTCAACAGATATCCATTGAGCTCTATCAATTAAAGTCACAAGTATTTCAGAATATTCTGGTGTTGTTGAGCGTGGAGCATAAATTATTCTCAGTATGTTGCAGTTGATTTCTAAAGAGTTTAGCCTCTTGAAATACCTGAGCCTTAAAGGGATTTTGTTCATCACAAACAAGTGAACTAAATCCAGATGATTTTACAGACCCTTTAGCTGAAAACACAACTCGCATTCGTTCTGCCTTCGCCCATCTTTCTGCTGTTGCGTAGATACTTGATAATAGTACATAATTTGGATCTTTGCAAACACCCGGATTCAGCCTGCTGCTCATGAGTTCAAGTACCTTTTCTGTGATGGCGGTATCAGAGTGAATACGACATGCCCCAAGCAAGGCCCCAAGCACTGTTTCATTTGGAGCAATTGGCATTGCCATTATCAAGTCAAAAGCATATTGCAGTTTTCCAGCTCGACCTAACAGATCAACAAGACAACCATAATGCTTGATGTTGGCTTTTATTCCATATTTCTTCATCTTGAAAAATGCTGTTAAGCCCTCTTCGACATGGCCTCCATACGAGCAAGCAGATAANTTTTTTATCAAATCATGTCTTTTTTTCTTGTGATCATAACACTATTTTTGCATCTAGAGTATTTCATCTAAAGTCCTTGAAGCTTCGGAGAACAGACCCATTTCAGTCAGACTTAAGGGGCTGGTAAGATTTCTTTTTGGTGTGCAGCTGGCAGTTGTCTCGAGCCTTGCTTTATTATTGATATTATTTCAATTCATAGTCATGAAGAAACATCCAGTTTTGATCTTTTTATAATAGCTTAGCAACTAGATATATTATATATTGCTACTATCTGCAATGCGTTGTTGGGTCTCCACTCACTCGAGGGTTGGTCTGTCGTAGGATTGCATGAAAGGCTCGGGTCCTTTATAGAAGAAATTGGTGGCGAGGGACGCTTTTTAAAAGCATGTCGTATCCATTTTATCTGACATTACATGAAAGTGATTTCTACATATGAACCACATTGATGATCCAAAATGATTTTCATGACCATTTATTAGAAGTTATTATAGATGCGAATGTTGCGGATGGCTTGATCATTGAAATGGATGCACAACATAACTTAGAGGTACATCTTAACGCCAATCAGCTTGATCATTGAAATGGATGCATAATATAAGTTCAAGGTACATCTTAGACTAAGATTCTTAGTGATCTTTTTTTATATTTATACAACTGTGTTTTGATTCAATGATAAATCAATATCTTCATCACTAATTGTTGTATCATTTATCTATTGATTGGTTTAATATAAATGTACATCATTATTTATCTGATGAGATACAAGTTAGAAATAGACCGAACACTTCCTTCAATAAAATTAGTTGGGCTAACATTGTTACAAAGAAATATGTTGAACATATACTTTACAACAAATCAAAAATAAGTACAGAAACCTTCGGGTGGAGTGAAATTTGTGGAAAAAGTTATATTTCAACATCGGTATCGTTTGGGATAGAGTGTCAAATGTATAACAAAGGGATAATAAGTAGTAGGATGATAACTTCAATTTACTAAAATGTTAGTTTTCATATAATTTGAGTGTAATCTGTTACCTTGTTATATTATGTATTACGTATTATATGGTTTGTAAAGATGCCCGTTGCTAAAACCTTTAGACACAGATGTCCACTACTTCCGGAGATGCAAGAAAACTTTTTGTCGGGATTATAGTTGAGGGAGCTCACTCGTGCATGCCTAATTCAAGTATATTACCGCCATTATTGAAAGATGTCAATTTTGATATTATGGAGATAATAAGGGACAATATATGCGAAGCATTATTAGGATCTATCATGGTATTATTGGACAACATAATTGGCACCAATGATAAATTATTTAAGAAATGAATACAAACAATGTTGTTATATTAGTATTATTTTAATTAATTGATATTTTCATCTATGTACAACTATAATGGATACTTTTAACTTAAAATGCATTATCAATCTAAATTTTTACAAAACATTGTTTCTTTCTACACCTAAATATATAACTTACAGAATACTCAACATATTTTTTATCTGTAGTCGCATTATTAGAATCTATTATAGTACCCTTAATTCTTATAGAGCATACCCTTAGATGTAATGAATTGAAATGATATTTTTTATCAGTTTTCAAATGTTTTCTCAGGAGCAAATTATTGGCTTGACCAATACTTTTTCCCAAATATCATCAATACATTTTTTATTAAACCCATCAATCTCATTGGAATATTTTCCCCTATGGAAATATCATCAATACATTCTTTTTCCTCTAGGTTTCTGGACATTCGGGAAAGAGGTCAAGATTGTCTCATATCCAATGTTTTCATACCGATTTTAAACTTTTGTTTTGATTCGAATCGATATGGGCCGTATACTATTGAAATATTGTCTCATATCAGTTATGAAAATAGAAATATTCTAGTTTATAAGGGGTATGGTATCATTAGTAATTGACTAGATCTAGACTTTTTAATGTGATTCATTTCTCCACTTGATTACACGGACATTCTCTTGGCCCATTAAATCCTGAATTTCCATATGATATCGAAGCTGCATGGTAAGTTTCGAGCTGGTCTGTACCGGTTTAGATAGAAAACAACTTTGGTAGAAAATCATATCGTGCTTAAGCGACAAAAATAGATCGAATTATGATTTGAGCACTACCAAGCATATTGAAACAGGTATGAACCGGACCAATGCTAGTTCGACTTGGGTGGGAGGGTTGAAATATTGTCCCACATCGATTGTGATATTATAAATGTTCTAGTTTATAAGGGGTGTGATATCATGAGTAATTGACTTAACCTATTATTTTCAATGTTATTTACTTCTCTTACGGACTAGATTAACTTGACACATTGAATAGGTCGGGAGAGTGTGGCACCAAATATTCATTTTTATTATATTGAAATATTTTTTTTTAAAAAAATATTATTAGTGTTTTTGGGTCGGCCCAGAAAATACCATGCTTCTAACCGAAAACCAAATACATGACTTGGTACCATTCGGAATGTGATGTACATAACTGATCGATATAAAACACATGTATTATATCTACGACTAAGGAGTCTATTATTTCATTTTTTATACTACTCGCTATTTTTTCATTCTTTAACTTTTTTTGAACGGAAAGTTATATTTCATTGAACGAGAATAACAAAGAGTTACTCTCTATATCCAAGCTTACAAAATCTACATTGAAGAGTTCATGATCGCCTCGTAAGGGTCATTCATGTAGCAATAAACCGCATGAACTACCACGGTGCTTCACAATTTTAAAAGAAAACATTTGTCAACCTAGGACAAAGTTCGTAGTTGAAAATTTAACATCTTGAAAAAAATTTTGGTTCCTAGAGAACCAATATCTCCAGAGTAGAGCCACCACTGTGAATTTAGTTGCCCTCTTGGCTTTAGATATAGAGGGAGATAATTTTATCCAATGCATCAATTCTTCCCAAGATATATGAATTTTTGCATCATAGCTCGCACTCCACCAAGAATAGAACTTTCTCCAAACTTCCTTCACCACACTACAATCCCAAAAAAGGTGCTTACTTGTTTCCTCTGCATTCAAGCACATAGAGCAAGCCTTGGGGCCATGAATAGAGAACCTCGTCAGTAAGAGTTGCATTGTCGGCAAGCGATCTTGTATGAATAACCAAGTGAATACTTTAATCTTTTTCGGCCACCAATCCTTCCACCATCCCATGTCAAGAGCCTCTGGTTGTTGCGGAGGTCTTGTGTGTAGTGCTAAATAAACTTCATTGCTCTTGAAATTTTTATCATTAGCCCCCCATGATGGCATGTCTTCCATGTGTAATCTGGTTAGGGGACTTGCGTTTAGCAACTCAGATAACATAAGACGTTGGATGGTTGTTTCTCCTCTATTGAGCTCCCCTGGAAGGGATTTCCACTGCCATTCTCTGTCGTTTATGATTCTCATATCCCTTACCAAACACTGTTTGTTTACCTATAGAGCATATATCCGAGGGTATGAATCTTTTAGACAACCATCTCCTATCCAATGGTCATGCCAAAATCTAACTTTTTGGTAGTTTCCCACTCTCCATTTGATCCGGAATCCGGTGTTTGGATACTGATTTTTGCATTTTTTGAATACCTCCACAATGGAGGACTAAATTGTACCCGGATTTTGAGTTCCTTAGCTTTCCAAATCTCCTTGAGTTCCATAAATCCTCCTAATGACTTGACACCATTGAGATTCAGGTTCTGTATAGAACCTTTATATTCATTTCATCAATAGGGACCAATTAAAAAATTGCAGGTTTTTTATTCCAAACCCACCGCATTGAGTAGGAGTTGTGGTTGCTTCCCATCTAACCAAAGGAGTCATGACTTTACCAATTTGCCCACCCCAAAAGAATTTATGTCTCTTAGCCTCCATCTCTTTAAGAGTAGCTGCTGGGATTTTAAACTAGACATATAATATAGTGGTAAACTAGAGAGAATAGAGTTTACCAAGGTAAGTCGGCCTCCATAAGATAATAAATTCATTTTCCATCCTTCAAGCCTAGCATTCATAGCTTTAATCACCGAGCTCCACAAAGAGGCTTTAATCCTTTTACAATCGAGAGGAAGTTCAAGATATTGCATAGGAAGGCTTGAGGATAAACATCTCATATGATTTGCCAATCTATTAACTTCTCTAGTATCCACGTTGATCCCTATTAAGATGGATTTATTGGTATTAATTTGCAAACCAGAGAGAATACCAAAACCAAGGAATAGTTGGTTCAAAAACCTTAAGTTGCATTCATTCCATTCCCCAAACACTAGAGTGTCGTCTGCAAATTGAAGATGAGATATGGATAAATTGTCACCCACACTGAACGCTTTAAATGAACTTAATGCAACCGCCCGCTCCATCATTTTGCTAAAGACCTCCGTCACAATCAAGAATAATAAATGGGCAAGCGGATCACCTTGCCTAATACCTTTCGTTGGCTGAAAGAAACCCGAGGGACTGCCATTCACCAAGACTACCGTAGAAGAGGATGATATACTGGATTTAATCCAGAGGATCCATTTTTGACTAAATTCCATTAGCTTCATTGCATCCAAGAGGAAGCACCAATTTATACTATCGAAAGATTTTTGAAAATCTACGTTAAATATCATCAATGGCCTTTGCGACCTTTTAGCTAGACTTACCACCTCATTGGCTATGAGTATTCTATCGGTAATGTGTCTCCCACTCAAAAAAGATGTATGTGATGGACTAATGAGAGCTGGAAGGATAAATTTCAGTCTATTTGCTAGAATTTTGGCCACAATCTTGTACATAATTCCAATTAGGCTGATTGGTCTGAAGTCTTCGAAAGATTGAGGGTTGTGTTTCTTAGGAATAAGTGTCACAAATGATGGATTGGTTCCTAGAGGGAACACACCGAGGAGTTCGAAATCTGGAACTGCTGATATCAAGTCATCCTTCATAAAGTCCCAAAAAAATCGAATAAACTCATATGTCATTCCATCCGGCCTTGGAGACTTGTTTGAACCCCCTGCCCACATAGCTTCCTTAATCTCCTGTTCAGTAATTGTAGCATCAAGCAGGTCTAGCATGTATTGGTCTAGCCTTGGGATATTGTCCATGTTAAGTAATGGGCGTGTATCACATGTCTCCGTGAATAATGTAGCGTAGAAGTCCAACGCTTCTTTCTTTACTGTTTCCGCATCCTTTTTCCATTGACCCTGTGCCATGATTCCTTTGATAGGGTTGTTGAATTTTTCCCTCTTGTTAAAAGAGAGAAATAGCCCTGAATTCTCATCGCCTTCACTTATCCATCCGAGTTTTAATTTTGCCTTTTCATCAAATACTCGTTGTGCAAGAGAGTTTGAAGTTCTTGTGTTATCTCCGTATAGGTTTGAGATTCTGAAGATAAGAGGTCTCTCTCTTTCATAATGGTGTTGTTTGGTTTTGCAGTTCACCGCCTGGTGCGGTGAACGTGCCGTGATTTTTTCAACTTTGATCAAACATGCTTAACAAGTGCGTTCGTTTCATTGCTACGGCAGTACGTTTGAAGCAGTGGTGGGCAGAACGCAGTTGATTAATGACTATTATACTATTCCTTTAAAATTCTGGTTTATAATTAATTTTTATCAAAATTAATTTAATATTAATTTTAATTCTTATCAATATTAATATTATTTTTATTAATATTAATTTTTGTCCAAATTAATTTATTAATATTAATTTGTTTAATTGGATCCGGACTTTGTAGAGATTGAAAACGATCGGAATATGGAAGTACAAATTACCGTTGACCCATCACATGTAGATGTTGAACTCATACTTGATAACTACATTATTCGAGTTATGAATGAAATACGTTATCGCATTGCAATAGCGAGGATTGAAGAAGATCGTCGATTTAGATGATTCACTTTTGTCAATGTTTGTTTTTTTATACTTTTGATCAATAACTTATTATATTCTAGCAATTTCTTAAATAACGAGTTTAACATAATCAATATAAAATATAATTTGTAACTGATACACAATTAATTAAAAATAAGGACAAAATAGTCATTTTATAAAATCACGATCACTGCACCGTTGTTTCAAACTAGTTTTTAAAAATCACGATCAGTTCACCTCACATCACATCACAATCATCTCAATTTACTACTATTTGTCAAACGTTGTTCCATACGTACCCAATATCTTCAGGAGTCCTTAGTACCTTCTGTAGCTCTTTTATTTTTCATTCATTAATACTTTTCATAAGTTTAGTATCTTCTAGTAGTTCTCTTCTTTTGATTGGTTTTCACATTTTATTGTCTTTGTAGTGATTATCTATCTACTTCTTTTGAATTGATTTTGTTCTACACATCTTGTTCGTATTGGTAATTTTATTTATTTCTCAATTGGAACTTCTCTATTTCAGTTAATTTTGTTATGCAACTTTTGATTTGTGAAAATATTGTTTGAAATTTCATATAGTATTTATTCTTAATCAATAAAAAAATATTTGTTTATTATATTTTATATAAGATTTATTTTGAGATGATATATTTAAAAATATCAAATACCAAAATTGCAAGTATTGAATAAGATTTTAGATAAAATAATGTGTGGTTTTTTATTTTTTTAAATTTTGATAAAAATAAATATATGATACGATGAACAAAAAATATTATTTTTATTCTTACAAAATATAGATACCATTAGAAACAAAATTATTAAAAAAACTTTCCTTGTTCATATTTACTTCAATTATTATTTTACATAAATTATTTTAAATTAGTTCATATATTTATTTAGGTGGGGTCATCAGAAGAATAAAGATAAACAATAAATTCGTAAATTCCTTTTGTAAGAAGGAAGTGAGGGGCTCCTTGCCTGATTCTGTAGGGGCTCCGATATGTAGAGGTTCTAATTCAGTCTGAGGACAAACTCGTCTTTTAACGGTAAACGACTACCTTACAATATCCACCGCTGGATATGAAGAATTCCTTCTTTTGAACTTCATTTCTAAAATGCCCTTTTTTTCACTCTTATTCACGTGGCTGCCAGCCTGCCATTATCATTTTTTCAAACCAGTTATTCTCCTTTATCAAGAAATTAAAATTCATGGGTCAGAATTTATTAATTACCATAGTATTTGGAAGGTAATTGTATTTTCCTTTTTAGTAATTATTTTATGATTATTCCATTTTGGGAATTAAAAATAATATTATATGATTACGATTATAGTTCGATATACATTATTCATATATCTTATCTTCGTCTAATTGATATTATATGTAAAAATTTTATGTTAATTAAAAAAATTGAATGTATACTATCGTAAATCGAATGTGTTATATTTAAATATTAGTTAATCAATGTGTTAGAATGTATTATATTCGAATATTAGTCAATCAATGTATACGATTTCACACAATATTATAAAAAAGAGAGCAAAATGAACAACACTTCACAGTGTGCAACGAAGTCATACCAAGTGATATTATTCGCTAGTTGTACCAATGGTTATACCGGTATGTAAGTGGTATATCAAAAAAAAATTATTTATTTATTTATTTTTAAACTTGTTATATTTAAGTGACACAGAACAACTATTTCAAAAACTCATATATATCGATATTATATTCGATATAGCAACCACGATCGAAACATATACTTTTATCGTTATATAACATGATATATTGAGTGTGTGACTTCATTGCTTACATTATCCTTAATCTTTTATTCAAATTGGATTAATGTGATTAGTTGGATTGTTCTATCTTATTAATTACAATTGTTTTCACTTGTTAATTATTGTGTTCAATTTAATGATATTGCAGCATTAATGTTTCAAATTCAAAGTGGTATTTTCGTAATAGATACAAAGTTGAGGGCATTTATGTCTGGGATATGGAGCCCCACTGAATCTGAAACTTTTTAAAAAAATTTCCTTTTCTTCTCAACGGCAGTAGCTTAAAACTGCAGCACCCCCCAAGTT
>RWGZ01001469.1:0-13344 GCA_009725065.1 Utricularia reniformis
TGCCGGTTGCGACATTTCGACATGTAGTCGTGACTACATGGACGAAAACTCGCGACTCCTGCATGCAAAATTTCGCGGATGGAACAAAATGTTGCGAGTGAGGGGCAAGGCGACGAAAACTCGCTACTACAGCCATGCATACATGCTCTCTCGAATTTTTGAGCGAAAAGTTGCGAGTCAAGGGTAGAGTTAGGTTCTCGCGACTTTTTGTACAAAAAGTCACGACTAGGTCATAAACTCGCGAAATCGGAACTTTGGGAAGTGTGCCAAGTGTCTGAACTCTTTTTTGGGGCTTAGGATCTTGTATTTATAGAAAAACTCGGCCCAATAAGTCAACTTAAGGTCCAAAAGCCCAATCTTAGTCAAATTAGCCCGACTTAGAAAATATCCAATTAAACCGGAATAAGTGTCACAGCACCCCAGAACTTCGAGAATGCACCCCGGTCGATCACTAGTAGCACATAATGTCGAGAAAATACCATGGAATATTATTTACCAGTTCAGTGTCTCCAAATGCTTAGAAGATAGCCAAAAATATCGTCTTAGGTCGCTAACGAGCTCTCCGAGTGCCAAATTACGAAAATACCCCTGTCATCATTTTCGACCGAAATCATCTAAAACAGCGCAAAACACCATCATAATCCTCATACGGGGGGCCAGCATGACTAAATTATGAGACTACCCCCAAAATCACAGTACTCAATAAATATAATAGAAAAACAACAAAATCATTTAGACACATCAGACGAGCCCCGGGGCTATCATAATTACATATATAACCCCGGACAATATCAATAGTCCCATGGTTTGCATATTCAGATTCTGAATGGTAAACCACATTATGTTAGCTCGTCTAGAAGTCTAGTAATTGTTCATACACTTTTTTAAGAAACCCATGAATAAGGCCGAAATCATCTCGCTGACATTAAGTGTATCATATTCCGAGTTCAATCGAGTTTTATACTCAGAGGGTATGTTCTTATACATATCGCTCTTTACTTTGCGTACCAACGCATTTCATTATACACTGAAATTCTGTTGCACCACTTCGATTCGTTAATCTTACGCAATCGAACTTAGAAAAAATTTATTAACTGCCTATAAAGAGGTTTCAATATTTGCATGGAGCTCTGACTTTCTGGCTTCTTTAAAATGTAGCTCTTCACAAATTAGGGGGATCACTAGATTCCTCAACTTCGCAATTCAATCTTGTTCTGGTCGTGATTGTTACTCTACGACCTCGAGCTCATATATTTTTTTCCTGCATAAGATATCCCCACATTCGAACAAGAACATCACTTTCTCAGCTTCGACAGGAGGTTGGTACTTACTCCTTTGCCATTCTCACTATTTCAGGGGAACTATCTTACGCCTACGGTCGATCATGTGCATCTTTTATATGCAGCTCGATTACCGGCTACCTGTAAAGGTTATCGTCTATATAGCATGCTTGTAAAACTTGTAAAAGATCATGTGTATCTTTTATATGAGGCGAAATGATGATTTATTGTCGCTTTATGATACGACCTCATAAAAAACAAAGTGTCTCTAGCCGACATCTAAGTATAGAAAGTAGGTCTCAACTTAATTGTAGTTTTGTCGGTCGTCGAATATTGTGTAGAGGGGCATATCGATTCCGGTAGGATCATTACCTTCCCACTAATTCTACTTCCCACATATATTATCTGAAAATTAAGATTCTTTCTTAAGTAAGTCTTTGTTGAGGGGAGAACTTCGCCTCGGAAGACATTAGCTGAACTCTATGAGTTATAAGAAGAGAAAACCGAGAAGCCCCGACTGGGAATCATATAGAGACAACATGGAACTAGGGCAATAACGTAAAATTACCTCACGAGAAAGCCGAGAATCGTTACATCTCCATCACCTCAATTTTAACCCCTCATATGTTTCATTTGATAAAATAAGTCTTCCGTTCCGTTTGAAATCACTTCCCTTTATTTGTGAATTTAATGTTTACCTTTACTTCGTCCCATCTCTAATAAAATTTTGCAACTTGATCTATCGTGATTGTTGCTGCTATATTCGGATTATTTCGGGCAAGAAAATCCATGGCATCTATAAAACAACTTTATGACATCTTCGACGATAAATAGGATAATCTGTGTCATGCACGCAATAATTCTCTAGACCGAATGGCCATAAATGATGAACCCAAGGCATCCATAAAATACTTAAGACCCATTCGCCATATGTTGAAAGAGTATGCACCTTTCGGGGAATTACTTGATCACTTTCATATGGATCTCGGTTAGACATCTTTGATCGTAAATGAGATCGTAACATAAGTTTCCTTACTATACATAAGGGAATTATCCTTGAATGTCGCAACCGCATTTAGGGGAGGGATCTTAATACATCCATCCAGTTTCTTGGCTCTTTCAACCGTAAACAAAAAATACGAGACGGTCATGTGACAATTACTGGACGCGCCGGTCACACTAGATAACAATACAGGCTCATCCGCTTAACAAACTTTAGCTTGTTCGTCGTTGACATAACCGAGCGCCCAACAATAACTTCCTTCTATCTCTTTGACTTATCTAGTTGACATCCGGAGAATGGGCAAGGGACACAACGTTGTTCGAGACAAAGATACGTCATCATGTCGGACAGTTCTACGGACTTATCAAACGAATATTATGTGGCATGGACGAGACAACTGTCTTTCTTTACTTACTGTTCGAAACGAATCCACTTCGTAGGCCGCTTTAAAATCTTTCTCGAGATATTTTTAATGTATAAATTTGCTCATTCACCAATAAGCCAACTTTCGTGTCATAAGCTATAAAAAGGCTACCATGAATGAGACCTCTTAATCATCAAATAGGCAAATATTAATGTCATTAAACATCATTATTCGGGCAAACATTTACTTCAGAATATTCCTTGTTGTAGTTCGCTTCTCCGATCGCTTTGATCATAACTTCTTAGAATATTCCTTGTTGTGGTTCACTTCTCCGATCGCTTTGAGCATAACTGCTTTGATCATAAATGTGAGTCCCAGTTGTAATAGAATTTAGTTGAATTAACATCATCGGGCAAATATTTGGCCGTTCTAACCATTTATCCTAATGAAATCCATGAATATGATCCATCGGCAAATAAATGCACGTGTAGATTATTAAGCCAAATGACGGATTTTTCAGACAATGGCCACTTTTATAAGGGTATAATTTTACAATTTCGATAATATCTGAGAGTGTCCGGTCATAACTAACGAGAATTAATACCAAAAGACCATCACTTGGTCAATTTGATTGTAAACACTCTTCTCTTGATTGTAAATAACTTAGTATTCCTTGTCGTATAATGAAACTTTCATTCATTTCTTTTCAATTTTCCTGATAGCTTCAAGAAAAATCTCACTCCGGAGAATCTGAATCGAGAAGTTAACCCCCAAAAGAATAATAGCTTTCCATATGATTAGTTTCCCGATTAGGGATAAGTAATCCTTCGACAGGAATTAGCGAAGAGATATTCGCAAATGTGATAGAGATTCCAGATAATCACATAAAGCATTTACAATAGTTCCGAGCATGGGTACCAGCCCTCAGTAATCACATAATTTTGTGGAATGTAAACCATAAGGCGAACTTTTGGCCATTTTGATTGTTTACTTAAGTGAAAACCATGAATACGATCACAAAACTCATACCGGCCATTCCAATCAAAATTGAAAATGTGTGATCTTTTAGCATAATGTATCCCTCGGCGATGATAGGTAAACCAATCATGTAACAATATACTTTGATAAATTCTTTCTCCGACAATAAATAACAAGATTTTTTCCGGGGTAATCTGCCATGAATTTCGTAAACAATGATATCTCTATCGCACAAATGACATTAAGTCTTTCTCATAGTAATATGTTCTCGAAGAACTTGCATTCTCGCTGAGTATAAATTTGCACTCGAGATAAGTTTAACGAAGCACTTGCATATCTGTTTGAACGTTCTTTTCTAGCATAAACTTGCACAGTGACTATCACGCTTTCCCATCGGCATTGCACTGTGGTCATCACATTGTCCCACCGGTATAAACTTGCACCCGAGGTCATCACGGTGCAACTTGCACCGCGGCATCAAATTGTCCCGTCGGTATAAACTTGCACCTGAGGTTATCACGGTGCCAACTTGCACCAGGGCATCACACTGTACCGTCGGTATAAACTTGCACCCGAGGTCNGCCATGAATTTCGTAAACAATGATATCTCTATCGCACAAATGGCATTAAGTATTTCTCATCGTAATATGTTCTCGAAGAACTTGCATTCTCGCTGAGTATAAATTTGCACTCGAGATAAGTGTAACGAAGCACTTGCATATCTGTTTGAACGTTCTTTTCTAGCATAAACTTGCACAGTGACTATCACGCTTTCCCATCGGCATTGCACTGTGGTCATCACATTGTCCCACCGGTATAAACTTGCACCCGAGGTCATCACGGTGCAACTTGCACCGCGGCATCAAATTGTCCCGTCGGTATAAACTTGCACCCGAGGTTATCACGGTGCCAACTTGCACCACGGCATCACACTGTACCGTCGGTATAAACTTGCACCCGAGGTCATCACGGTGCCAACTTGCACCGCGGCATCACATTGTCCCGTCGGTATAAACTTGCACCCGAGGTCATCACGGTGCCCACATGCACCGTGGCATCAAATTGTCCCGTCGGTATAAACTTGCACCCGAGGTCATCACGGTGCCCACTAGCACCACGTCATCACATTGTCTCGTTTGTATAAACTTGCACGCGAGGTCATCACGGTGCCCACTTGCACCGCTACATCGCATTCTCACCGTCGGTATATACTTGCACCCGAGGCCATCACATTCTTGCCTCAGGTATATACTTGCACACGGGGCCATCACACTCTCGCGGCTGGTATATACTTGCACCCGGGGCAATCACACTCTCGCCGCCGGTATATACTTGCACCCGAGGTCATCACGGTGCCAACTTGCACCGAGGCATCACATTGTCCCGTCGGTATAAACTTGCACCCGAGGTCATCACACTCTTGCCGTCGGTATCATGTAACAATGTACTTTGATAAATTCTTTCTCCGACAATAAATAACAAGATTTTTTCCGGGGTAATCTGCCATGAATTTCGTAAACAATGATATCTCTATCGCACAAATGACATTAAGTATTTCTCATAGTAATATGTTTTCGAAGAACTTGCATTCTCGCTGAGTATGAATTTGCACTCGAGATAAGTTTAACGAAGCACTTGCATATCTGTTTGAACGTTCTTTTCTGCATAAACTTGCACAGTGACTATCACGCTTTCCCATCGGCATTGCACTGTGGTCATCACATTGTCCCGTCGGTATAAACTTGCACCCGAGGTCATCACGGTGCCCACATGCACCGCGGCATCAAATTGTCCCGTAGGTATAAATTTGCACCCGAGGTCATCACGGTGCCCACTTGCACCACGTCATCACATTGTCCCGTTTGTATAAACTTGCACGCGAGGTCATCACGGTGCCCACTTGCACCGCTACATCGCATTCTCACCGTCGGTATATACTTGCACCCGGGGCCATCACATTCTTGCCTCAGGTATATACTTGCACTCGGGGCCATCACACTCTCGCGGCTGGTATATACTTGTACCCGGGGCAATCACACTCTCGCCGCCGGTATATACTTAGGTCATCACCGTGCCAACTTGCACCGCGGCATCACATTGTCCCGTCGGTATAAACTTGCACCCGAGGTCATCACACTCTTGCCATCGGTATCATGTAACAATGTACTTTGATAAATTCTTTCTCCGACAATAAATAACAAGATTTTTTCCGGGGTAATCTGCCATGAATTTCGTAAACAATGATATCTCTATCGCACAAATGACATTAAGTATTTCTCATAGTAATATGTTTTCGAAGAACTTGCATTCTCGCTGAGTATAAATTTGCACTCGAGATAAGTTTAACGAAGCACTTGCATATCTGTTTGAACGTTCTTTTCTAGCATAAACTTGCACAGTGACTATCACGCTTTCCCATCGGCATTGCACTGTGGTCATCACATTGTCCCACCGGTATAAACTTGCACCCGAGGTCATCACGGTGCAACTTGCACCGCGGCATCAAATTGTCCCGTCGGTATAAACTTGCACCCGAGGTCATCACGGTGCCCACATGCACCGCGACATCAAATTGTCCCGTCGGTATAAACTTGCACCCGAGGTCATCACGGTGCCCACTTGCACCACGTCATCACATTGTCCCATTTGTATAAACTTGCACGCGAGGTCATCACGGTGCCCACTTGCACCGCTACATTGCATTCTCACCGTCGGTATATACTTGCACCCGGGGCTATCACATTCTTGCCTCCGGTATATACTTGCACTCGGGGCCATCACACTCTCGTGACTGGTATATACTTGAACCCGGGGCAATCACACTCTCGCCGCCGGTATATACTTGCACCCGAGGTCATCACGGTGCCAACTTGCACCGCGGCATCACATTGTCCTGTCGGTATAAACTTGCACCCGAGGTCATCACGGTGCCCACATGCACCGCGGCATCAAATTGTCCCGTCGGTATAAACTTGCACCCGAGGTCATCACGGTGCCCACTTGCATCACGTCATCACATTGTCCCGTTTGTATAAACTTGCACGCGAGGTCATCACGGTGCCCACTTGCACCGCTACATCGCATTCTCACCGTCGGTATATACTTGCACCCGGGGCCATCACATTCTTGCCTCCGGTATATACTTGCACCCGGGGCAATCACACTCTCGCCGCCGGTATATACTTGCACCCGAGGTCATCACGGTGCCAACTTGCACCGCGGCATCACATTGTCCTGTCGGTATAAACTTGCACCCGAGGTCATCACACTCTTGCCGCCGGTATATACATGCACCCAGGGCCACAGCAGAAATGGACCAGCCTCCGACGAGGGCACGACCCTCGCCGGCAAATCATGGAGGAGTCAGCTCCCGAGGTCATCACACTTTTGCCGCCGGTATATACTTGCACCCGGGGCCACTGCAGAAATGGACCAGCATCCGACAAGGGCGCGACCCTCGCCGGCGTGTCATGGAGGAGTCACGTATAAACTTGCACCCCGTTTTGCCAAGGAAACATGCTCGGTACTAAGCCGGCTATCTCATAATAAATCCAGCCCTTTAACATATTCCAATAATATCTATGTACTGACGATTCTGCAGCGGACATGAAGACTCATCATGTTCAAAGTATTTTGACACAGTATCTAATTTACGAGTTTGAAAATGATCGACTACAAGACATGCGGTACATTGCATTTCTAATCTAACCTATTATTTTATTCCATCCTCCATCAAACTAAAATACAATGGACCTACTCCTATCTTACCAGTCCCCTAGTCGATTGAATACATGTTGTCAAAAAAGATACTCAAAAAATTAGAATATGACCATAAAAAAGAGGGGAAGTTTTATTTTAAATAGATCGATGAGTCACGTCAATACATAATACTTGCGCAAATTGGAAATATGCCAAGTCCGCGGCAGCTCATCTCCACTCATATTCGCAATCTTATACGTTCCTTCTCTCACCACCGTCGTGATTTCATACCAAATTTCCCACTCCATGTACAATGTGCATGGAATTTAACAACAATTAATAGCAATGAACGCAATTGTAATAACATACCTCAATTTGACTAGTTGTGCTCCTTACGGGGTTCTTAATACATCGGAGATTTAGCTTTCACTTATCTCAGTAAAATCCATTAGTGACTCTGAAAGTCCTAGGCATAGAATGCAACATAGCATAATATTGCACGCATTATTCACTCGTGCTTTTCCCCAAAAAATTGTGTGCAATGTCTAACATCAAAAATAGAATTGAAACATTAGAGGGAGCTTCGTTTGCCGCTCCCAGGCACGAGGCACTGTTTCTGCTAGACATGATAATACTTACATAATTCACTTGCTGGCTTTACAAAGAGTTCATTGCATTATATGTCGCCAAGTCGTCAGGAATCCCAAACTAGCAAACAATGTGATCAGAACGAAACATCTCATTTCATGTTCCCAAACTCGGGATACTTATTCAGCTTATACACGTTCAATGTCTCATTTCAATACCATAATGTGCAATTCCTTCATGTCCACAGCCATCGCGAAGGCTCATACTAATGTCAGTCCCCATGTGTCGAATGGGAAATCATGAACAATTGTTTAATTGTCGCCACATATACTCAGAGCAAATATGACTCAACTTATAATTTCGCTTGCGATATTCACCATAGATACTTAGGGCAACACTCGCCCAATTTCCAACTTAACTTGCAATATTTATCTCATCCTCTTCTCACACTCAACATAGTCCCCGACATACTATTCTTTCTTGAATGCACTTAGATTGGCACAAGATGATCAGCGGAGATATAAATTGTTTACTAACCGATTCTACTTGCCACTTCTAGTACTGATAAGCAAACTCGGTTCCCAATTACAGGATTCCAAAAATTGACCTTCATCTTGAGATAACCTCATTAGTGATTTCTCCATAATGAGGATAGATACGAATATTCTCTTGCATCGCAATACACTTCTCTGTATAAGATACAAACATTATTCTGAATACCCCACAAATGCATAAAATGCCTAATTTCATTAAACGTCTTTGTTCAGCAATCTGGTTGACAATATTTATCTGCTAACTTGGGGGTAAATCGGTTAACAATATAGAGGCAATAGACTAACGGATTAGTCCTCGAGCGTAAAGACATGACTTTCCGCTAATCGATAATAAGTGTGAAATATTTTAATAACAATGGGTTTCAATCCCTTCAACAAACTCTCATTCTTCCGAGTGAAATAAATTCCAGATTCCTTGTATTTGCCCCCTCAAGGTTGCTGGTTCAACGGATCACGATTATATAATCTTCATATTAATTCAAAACTACTATAATATCCTCACATTCTTCCATATTTGCAAAACGTTTATACTCGCAAGTCCTCAATGTTGACTGAATTAGATTTGCGAAACTCGCATATGTCCACAATCTCCAACAAGAACCATAAGAAATTCCGCTCATAACAACGTACTTAGCGTACTAGTTTTATCATGTGGAAACTTTTTGGTGTATATCTCATTACTGGGTTAAATATCATGAATCTTCGTTTCCCCAATCATCGAAACATGCATAGTACCAAGAGCGGACACTGAAAATGTGACAATGTCATGTAATTATTCTCCTCAACGTTTCCTTGAAAGGAAATTAATCACTCGGTCCTTTCTTGCCATATGTAGTTTTGAATATACAATCACTCATGCGACGATCACAAGATCTTAGTTCTTCTCTCTCAACAAGTCTAAGGTCGGTTCACCGAAATTCGACCTTTTGTAGTTTCCTGCTAACATCATTATGACCCCTATTTCTCATCATCGAACCCAACTAAGGCAACACTTATGACTTTTTTGAATGTGCAAAGTATAAACCCAAAGGTTTCCGAGGAGGAGTAGAGACATAAACGGATCGATACTTATATAACATTTCCAAACTTTAGAAGCCACCCGACTATGTGCGAAAGAATATAAAATTTTCCTTGATTGATAATTTATCAATTTACATTTCTCTTGCAAACCTCATATACCAAGAAAAATTTCTGTTTTTCACCAAAAACTCACATCTAGGAGGATTCCACCTCATTCAATACTTCTTCAATATACTCAATCACTCGCTCAAATATTAGAAATGATTATTTCCATACCGGTTTTTATCTGTACACCATTACTATTGACTTTCATACATTCTTCTTCTTACATCTTTAAATATTGATTTCATCGATCGTTGGTACATGGCATCTGGATTTTTGAACCAAAAGGCATAATTGGAAAACTACAATCCAATCTTAGATATAGGTCTTATGACTAGGCTTCACTTGACTAAATGAAATCAATTCAAGCTCTCTAGGTATCGTTCGACTTTGGAGCCATCACTAGGTCTGTGACCGACTATGTGTATTTCACAAGTTCTACGAGCCCTCCTTGCAACACGATTTCCACATCTTCAAATATGTATCTTTTCATTTTAACGGGAGAATATCCATTTCTTTCGAGGAACTTAATTGCATCTTAAAATTTCCTTAATACTAGATGTTTGANACCACGTTAGACGAGCTCCCGGGTGAGAATAAATACAAGAGAATACACCCGGGTAATATCACTAAGTGTTATGAATTCGCAAGAGTTGGCCGAGTTGCGGTCCGTAATAATGCCCGCCATTCGCCACCTGCACGCTCCAGATCTGCGGATCAAACGGAGATAGATGAAGATTTGGAAGAGCGTCGGCGTAGGTTAATTGCTCAGTTAGACCAAGTCGAAGCACAAAGGAGAGCCCAGAGGAACAATGTTACCCCGGATCCCGTGAATGATGAGGTGGCAGAGGAGGATACCGATCGCGTTCCGGAACCGCGAGCAAATACTGCAGCAACCGGAGAGCAGAACGATACTCTGCAAAAGATTGGAGTGTTGATCGAGTTAAAGTTTAAGGAGATGAGTGGGAAGATGGAACAAAATGAGGCCAGGATGAATCAATTGGAGGCCAACCTGGCTCTTGGCCAGGAAAGGAGACCAGTGTACGGGGAGCATACCCGAGATACTCATCAGATATCAGCTTATGAGGGAGATTATACTGAGAATGAGAGGGCTATTGAGCCCACTGGTAGTCGAGGAAAATTTCTGCCATCAATGGAAGTTTTGCAAAGTCCGTGGAACACTTCAAATGCTTTATCTCTGTTTTCCATGGCAATTATTAGTGCCACCCGTTCTGAGTTTATTGAAATGCCCAAGGATCTTCCGCAGTATCGCGGGTCGACTAACCCACATGCTCATACATCAAATTTGGATATTCATGTAAGTTTGATGAATTTCAGTGATGCGGCCATGTACTTCGCTTTTTGCCGCTCCTCTTAAGGAATCAGCCATCCGATGGTTTAAACGGTTAACGAGGCGCTCAATTGTTTCATATAAGAACTTTAAGGATCAATTCTATTCAGCTTTCAATGTGCCCACAAAGTCTTTTTCTTCTTTGACCGCGTTGCGGTATGATTCTTCGGAAAGGTTGTTTGGTTTTATTACCCGTTTTGAGACCGAGTGTAGGAAGATACCTCGGATTACTGTAAGTGAGAAGGTTGGGGTGCTCCAGCTTATTCTAGCTGGACACCCATTATGTAACTCTTTGAATCGAGACTCCCCGGAAAGTATGGAGGATTTGGCGTTGAGATGTACACAGTACATTCGAGAAGATGAAGGATTGCGGGATCATGGAGTTATCGAGATTCGGGCGTATGGGTCTCATAATATTGTTGCAAGTCGTGGGCTGGATAAAATTGTCCAGCCTGCAAAGTCTAAGTTGAGAGTATTTCCTACGTACATTTATGAACAAATTTTCGCAATAATTGAGCAAAAGAAGGGTGGATCTCTTCGTTACCCCCTCCTTTGCAAGAACCAACGCCGGGGACTTACGAGTCCCTTGTATTTTGTCGTTTTCATCTGAGTTTTGGACACGCAACGAATGATTGTCGGGAATTGATGTCTGAGGTGGAAAGATTGCTAGAGTTGGGTCAGCTTGATGAACTGATCAGTACTGTGAAGACTCTACCCGAGTCTAAGCTGGGAAAGATTGATATAAGTGTCTTGGAGGCGACGACGCCTAAACCCCTAAGGGCCGATGCGCCACGGCAAAATGCAAGAGGACGTGGATATGGAGGACAGCGTGGCCAGCGTCAAGGAGGTGGCCAGAGAGGATTCTTTAATGGTGGTAGACAAAACCAAAGAGGTGGAGGAAGAGGAAACCACTATCATGGCCGCGGCAGAAATTAGCGGCAAAGAAATCAGCAACGGTATAGGTATGAAGCTTACCCACCAGCCCCTGCGAATAAGCACGCACTACCTCCTCCTCCGGCTGACCCCAACCAGGGTCATCCTATTTTGAATGTTGAGAACACTCAACCGAGGTGGAGTAATCTAGGCACCAACATTTTGACTAACGCGGGGGGAAAAAGTGTCGGCGATTCGAATCGCACCCGCAAACGTTCTTATCAGGCATTAGATCCGAAGGGGTGCTTTATGGAAGTGAACATGGTCCAGTTAACGGATTTGGATAAAATGACAATCTCTTTCGGTCATGAAGATTTATCTGGGGTTTTCTCCCCACAAGATGATGAATTGGTTGTCTCCCCTATTATTGCGAATCATCCTGTTTCTCGAGTGTTAGTTGATACTTGAGCTGCTACCAATATATTGACTCTTGCAGCCTTTTGAGCAGATGGCATTGAAAGAAACCACCCAACTCGAGCTCGTGCACACAAAGTTAGTTGGTTTTAATAATAGCGTTGTTGCGGCTGATTGATCTGTTTTTCTGCCGGTAACCTTGGGCGATCCCAAAATTTCAAGAACTTTGATTGTCGAATATGTGGTGGTGAATCTCCCTATACTCCCTTATAATGCGATCCTTGGGAGAAGCTGTTTGAACCTATTTGGAGTTGTGGTATCTCAAAAAAATTTGATGATGAAGTTCCCAATACCGTTAGGGGTTGGGAAGATGAAGGGAGATCAAGAGCTGGCGCGCTCTTGTTATAATGTGATGTGTAGAAGTGGTATGGACGGATCAAAAGCGAAGTTCCCTTTTTGTATGGTGGAATTCTCGTCCAATGAAGTCATCGATACAAATGACGGACTGTCTCTCAGGAAGTTTAAAGAGAACGATATGAAGATGGAGCCTTTGGGAATCAAGACAGTGCCTTTATTCTCCGGTAATCTTGAAAAGACAGTGACGATCGGTTTCGAGATGTCACCAGAGGATGAGAAGGAGTTCATCAGAAGAAGAGGAAGTTCTCCCCAGAGAAAGAGAGGGTGATTGATGAGGAGGAGGAAAGTTTGTTGCAGGCAGGATTCATAGAGCATGTTAGATACGCGGATTGGGTCGCGAATCCAGTGGTGGTCCCAAAGTCGAATGGTGGCTGGACAGTTTGCATTGATTTTACTGATTTGAATAAAGCATGCCCGAAGGATCCGTATCCGCTGCCGGCCATTGACATGATGGTGGATGTGGTCTGTGGCTTTGAATTCCTTAGTATGTTAGATGCTTTTAAGGGATATAATCAATTTTTTATGCATTGTGAGGACAAGTTGTTTACTTCATTTATGACAAATAAAGGCATTTTTTGCTATAGAGTTATGCCATTTGGGTTGAAAAATGATGGGGCCACCTATCAACGTTTAATGAATTCGATGTTCAAAGATATGATCGGAAAATCTTTGGAGGTTTATATCGACGATATATTGATAAA
>RWGZ01001469.1:14266-101167 GCA_009725065.1 Utricularia reniformis
TTTCTTATCGGCCGCATTGTCCTCTTTGGCCTTCCTCAGCTTCTCCTCAGTTTGCTCTCGGATCTCCTTCAACTTGTCCTGTGCGTACTTCTCGTTGACCTTGAGGGTTTCTATGGATTGCTCTAGGGCGTGCCTTTGCCCGATATGAAAAGCTGAATTTTCCGTCAGCTCGCTGCGGTGAGCTCGAAGCAAAGATTCAATTGGTTTGCTATGCTCTTCTCGGAGTGCTGCCATCTCCTGGGCATGCTTATCTAGCTGATTCGGCATCAGCTTCTCCGCTGCCTTCTTCGTCTGCTCCCCAATAATATCCGGAGAGTCGAGCTCCGAGTGTCTAAGCATACAGTATTCCCCTACTACATCTGCGGTGCCCAACTCGATTATCGTCCGCTCCATCTGAAATGAAAACAAGAATGGTTAGTACATATGACGTAAAGATAAAGTTATAGGGAAGTTATTGCTAGTGTCGCAACGAACCTCCCCAATGGCGCGACGCATCGTCGCGGTCTGACTCATTAACCGACCAACGTCGGTAAACACCGTGTGGTCATCCCGACCACGAGGTGGCAACTCTGGGTTGCGCTCCAAATATGCCAGGGCCGGCCGATTCGATACATTGTCACCTCTCGGAATTTGAAAGGTGAGTCCGTCCTTTATCAACACGAAGCTGGCCCGGCGTCCCATATCAAGCCATTCCTTAACCGTTAGTCTCGGGATGTCATGTATACGGAAGGCGTCGATAAATTCGGCGGTTAACCCACTCTTTCTGATGGGTTCCGCGATCTCCAAGATGGTGGGACTCTCCGCCGGTCTCTTCCCCTTGTCCGGACGGGTGCCTTGGCTGGTATCTCCCTCCGGACGGGTTTGTTGGCATATTCCCTCCACCACCGGGTCCATCGGCTGGTCCTCGCTAATCTCGTCCTCCTCGTCGTCCCCGATGATATCCACTAATGATTCGGCAAAGTCGTACATGCTTTCATCGGGGGTGGGCTCCTCAACAGCGTACTCTAATCGCCGAGACAAGAGGATTAGGTCTTCGGGACTCTCAGTAATTGCTGCAGCCGGCTCCTCATTTACCGGCTCGGGATTGGTCACCGTTGCAGCAGATTGTGGTGGTGGAGGAGTGTCGCGTCTTATTTCCCCAGTCGGGGATGCCACCTCTTGTAGACTTGACGCCAACTCGGCCGCGACAGTTCGGTTCCGAGTCCCCGGTAGCGCCTCGAAGATGAGCTCATCATCCTCCGCAAGTAGGTCACGGAGGAAATTCAGCCGGTCCCCTTTCTTTGTTGGATCCTTAGCTGGAGCCATTATTTTATCTGCAAGACAAGTAAGTTAAGTGAGAAACGCGAAGTGGAAATTTGAAACAAGTTAAATCAAGTTTCTAAGGTTCTTTCCTATCAAAGAAGAGTTATCAAGTTTAGCCCCGATATGAATATACCGTTCAGATAACTAGTAGTTCTCTACTAAAATGGGGTGGGATCGGAAGAAGGTTGAAAGCAACCAGGATCGGGGCGTAGAATAAGGTCTTCACGGTCCAGTCAGCGCCGTCCGACCTAGCGCATTCGAGGAGTGCCTTCCTCAGAAGTCTCTGAAGGGTCGTCCGAGGAATAGGGCCGTAGGCTTCAGGGAAAAATGGTTCCCCTTCAACGGGGAACCGCCAAGGAAAACTTAGAGGAGACAGCCTCGTATCCCCCACACCACAAACAAAAAAGAAGTGTTTCTTCCAGTCGTGATTGGAGTGGGGGGTAGAAAAAGGGAACGGGCTTGTCTTGTGCCTCGGGCGGAAAAATATACAACCTTGGGCACCAAAATTGGCGGCAGTACTAATGTGGAAGATTTGAAAGAAAAGGTCTATGGTCAAAGGAATGCAATTCACCTCCATGAATATTATGAAGGCGACGACAAAAGAGATTGAATTAGGGTTCAGTTGGAAAAGATGAATTTGTAGATGTGAGAGCAATTCTACGAGGAAAGGATGAAGAGGGAAACGCAGGCCACATTTAAATATTCAAGAGAAATAGTGTGGGTGGCGATCGGAGGTGTCAAAAGACTGTCGGTAGGTTCAGGTTGATATAAGACACAATCGGAAGGGAGATAATACTGTTCAAGAATCGATACCCACTTCCAAGCATGCATGCTATAAGGTTGGTTAAAGGATTTGAGGGCTTTAACCGCGGAGCTTTGAGGGCCGAGGGTGTTTTCGAGACGAGCGATCCTCTCGAAAAAAAAAGAATTTATTGTGGAAAGGCAAGGAGGAAAAGGGGCTGTGATCGAATCGAAACTCCCCGAACTGGATGAGGAGTCCGAATGATCTGAGGATGAAGTAGTGGCGGAGCCCGAGGATTCGGTGCGATCGGAAGTCATTGGTATAATTTAATTCAATTTTATTTTTTGAAATTATTTTTACAAATTTTATTAAGTGTCTCGCAAGTTATTGGCGAAAAGTCGCGAGAATTACTATTTAAGTCCTTAGTCGCGACTTGTGGAAGATATGTCGCGAGAAACACAGTACTCGCGAGTTATGGTTATATGTCTGGTCCAAGGAAGTCGCATGTCATGGTCGCGACTGGCACAGTACTCGCGAGTTGTTGAAGTTGTAAGAAGTCGCGAGTTGCGATATGTCGCGGATAGCACAGTGTTACGATAAGCCGCGGGTTACGATAAGTTGCGAGTGCAAGGGATTCCGCGCGAGAAAATGAGTTATGAAGGGTGTACATGGTATTTATAGGGGTGATATCCCGAGTCGAAAAATCCTGAAATTTTCACACGAGCTTAGAATCTGACGTTCTTAGTGTCAAAACGATCGTATTGACGAGAGAATTTCAACCGTACTAAAGATTTTCTCGGCGGGGCTCCCGAACGATAATCGGCTTTCCCGACGTGCTGGTGATATATGGTTTACGACTCAGAATCTGAATCTGAAAACCAGGGGACTATTGATATTACCCGGGTATATTCTCTTGTATTTATCCTTACCCGGGGGCTCGTCCGATGTGGTTATGTAGTATTTTCGATGTTTTCATATTTTATCACAAGGAATTCCCAGGGGGTATTCTCGTAATTCAGGCTCGCTGGGCCCCGTATAAAGTTTTTGTAGGCGTTTTGGGATGTTTTGAGTTATCCCGGCCCCGGACGGGGCCAGGGGTATTTTCATAATTTTCCACCCGGGAGCACATCGGTCGGGTGCAACGATGTTATGTGGCTGCGTATTCACTTCTTCGAGGCAAAGAACTAATTTGCGAGGTTTTCCGTTATTTTCTCATCGTATTTCCAACTAATATCTCGATCGGGATAGGTTCCCGAAACTTCGGGATCAACATGGCATTTATTATATTATAATTGGAGGTTATGTAAGTGTTTTGGGCTAAGTGAAGTAAACTGGGCTTATGGGCTCAAGTAAGTGAAGTTTGACTGGATTTCTCTATAAATACAAGCTCTAGTGCATTTGGACGGGTTCAGACTGTTATCACACTTTCCAAGGCAAAGTACTATTCTGCATACTGTAGAGTCGCGACTTTTCGTCCGTTATCGCGACTTGTTGCCTGAGTCGCGACTTATTGATCTTCATCCCGCATCTGCGATTTGTTGCTGATACAGTGTTTTTCGAGAGTTGTTTCTGGTATAGTGTTTTTCGAGAGTTGTTTTTAGTACAGTGTTTTTCGAGAGTTGTTGCTGGTACAGTGTTTTTCGAGAGTTGTTGCTGATACAGTGTTTTTCGAGAGTTGTTGCTGGTACAGTGTTTGTCGAGAGTTGTTGCTGATACAGTGTTTTTCGAGAGTTGTTGCTGATACAGTGTTTTTCGAGAGTTGTTGCTGGTACAGTGTTTTTCGAGAGTTGTTGCTGATACAGTGTTTTCGCGAGTTGTTGACCACAACTCGCGGCTGCCAGCCTTTCTAGCCCGACTGAGTATTTTCGATCGTTTTTGGAGCCGTTTTTGCCCGTGTTATTATTTTCACCTCATTGTACTTGTATCCTTTGATTATTATAGTGGAAACCAAGGTAGAGCTTCGCTCTCCCGAGGACGTAAGCTCACATATTGTGGGCCCAACCTCGTATATCGCTCGTGTCCTCATTACAATATAATTTCGAGTTATTAAAAATTGACTGATCTAAAAATAAACACTCCAATATATTTTTAGACTATATCACTTGTAATAGAGGGGCGGGCGTATATAAGGGATCCACCTTTCTTCTATTTAATCATGGCGAGAAATATACTTGAACCTGAATAAATACACTTACAATTGAATTCCAACAGGGTTTGCATGTTGGACTTCGGCATCGATAAATTCGATCGAACCCATGATTTACGACAACGTCATGTGACCATAAGTATTCAATCTTTCATTTCTCGAATATGTTGTGCGTATGTGAATCCAAGCTCTTCCATACTTTAATATGGATCCTCTAAAAACCAACCACGATCAACCTTTCTCATGTTCTCCATAACCTCTCATTTTGCTCCGAACTTTATTTCTTACATTATCATTGTCGAAACGTAGTATAAAACTTGTCATGATCCTTCAAAAATTCACAAATCGAATTAAATGGGTGATCTCAGATCGGAACTATGATCGTGGTGATATTATTGCTATTGACACCGTCGCCTATCCTTGGGAACCATCACATATTCCACATGACAATCCGCATATACTCATGTAACCTCTTATCCTTTCATGTAATCGGTAAATAGTGTTGACTTGGAACTTCCAACTTTCCGTAACAAACATTCTCGCCAACCATTTTGTGCACATATATACAATCAAGCAATACGTGAACAAATTCCTCCAATGCAACTACGCATCCGCTCATTTTCCATGTGAGGTTCACGTTTCTCACAAGGGCCAATCAACCGCTGGTCCATGCAATACTCACAATAGCCACAAAACTAGTTAGAAAAACATACGACCTCTGCAAAGGATCGTTATGCCATGCCAATATAACTCATACTTGAATCCCAATATCGAATGTTTGAAAAACTTCGTAAACTATTAGAACTATCGGAAAACATACTCTTCCAATAAACCGGCAAAAGTACATTGAAGTTCATCAAACTGATATGGACATCCAGATTTGATACCGTGAACATAAAATAGCTCGGGTATGTCCGCCATATACCCATTTTCTTTGCAACCGAGGTCCATATTGACCTCTTACATATCCCTGCTACAGAATATGATCCTTTCGATCATTCGAAATATGGATCATTTTCGATTAATAGACCTAAATGAAATAGTGAATGTCACCGAAATCCGACCCGAAAAATATCACACTATCAAATCACCGTGTGATTGTATACATAAAATGGAGCCTCTCGTAAAATTTTGGTTGTGATATTTTTTTTTTTGGACCCTTACATCCCTTTCGCATGTCTTCGGCACATATTCATACAATATGATAATCTTCCAATGCACTCATAAATATATCCCCCCTGATGAAATCCCGCTCCGGAGGTTGGTAGATTTTCCCAATACTGAGCTGAATACTCTGTAAAATATCACTCTTTCGCCTTCTACTACATAAGGGTTGCAATCTGATACACTTTCTTCATCAATATCACTCTCATGTTAGGAATCCCGTATCCTCACAATACATAACAAGCTCCAAGCTCAGCACAAGAGCTCTCAATGGAATTAAGTCTCGGGTCCCCACGGACGGCGCCAAACTGATCTCGTCTAAAAATGTTTTAGAGTGTTTATTTTTAGATCAGTCAATTTTTAAATTATTCGGAGTTCAATTTAAGTGGGGACACGAGCGATATACAAGGATGGGCCCACAATGTGTGGGCTTACGTCCTCGGGAGAGCGAAGCTCTACCGTGGTTTTCACTATGATTTTCAACAAATACGAGTACAATGATATAATGACAACATTATTGATGAGAACGGCTCGGAAAACGATCGAAAACACTCTGTTACGTCAAAACTGCCGAAAACTCGCGAGTGAGGGGGTGGTCGCGAGTTTTCGTTCCAGCAAGGTCTCGCGAACAGTAAGCGCCTAACAGACACTCGCGAACAGTAACTCCGAACAAGAACTCGCGAACAGTAACTTCTATGTGCAGTCACGAGATTTGGTGCGAAATCTCGCGAATAGTGGCACAAACGGTGTGGTCGCGGGATTTGGTTCAAAATCTCGCGAACAGTGGCTGAAAAACGAAGTCTTGCGAATCCTGATGAAAGTCTTGCCTTGGGAGATACAAAAAGAGTCAGGGTCCTTTTTCAGTGCATTGGGGCTCATATTTATAGAGAAATCCAACCCAATTAATAAGATTCAGGCCAGGAGCCCAATTTCATTGGATTAAGCCCAAAGTACCTAAATAATATTCAATTAAATTAGAATAAATGTCATTATGCAATAAAACTTCAGAAATGTATCTCGATCAAGAATTAGCCGGAAATATCGATGAGAAAATACCGGAGAACCTCGTAAAATAATTCATTGTTTCCAGGTATCAAATATTCAGCCAAAATTGTTGCCACAACTTACCGGCACGCTCCTCGGGTGCCAAATTACGAAAATACCCTTGGCTCCGCCCGGGTCCGAATATGTCCGAAACTGCTAGAAACGTAAGTTAAATGCTAATATGCAGGTCCGGGAAGTCCAAATTATAAGAATACCCCCAAAATTATAGAATGACGAAAATACACGAGAATACCGAAAATACCATCTAGCCACGTCGGACGAGCTCCCGGGATGCCATAATGATGAAAATATCCCCGGGTAATATCAAATGGAAATGCGAGTTGTTTTGTTTTCGTTAAGAATCAGCTTCTCCTGAAAAAAAACAGCAAGCACGAAGTGCTTAACCATTCTAACCAAATATATTGACAGAACTTACTTGTGGCGCCTTTTTAACATTAGGTGTATGAGATGCATTGCTTTGTGCCGGACTGCCAAATGATATGTTCTGTCGAAAAAAAAATAGAACATATAAAGAATACTACTAACATATGTAAACAACGAAATCAAAACAGATGCTAACGCGTGCCGTATTCGAAGAGCCGCTCCGAGGGCATTCCTCAGTGCTTTTGGCTTCATACTTCGTAGTCTTAGCCTGTTTCGAATAAGCACACAAATATAACAAACACAACAACAACGAACTTAAAGAGGTATGTCAATTGTTTCTATTAACGAATGTACCTTAAACTGTTCTCCTTGTTTGCCACTAGCTTTTGGGCAGCATTGCTTGTTATGGCCACGAAATCCACACAACTGACATCTCATTTTGCGTGTTGCAGTTTTGGTTGGAATTGCATGTGTTTTCTAATTTTTACTTGGTCTCCCCGCCTTTCTCTTTTTGAACACTGGAGGCAAAGGTGGTGTTGGATCTACCACTGGCCATTGGTCTTGCCCTGACAAACAGGAAATCCCGTATTGATACGTTGTTCTATACCGCTGCACACTGTACCAGCTGCCTACATATCGATAGCATGATTCCCCTCGTTCGAGAATCACTGCACATGCATGTTTACATGGTATTCCTACGAACAAATATAAAAAATGTTAAACAAACAATTATTCGAAGAAAGTGATCTCCTAAAATTTACCTTTCAACTCTCACTCACGACAAGTACAAATTCTAATAGCCATATCAACAGAGACACTTTCTCGTTCGTGCTCCCAAGTTGCCTTGCAATCGTCTGTGATGGTAACATTACCAATTGCACCTGCTTCAATATTGAATTCTATGATATCATGAACACGAGAGCAAAAACCGTTATCCGTCATGTCNCGTGCAATACTCAATATAGCCTTCGCAACACGTGCTGATGAAAACCCGGCTTGGGCCACATTTTTAATAATGTGACGAATACAATGTCGTACCTGTAACACAAGTAGTCACCATACAACCATGGAACATATCAAAAAAATTAATAGACACTTAGCACAAACCTCAATCCGAGGGAGTAACGCATCCACATCAGGTGTTAGCCCTTTCCCACGGTCCGACATAATAGTGAACATGTGTTCATTTTCGTCACATATGCCACAATCTCGCTTAACCAATTCAAGAAACCACATCCATGAATGTTTTGTTTCACCACCTACAATGGCGTAGGCTAAAGGGAATACACCGTTATTTGCATCAATGCCCGAAGCCAGTAGAATATGACCTTATATTTTTTCCTTGGTGTGAGTACTATCTATGCAAACAATAGGGCGACAACCGTCTCGGAATCCATTGCAACATGCCTATAGCAATGACAAAATCATTTAATACAAGATATGTTGATGAACAATATATTGGAACATTGAAAGAAACAAATTACTCCGGGACATATGTATATTCCCTTGAATCTGGTACTACCAACAATGCTTGTCGATTTCCTTTCTTTTAACACAATAGATGACCCAGGATTCGAAATCAAGTATTGAGCACAATATCTTCTTATATTTTCAAATGACGCCCTAGATCCTGAATGTACTAACCGTATCGCATGCTCCCGAGCACGTCTTGCCTTATGTTTCCGCAACTTCAACTTCAGATTGATATTCACTTAGGATTGCAAGTCCTTCGAACTTAAATCGGGCTTCTCCAAAAAACGATGGTAATACTTCTTTGTGATCCAAGATGAAGTGACAGATGAATTGACTTTCTTACGATGACAAAGAGGGTCATGCGGTACTAGGGACTTTACACACCACATAATATCATTGTCTCTCATAGAAACATTCACATACCATGGACATTCACGGTCACCGTTACCTCTACAACGAACAAACAACCGATACTTATCATTCTTAATAAAATAGAATTCCGTACCTGCTTTAACGCAAAAGTCCTCAAGTGCAGTCTTTGCTTAATCTTACTAGCAAAACACAAACCTTTCCTAATTAAGCAATATCCAAGTTATTTAAAAAAACATAATTTTCAAATAATGTTTACTAGTAATACATTAAAACTTACACTAATTGTCTCGAGTTAGCTCTCGTGTAGGATAAAAAATATGGGAACTTTTACTCTTAAATGAATTCGAATGAGCATCTTAAATGGGATCCGTCGGGTCATCAATGGGAACGTCATGAAGTTCTTCTTCGTCAAACTTCGCATTGTGACGTTCCTCGCCATCCATATCCACAAAATCGAACAATGTGTTGTACACACTATCATCTGATGACCAGTCGATGCAGCTTGTATTTGAGGTGTTCCATGATCCATAGGAATTGTAACCACCTGAACAATAAATTCAATTATCACACACTTAATTTGACAAATATGAAAATTACAGCCACTTCATATTACCATATTGTGAACACGCATCCGAGTTCTCACCCCCACTAGATATTTCTTCGACAAAATAAATACACAAACCTGCAACAATTATATGAGGTTCTCAAACCAAATTTGGATTTAGCAATATAAGAAAGAAATTAAGTAGGGAAAACATCAAAACTTATTTACATTGCACAATTACACATATTCTCCACATGAAAATCATCCATTTTGAGTTGTAGAATCAAAAAAATGGGTATATTTTGGATTGTTCTATACCCGAATATGTGCAATTTTAGTAGTCGAAAATGGTAAATGTCAATTTAACAATGCACAAAAAACAGAAACAGAAAATTTACATTGTAAACTTTGATGTAAACTTTGTTCCGTGATGTCAATTTTGTTCTATAACAGTTGCTGAAAATTTAACAATTTAACAATGTAAACTTTGTAACTTCTCAAACACATTTACATTGCACATACGGTGAATTCGTAACTTCATTGTATTCCTCTCGCAAGCCTAAAAGTAAATTAGTTCATACAAAGTCACAAAAACAGAAAACGAAAAATAGAAATCAGAAACGAAAACGAAAAAACTGAAACAAATTTGAAGATATCACACGAAAAACTAAAACAAACTGAAACACAAATCAGAAACGAAAACAGAAAAAACGAAACACAAACAAATCGTTTGGTTACGCGTTTTTGGACCAAAATAGAAACATTTTCTGTTTCGCGTTTGCAAAACAGAAACAGAAACAAAACAATTTAACAATTTTTTGGTTCAGATTTTCGGACCAAAAAAACGAAATCACCAACCTAAATAAATCGCCTTTGCATCGATTTTGAAGATATTCGCGTTTTCGTCGATTCTGAAGAGAACATATGCCCCAAAGTTGGAGTTTGTAAAATATTTGGTATAAGAGCACACTTAACATAACCAAAACGGCGTTAGGGCAAATTGGGGACCGATTTTGCCTTAAATCGCAAAGTTTGGGGACCAAAATTGTTACTATGTGTAAACTTTGGAGACTGGTATTGCCAACTTTAAAGTTTGGGGGTCGGTTTTGCCAAAATCATAAACTTTGGGGACTGTTTTTGCCACTCAAAACTTTGGGGACTAAATTTACCAAATTATCCAAACTTTGGGGACCAAAGTCGCCATTTTCTCAAAATAATATATTTGTTCACGAACGTTCATATTTGTTTATGAAAGTGTTAATGTTCGTTTAAATTATAGATGAACATGAAAAAATATTCGTACAAGATTCATATTTATATTCAAAAAATGAACACGATGATATACATGTTGAACGCATTTTGATCATGAATTGTTCGAATCGCATAACAACTCTAGTCATAGCTAGATGACTAGTTTTACAAGACGGGGATCAAATTTACCATATTTGAGCATTCAAAACCGTTTCACCAAAATGATCAACATACAAGCCACATTAAAAATTTGGGATTAAATTTGGTAAAATCACAAATGTTTGAAGCTAAACACACTATTTTCTCAACAAATCATCAAAATAATAACACTTTGAGAAGTAAACACGTCATTTTCCCAATATTCACATTCGATGAGTGTTTGAAAGTACTACCAAAGCTATTGATCTAAATATTAAACTAAAAAGCTCAATCTAGCACAAACTTATCGATTTTCTAGTTGCCCAATCATATAGACACATTGTGGCATAAATAATTTCATGTACAACAATTCCTTAGCATACGTTTCTTACACTGATATTCAACTTAGTTTTTTGCAAAAGGGAAAGTGCCTAGCTTGGGTCAAGTATGATTGCCCTTAACTACAATATCGGAACATGTGGGGAACTTGGAATGGCAAATTGGTGTTGGATATTGGTTAATAATCGATTTTAGTTTTTAACTATACTCAAGTTCTAGTTTAAGAAACAGTAAATACCATGATTTTAAGTGATATCCGATCACACTTAACTTAAAATCGATTGTCTCATAAATCTACTATAGGCCTGTGCAGTGTTCCACTAACATAAATAAATTAGTAATGTTTTTACACTGAACACAACTAACACATAACATGTAGCTAAAGCTAAGCACATATATTAAAATGAAATACTAAGACTTAAGGGTTAAAGAATTGCTCAATATTCTAGTTGAGCAGGATCTCTTGTATCCATCATATTTGCACCCAATGTGGACAGCTCTTCAGATCTTATCTTGATCTGAAGACTTTAGAAAATTTTCCTTCTCAAGCAAACCTATAAACTCACAAATTTGTTAGCAGACTTCAAGTAAATCGTAATAGGGTTACCTAAAATAGGATATGTTTTCTAAAGCGATCAGAACGTAGATCTAGGGCCACATATGATGTTTTGACGTTAAAATGTTTCAAGATTTTTTAGGCCAATAATATGGACGTTTACAGTTTCTATAAAATATATCCACGTGGCTTCTCATTAATTGAATGAGTTGCTCTTCGATATGAGGGTAGATTAGCCGCGAGTGGTTTGGTTGAGTCATCTTCAACCAAATTGATCATTTTGAAACCAAGGAGTACAATAGCTTGTCGAGGATATGATGGCTCTTCTAGAAGGTCCACCCGAGCTTTCTTTACAGGTGCCAAAGTGCGGTACAAACTCATGTAGCATTGTCTTGCTACAGTCTGATCACCCTTTACAAATACCACTCCTTTAGCATATGGAAATTTTAATATCATATGATATGTTGAAGGTACCGCCTCAAACTTGCCGAGTCCGATGTTTCCAATAATGGTGTTATACGCCGATTCAACTTTTACAACAATATTGGCGTTATACGCCAATTCAAGGATTTCGGTCCGATTCTTGAGTTGGTCCCCCAAAGTTTCAATGAACGAGATATTGCCACATGGTATAATGTTCCTCTGATCAAAGGTCAGAGGATAATATTGACGATAGTGAGGTTGGAGCCCGAATCTCCGAGTGTTTCCGCCATTTCACGCCTTATCAAATTGCATGAAACCCCGATATCTACCAAAATCCTGTGGACCCGATGACCTGAAATAATTCCAATGATGATAAGAGGATCATCACAAGGATATATGATTCATTCAAGGTTGTGAGACTCTACATAGTATGCCAAGCACCTTGCATTTACGTGGGAGTCTCTTTTGGAGGACCGCGAATACATTCTCACTCGGTCGGCCTACCTTAATGGTCTGCCTAGCGTCTTGCTTCTTTATACTTGGAATTGTGTTACATCCTGACGTCGCTGGATGTGAACACGAGACGTGCACCTCTTTGTCTCCATATGGAGAATATGGAGTGGATCTATCGAGTACTCGGATTCTTAAGGTCTACTACAAGCGTTCTGCTGACCATCTCCAACACAGCCTGGCTGGAGGCTCGAAACAACAATCTGTTATACCTAAACATCTAAAGAATGAAGTGGTAAGGTAAATCATCATGATCTTCACCTTCATCTAGTGGTCGCAATATCGGCTAACTGTACAACTGCAGTTCAAGCAGTCAACATCACTTGCTTCCTTGCGATCGGTCGTCTCACGGTTTGGTTGAGTCTAGGCCTAACACATCACGGGGGGCAACATTTGAAGTTTGAGACGATAAGCAGACAAGAGGTTTCGAAGAAGATCGAGTGGCCATTCAGCAAAGCCAACTCTTTTGATTTAGGGGCTAGCCTTCTCAACACTTTGCATCTGCTCCATCTCATAAATAGGGCGTTCCCGCCATTCAAAAAGTAAATAAACTTATAGAATTCGATTCTTATTGATGTATTGTTTTAGCTTTTCACGATTCAATACGAGGCACGATGGCATTTTCTTGTTCCTAAATAAACCCTCTTCCACTTTTTATGAATAAAGTCCTTGACTTCGGTTTCTTCAAACTTGCCAAACCTGGAGATTATTTCCCCTTCTTCAAGCGACAGAAATTACCACGAGGCACGAGTTTATCGAGCTGGTGGTTGCTCCCTTCATTTAATCCATCCAGGTCGCCGTGGTTGAAGGCATTCCTGACATTCAATTGAAAGAGAGGTAGCCAGAGAGAGGAGAATGCGAATTCCAGGCCACTTGGATACTGGGTCAAAAAGTATCATCAACATCCGGTCTGAGCCTAACTAAGAAAGGGATAAATTAATTCTCTTTATAAAATACAAAAATTAGATAATCAATGGAAAAAGAAGTTCGAACTTCACTAGTACTCCGTTGCACTTTTCTAGCTTCTTGTCTTTATCCTTCTCATGATCCTCCAGCTCTTCTTAGGTAGGATCTGATGTGACACTTGGCTTCTAGGATAAAAGAGTGTTATCTCTTTGTGAAATAAAAGTTAACAAAAGTAACTGTTGAGAAATATGTATACTTAAATTATGATTACAATGTATGTTGATAGAATTTATTAGTTTTCTTGAAGTATATGTAACACATACTTAGACATTGATCTAGTTTATTAGAGAGAAACGAAATAATTAACTAATATAGATGAGAGACAATACTATATAGACAAGTTAAATAAAATTATAGGTAGAAAATGATGATTGCATGTTATTTTGACTTTTCTAAGGCAACCCACGTGTGCTAGGCTTTGATGTAGATAATCTTGAACATATTATGAGGCAAATAAACTCTTTTTCATGAAATTATCGAAAGGTAGAAGGTAGAAAAGAGAAAAATACAACAAAGAAGAACAAAGGTTGGTTTTGGTGGAATAATGTTCATTTTTAGGTTTCTTTGATGTTAAGGTTAAGGGTATTGTGTTTGATTTAGTCTAAAAATATTTTGGGTATTTATTTTTAGATCAGTCAATTTTTAATTACTCGAAATTATTTTGTTATGAGGACACGAGCGATATACGAGGTTGGACCCACAATATGTGAGCTTACGTCCTCGGGAGAGCGAATCTCTACCTTGGTTTCTACTATAATAATCAAAGGATACAAGTACAATGAGGTGATAACAATAACACAGGTGAAAACGGCTCGAAAAACGATCGAAAACACTCCATCACGATGAAGTTGCCGAAAACTCGCGAATGACGGGGATGGCCGCGAGTTTTCGTACGAAAACTCGTGAATAGTGATTTTCGACAAGAACTCGCGAACAGTGCAAGAACTCACGACTGGCACTGTTTCGACAAGAACTCGCGAATAGTGATTCCTAAGAAGAACTCGCGACTGGCACTGTTTAGACAAAATCTCGCGAATAGTAACTTCCGAACAAGAACTCGCAAATAGTGATTCCGAGCAAGAACTCGCGAATAGTGACTCCGTGGAGCTGGCCGCGAGTTTTGGTGCGAAAACTCGCGAATGGGGGCTGAAAACGAAGTCTCGCGAGTACCTTAACGAATTCGAGTCAAAGTCTTGCATTCGAAGGTACAGAAAGGGTCAGAATCCCTTTTCAGTGCCTTGGGGCTCATATTTATAGAGAAATCCAACCAAATTAATAAGTTTCAGGCACAAGAGCCCAATTTCACTGGATTAAGCCCAAAATACCTAAATAATATTCAATTAAATTAGAATAAACGTCATTCCGCAATAGAACTTCGGAAATGCATCTCGATCGAGAATTAGCCAGAAATTTCGATGAGAAAATACCGGAGGACCTCATAAATTAATTCACTGCTTCCAGATGTCGAATATACAGCCAAAAATATCACCACAACTTACTGGTATGCTTCTCGGGTGCCAAATTATGAAAATACCATTGGCCTCGTCTGGGGCCGAATTTGCCCGAGACTGCTAGAAACATTAGTCAAATGCAAATATGTATGCCCGGGAAGTCCAAATTACGAGAATACCCTCAAAACTATAGAATGACGTAAATAGACGAGAATACTAAGAATACCGAAAATACCATCTAGCCACGTCGGACGAACTCCCGGGGCATCGTGATACCAAAAACATCCCCGGGTGATATCAATAGTCCCCTGGTTTTCAGATTCAGATTTTGAGTCGTAAACCATATCATATTAGCTCATCCCGAAAGTCGATACTTGCCCGGGAATTTTTCCCGGAAAAACCGTGAGTAGGGTTGAGACCCTCTCGCAGACGCGATCGTTTTGACACTAAGAACATCAGATTCCGAGCTCGGGCAAAAATCTCGGGATTTTTCCCGACACGAGGGTCCGACCCTATAAATATCAGATCAGCCCCAAGTTACAGTACTTATTCACGGAAACACAAACTTCTCGCGACTTTTCGAACGACTTCTCGCGACTCCTCTCATAGTACAGTGACATTCGCGACTTTTGAACGAGTTCTCGCGACTACTTGCATTGCACAGTGACACTCGCGACTTTACGAACGAATTCTCGCGACTGAACAGTGACACAGTGANACTAAGAAAGCACGCATGCTATATAGGCGAAAGCCTTTACGGTAGCCGATAATTGTAAATTAGTGGCAATGACAAAGGAATAAGTATCAACCTCTTGACAAAGGCGGCAGAGTGATTTTCTTGCTAGAAAATGTGGATATCTCATGCTGGAAAAAATATATGAGCTCGGTGTTTTGTGGAAAAATATATATGACGCTGGAAAAAAAATATACGATGGGAACAAGATTGAATTATGGAGTTAAGGAGTCGAGCGAACCCTCAAAGTTATGAAAAGCGGGACTTGGACTAAGAAGAAAGCGAGAGCCCCAAGGCGAAACTAAAACCTCGTGATGACAGTTGAGAAATATTTTCTAAGTTCTATTGAGTAATACTAACAAATCGAAACAATGCATCATAATTTCAGTCAATAACGAAGCGCACTAGTATGCAAAGTAAAAAGTGATACGTATAAGAGCATACACTCTAAGTTGAAGAAACGTGAAATTCTCAATTCATCTTGAAATCTGATTATGTTAGTAATAGCAAGATGACTTTGACCTTATTCATGGTATTGTTAAAAGTTTATGAACGAGTTCTGGATTTCTAGACGAGCTGATATAATGTGGTTTTCGACTCATAATCTGAATCTGAAAACCAGGGGACTATTGATATTGCCCGAGGTTATTTATGTAATTATGTTAACCTCGGGGCTCGTCCGACGTGGCTATGTGGTATTTTCTGTATTTTTATATATCTATCGCGAGGCGTTCTCGAGGGTATTCTCGTAATTCAGGCATGATGGACCCCATATAAGGTTATGTAAGTGTTTTGAGATGTTTTGGGTTATTTCGGCACCGGACGGGGCCAGAGGTATTTTCGTAATTTGCCACCCGGGAGCACATCGGCCGGGTGCAATAATGTTATGTGGCTGCGTATTTAGTGTTTGGAGGCAAAGAACTGATATACGAGGTTTTCCGGTATTTTCTCACCGCATTTCCGACTAAACTCTCAAACGGGATGGAGTCACGAAGTTCCGTGGAGCTGTGACACTTATTCCGGAATAATTGGATATTTTCTAAGTAAGTTTGGCTAATTTGACTAAGATTGAGATTTTGGACCTTAAGTTCACTTATTGGGCCGAATTTTTCTATAAATACAAGACCCTAGGCCCCAGAAAATGGTTCAGACAGTTATCACGCTTCCCAATGCAAGACTTCATTTTCCTGCACTGTAGACTCGCGACTTTTCGCTCGTAGTCGCGACTTATTGCACTGTTCCCGTCACGACTTATTGCTCCAGCCTGACTCTCGCGACTTATTGCACTGTTCCAATCGCGACTTATTGCTCCGGCCTGACTCTCGCGACTTATTGCACTGTTCCAGTCGCGACTTATTGCTCCAGCCTCACTCTCGCAACTTATTGCAATGTTCCAGTCGCGACACATTGCTCCAGCATGACCCTCGCGACTTGTTGCACTGTTCCAGGCACGAGTGATCGCCAGTAGTCGCGAGTTATTGACCAGAACTCGTGACTTCACCTCTTCCCGGCGCAACGGATTGTTTTCGATCGTTTTTCAAGATGTTTCCATCTTGATTATTGTTGTCACATCATTTTACTTGTATTTGTTGAATATCATAGTGAAAACCAAGGTAGAGCATCGCTCTCCCGAGGACGTAAGCTCACACATTGCGGGCCCAACCTCGTATATCGCTCGTGTCCTCACAACATTTAAATTTCGAGTAATTAAAAATTGACTGATCTAAAAATAAATACCCAAAATATTTTTAGACTAGATCAGCCTCCAACATTCTTCCAGCCCATACCCATTTAGTAGGGGACTATTAGGTATCTGGACCATGCATTAACACTTAAACCATCTCAACACCTCTCCCTCGATAAGCACACCTTCCTAAAACCAGCGTATATATGTTCTATAATCTTTTTAACCGTACTTCTCACGCGACTTGTTTGTTTTGCAGATAAAATAATGGCACCCCCTGGAGATCGTTCGAGATTAGGTGATAAGTTGAGATCTCTCTGTACTCTTGTTACGGAGAAGGATGAGTTGATCTTCGAGATGGCGCCAGGATCTCATAACCGCACTGCAGCGGCTGAGCTGGCACGAAGCTTGCAAGAAACGGTGCCGCAAGCAGAAGAGGCCCGACCGGTTACTCCAACACCACCTGCTCCGGTCATTGAGAATCCCGAGCCCGCAAAAAATGAGCCGGCTACAGAGCACCCTAAGAGTCCCGAAGATTTAATTCTTGTGTCTCGGCGATTAGAGCTTACTGCTAGAGAGTTCTCCCCTGACGAAGGGATGTATGACTTCGCCGAGACACTAGTGGACGTTGTCGGAGATGGCGAGGAGGAGGGTGAGATAAGCGAGGGTGGACCGATGGGCCCGCTAATAGAGGAGGTTGAGCCAGAGACCCGTCCGGAAGGGGAAACGAACCAAGAAGCTCCTTCGGATTAAGGGAAAAGACCAGTGGAGGGCCCCACCGTTTTGGAGATTGCGGAACCTATCAGAAGGAGTGGGTTAACCGCCGAGTTCCTCGACGCCTTCCGCATAAGAGATATAATAAGGAATGGTAGCCACATGTGTTGGCCTATACTGTGAATTTTGAAATGATTTTATAGGGTGATTTGGTATGACAGGGTATCAAACTACACTTCCTTATATAAATTCTTTTTTGTGAATTGTGGCTTGTTTATGTGAAAACTCGAGTGCTTGTTTATGTGAAAGCTTGAGTGAAAGCTCCACATCACTAGCAACATGGTTTTACTATGGTTATGGCTAAAGATCAGGCTAGCTTGTTGAGGAAAATATGGGGTACGGTCCATAAAGAGGAAAATAGCTCTTATATTATATGATATGGCTAAATCTTGGAGGTGTTGATGAGTTTGTTGCGCTTCTTGTTCATCTCTGAGGTGCTGTAGGATACGATTACGGTGTCTGAAACTATGGTGATGCTAAAACCATGGTTTTGGAGGGGTTACCAGACCGTACATGACAATTGAAAGAAAAATGAAGTGTTGTCCTATATGTTATTCTTTCCTTATGTGATGTTATGATTATTTACATATGTATGTTTCATTTGCATCGTATTTTTACTTATTTCTGACTCATGACCACTCACCCCCTTTAGGTCCTTCAGATGAGTATTAAAGGGAAGAAGATCAGTTGTTTACGTGTGAAATAAACTATCAATTTTGTAAGACTTCCGCTTAGCGCATAGTATTGTATAATAATTTTGTATTGTAAAAATAGTGATCAAAGATTTTGTATTGTAGTTGTTTAATGTTTGGAATATTAGTTGATATATGTATGATTACTTTTGTATATACACATTCAAAACAATATTGGAGAATAAACCCTACGATTTAAGCCTTGTGTTTCTTTTTAGAAGCACGACGTGTCATGCATATCTTGTTTTATATGGTATAATTGAGGGGTATGACAATGGTCCGCAGCAGTAAAGGTAATAATAGTGTCATCGTAAGGAGAGGATCGATCTACTGCTGCATCATATTTCACCATCGTGTGGGCAACCTTGTGTAGCCCATCCGGTTAAGAGGCTTAAAGCTCTTGGAAGCTGCCAGGGTTCGAACCCTGGTGACCGCGGAAATAACTCTAACATCTAACCACTAAACTACCCGTTAAAAAAAATATTTCTCTATCGTGATAGATTCATTATTTTCTTCAGTTTTCTCACCAGCAACCCTTTTTCTATCGCCGACCGATTCATTGATCCCTATGACACCAGAGATTACATAGATTTCTCCGACAACCTCCCACTCCTAAGGCATATTTGCCTCGTTTTGCGGAAGCTGGGATTCCATTCAGTTGGTGGTGGGGGATGATTCATCTGTCTCCCACCTTCTTCTGCCATTCCCACGGTTCTCTTGACCGTGCATACCTCTTTCATATTCTAGCGGAGGTGATCTTCGGTCCTTCTCTCGATCATAATAATTTTGGGGGTGCCCCGATTTTTCTTTCCCCGCGGTCTATATCGGTAATCATTTTGACGACCTTTTGGGGGAGAATCGTTGCGTTTGCCTTCTTAATCTTTCTGATCGGGCTTATCCTTTATCATTGCCGATATTGTCTCTTGTAGCAGCGAGTATTTCAGTGTCGAGTGATCATTATTATGATGCAATTCACAGTACACCCTTCTATCATCCTTCTTCTGGGGCATCTCTTTCTCAATAACCACAGCCCCTACATCTCTGGGTTGCCTCTTTGGGTAGATAACCCTATGATCACCTACATGCTTAGAGTTCTCGATCGGTTTCCTTATATTAGGCCCTAATGTTTCGTCCACCTTAATATTCTTGTTAATCTTCTATAGAAGCTTTCCCAATGTGAGCGGTGGACTCTTGACTACACTGGCTGAGAGACCACACTGTATTATGACCTACTGTAGAATATCTATTTTGTCCCTCAACTCCAACTTAATGCATTGGGCTGTTTTGTTAAACTTCTCCATAAAAGACCAGAGACTCATTTTTGCGAGGACATATTTTAGTTGATATAGTTCCCGTCGGCTTCGGGGCGATCCTACGTTTGGTACGAATTGTTCAGAGAATGCCAAGATAAAACCACCATATGACTGTATAGATCGGGCAGCTCCTTGTAAACCGGCCGCGAATATACGACACTTTAATGAATCTGACGCTTGATACATACCCATCCAAATTCGAAATCGACCACGTGATCGATCTGATCTCCATCGCCTTTGAAAGTTGGCAATCCTTAGGGATTGCGATAGGACCGATCTGTGACTGCCGTCCATATATCTTCTGAAAACTAGAGCATCAAATCTCCCAATGCAGTTGAAACACTGTCCGATTGCTAAGATGAAGTGTGGGCAGTATGTGGGTTGTACCACCAATCTTCATCTTTGCTCCGCGGAATCGGGGCCTACATGGCTCGAGAGAATAATTCGGGATTCCTCCCGAGATCGGGCTCAAAAGCCCTCTGAGTGCGTAGCGTTTCTAACTCCCTCATAAGTTCGTGAATACGTCTTTGCATGCGCTTCTGATCACTCTCACGAATGGGAGTAGGATTCCCGACGGGAGGCGGAGGTGTAGATATATATCTACGCCTCAGGGTAGTGACTCCCCGGTGTATAATCTCCTTTTCATCGGAGCAACGCATTTTTGGATAATTTCGGTATCCTCTTTCGTCTGGAACCGGGCCCGAAGCAGAATGTGGCCATACTCCAAATTTTAGTATAAAGTTCAAAAATTTCCATAATTAAAATAGTACTTATTTGAGTTTAGGGTATATTAATAATTTTGAACTAACTTTAATACTATATTAAATTTAAAAGATTTAATTTAAATTTATTTAAATTAAAATATTAAAATTGATATTATAGCAAATTTGATGGACTAAAAATCAAAATTGTCCCTTTTTTATATTTTCTACGTTGCTGGATGATTTCAAACACGATAGGACAAATTTGGCAACTCAATTGGATTTCTTTTGTGGATTGAGATTTCTCTCAAGTCAGACGTCGAAGGCCGGGGACTCCAAGGGCTCCACGCTCCGCCCCCTTGAGTTCTGTTCATTTCCAAAATATACTTTTAATGAGTAACCCAACACAAGTATTCATCTTCAATTCTATGTATCATTACCTGCTGTTGATCATAATTCGAAACCGGAGACGACATTGATACCGAATGCGGCGGCGTTGAGTTTTTTAGTTCCAGATTTGGAAGGCTGTGTATAAGAGAATCCATCTCTGAGAGATTGAAGAAATCATCGGGTCGGGTTAATGACCCTACACCCGAATCGACTATTAAACGAGGTTCTACGCTCGCTTGATCGTCCGTACGGCTTGATTCGGTGTCCGAGTTGGTTTTGATAAGCAATGGTTTGGATCCGAACCTCCGTGGCTTCGGTTGGTTACCACCGACGGAAGACTGTAAGGCTGACGGATTCCCTTGTTGACTCCGGCGTTCCTCCGGCGACCGCCAATTGTCATTACGGCATTTCTGTTGAAATAAATAAGCACTCAATTACATAATATGAGACGATTTTGAATTAATCCCTAACCTGGAGGTGGCTAGCGACTTGCATCCTGGTTAGCCCTGGTACGTTCATCAGCTCGAGGATTTCCTTGGGAAAACATCCTAAAAAACGTGTTTTTAAAAGAGAGAATATAATGTGAAGGATAATTCCCGGTGGGCGGTTAGCTTACTTCCTTCGCCGAGCTGCTCGACAGCGTCTAAGAACTTGGCGTGAAGTTCTTGTGTCCAATCAGTACACATCTTCTTCTTCACATTGCTAGTATGCTCCCCGTTGTAAGCTCGATCATCATCCCCAATTCTTCCTTTGTATCTTTTATTAGCTTTTCCCTTGTCGTCAAAATTAGGGTTATCCGGAACTCGGAAATCCACGACATTGTGCTTCGCTGCAACGAAAATATCTCTATCTCTCATAATTCTCGTTTTCTCCCTCACAATATGTTGCCAAAGCAAATTAAACATTTCGATTGTCGCCGGTTTTTTCATACACAGAAAAGCTCCTCTTTCAAGTGCCTTCATCGCAATCACCGGGTTATCTTCCACGGTCATCACTGAATCATCAATGTTTTCTGAATCATAATTCAAATTACGAAATTGAGTGATAAGCAAGCTTACAGGCAATTGGGAGACCCATGGCGACCGCGTGCTGAACAAGAAGACCGGGAGATTGACTGTTTGCAATCACAACATCGAACTTTTGTTCCCCATTCGACAGCATCGTTACCGCAGCCGGAGCATATTCTACCGGCGTTACTGTCTCAAATGTCACACATAACTAACTCAATATTAATTCCTTAAGTACCCTAAATGCACATTATTTGTATTTCCATTAGCCAATTAAATCACTCCATCTGTCCTTAAAACATGAGTTTTCAAAAAACAAAACAAAACAAAACCTTTGTATCTGCAGAGCTCAAGGAGTTTTGCAGTGTGGATGAGCCCTTCTTTGTCATGATCAACAAGCAAAACATGAAAATCGTGCATCACTCCCGGAAAAGATGATGTCGATCCCCATGGATCCATATGAAAACTCCCTTCTTGCCACATTCTTTTTTCAACAGAAAATCACAACTGTAACTCTAAAATTACATACACCAAAATACTATTTAGAGCAGCAGCAGAAGATTACCAACTTTAACTCCTACGATTCTCTCAATTTGAGATCCTCTGCACAACCAATAATACGCATATATAGGCGATAATAATTAACACAAACACATTAATTATTTAATTTATAAGGATAAATAGTGTTTTCTATTCGTAATTTTATTCGAATTCAAATAATATAGACTAAAGATAACAAGGGGGTAATTAAAACGAAATTTATAAAGTGTAACATTGCATTGTTACTGAAATTAGTTGTGGATTTTATAGCTTTGACTGGTAAATTTTAATAATAATAATGAATTTCCTTTAAAGATTTCAAAAATCTATAACTTACCTTTATAATTTCTCATTATGGTCAATGTAACAATAATTTTATAAATTATAATTATTATTTTTTATATAAGTTAGATAGTAAAATTCAATAGTTATAGGCAAATATATTTAGGTGTGTGTGCGATTAAAAATTTTGCACATTTTTCGACACATGATGTCCCCATCGAACCCAAACATATATTATATATATTTTTAAATGGTGATGTTATAAATCTCCATAAAGGAGTAGTGTTAGTAAGTGATAATAGAGGTGTAATATGTTATTTAATATGAAAATCATGTTATTTATGTTTATAATTTGAGGTGTAATTTGTATTATTTAATTATTAGAGTAATATAAGTATTTTAATTAATTTTAGGGGTAAATTGAATTTTTGTGGAAATTAAAGAACCAAAATTATATATATTAAGTTTTTGGAACAAATTTAAATAAGAAAATGACACACATGTCCTTGTAGTTTGATGGTTATGACAAATTTAATAATCGAAGTTTAAATTTGGCGTTTTCAGTTTCCGTACTTTTTAACATTTGATAAAATTGATCTACAAAATTCATATTTAGTCATCAAAATTAAATCGAACAAAACATATCCTCGTAGTTTACATGTATTGGGAAAATTGATCTCCATAATTTTGAAAAATTGACAAAATGAATCTTTCGAAATCCTAACTCCGTAATTTTCAACCGTCAATTCCTAATTTGCCATAATTACAAAAGTAAAAGGATCAAAATTGCTAAAATAGAAAACTACAAGAACCAAATTTACGTATAACCCAAATTTAAATATAGCAAAAGTTTTGGGAACAAAATTAAATAAATCACAAGCTATGGGATACAAAATAATTATATTAACTTCGCTAACAGAAGTTGTAATACAAAGTCCCGAATGATGACAAAAAAATCTAAAACAATTAATAATAAAAATATGTAAAAAAAGATTGATAATCAAAGATACAAATTACATTGATGATTAAAAGTGAAATACCCACGCATAAATGAACAACCAATGTAGGATTCTCACTACATATTACAAAACGTGTCCCCCTAATGTAATGATAAAAAGGCAAAGACACTGGAAGAGGAATTTCGTGCAAATTTTCTTAAAAACAGAACACATGAAAAAAGGGCATTGCCTCAAACTCCTTCTTCTCCTCTTGGGAATCACAAAAAAAGGAAACACAACTTGTTTACTGCATTTGTATCGTGCATGTGTCTGAACAAGTGCGACTAATAAAAGCTTACTGGGATTTCTTGTGAGTTGGAGATGTGTACTCAGTTCCGTTCTCCGACAAGATTACTTCTGATGAGGCAGTCGATGACAACCGATCACTTGCTGTTGTGAGATGCGCCTTCGATTGTTTTTGTTGCTGCTGCTGCCGAGGTGCAGAACTAGAATCGCTCTGCCCCTCCTCAGCAAGTTTTCTGAGGAGATTCATTACAGTAGGCAGGAATTTGCTGGATAATGCAAGGACACCGGGAAGCTGTATGCACGGGGAATTAATATAAACAAACAAAAGTAGTGTAAGAACACAAGTATGATAATTGTAGTCCAGTACAAACCACTCCGTTTTGGAAGTCTCCCGAGATGTCCAATTGGACCCAAAGGGCTTTTACGAGTAAAGAGGCAACAAATATGAAAGCTAACCACAATGGATTCCTGGAAGAATAAAGGGAATGGTGAGTGTTTCAACATTGGTGTTGGATGTTTAAGATGAGGTGAAATGACAAAGTTCACTCAACTAATTACTGAACTTACCTTAAAAGGGTCATAAACTCATTAAACCCCAATACAAATATTGCAACGATAGCCCATGGAGGTGGCATCCAGTTGTTGTTTCTCTTGCTGGCCTCCTAAAATTGGGTATAATAATAAATCAATCAAATACATCTCATATAGAAATATTACAAAACTGTAAAAAAAATTTCGTACCTGGGCAGCTATTGCTTGACTGACCGTATACTCTGTCTCATTTTTGAATTGTCTCCACAATGATTTGCATTGAACAGGTGATAACAGCGTTTTTGATGGTGGAACCTTGAAGACGATTTTATTTTTTTAACATTGAAACGTTTTATTGCAGAAATAAGTAATAAAATAAAGGAGAAATGATTAGAAATTTTAAAAATTCTACAGCAGATTACTCTTAAAAATAAAAAAAAAACAGAGGTCCTCAATCTATTTCTAACTTGCCGAAATTTTCCCAATGGAACCATATTAGAGGCTTACAGGTATTGGAATAAGAATCTATTAAATAAAAAAGCTAGACGTATAAAACGAGATTCCCTACATAGGAAATTGATTACAAATCACTATTTTATATAATCTAAAAAGTTGGAACATACTCCAGTTACAGCAAATAGTTATAATTTAAAGTCTTTAAATCCTATATTGCATATGATGATCCCCAAAAAAATGATGTGATACGTTTCTACAATGTGCCAAAGTAGTATGATTGATTACCTGGTCCCAATTGCTGGATGCTAGAGGATCCAGGGAACTACTCACGGGGGATGAAGCCCCGCTCTTTGGATCAATAAGAGCAAGGGACAATGTTTTATCAATAGAATCAGAAGTATCATCGAGGCGAATGGCAGCCATGACGGCGAGCAGCTTCAAAGACTGCACACATGATAAAAATTACTCAAGTTAAAATTAAATAATTGAATCATAAATATCAGCCACTGTTTCATACAGCGGATCGAGCAGTTTTAGTGATTGCACGAATGTCTTCTTTTCCAGACCAGACACGCGGCATTGAGTCAGTATCTTGGCTAAATAACGTGGAAAATCTGCAAGCCAAGCATCGTGATACAAATGACCAATGTCATTATTGTAATTTAAGAAATTACCAAACGCTTGCCTGTCTTTCATTCGGATCAAAACCCTCCCAGCTTCTTCTCTTGCCTTTGTTTTTACTACTCCTTTAGCATAGTCCACCAGGCTTGCTATCATATTATCCTTAGTTGCAGCATATATTTCAAATCCACAGAGTGCACTAGAAAATCCATTAATAGCTGTTTCGGTCTCGCGATGGAGAAGTTGTCTGATCGATGGCCATGTCTCATCACTGGCACTGTCTAACAGAGCCTCCACAGGCCCAGATAACATTTCATTAAGCATTTTCTGCCAAAAACAAGCAAGCTTAATTTTTCAATACCATGTCCAAAAAAACATAAAGATTGCTGCGTGTCCAACTAATTTTGGTTGATCGTAATGATAGAAAAGCCTTTAAAAACAGAGTACTTATTAGATAATGATAAAGATGCTTCACTGAAAATCATCATTTATCAAAACAGTTAAGAATATCATTTGACAAGGATTAAGAAAGTAGAAGCCAATTGAATGAAATTGAAGCCTTAGCATTCATACCTCATGTGAAGTTGAAAGTTCAGACAACTTGGTTGCACGAACTGCATCAACATGTGCATCTATATCACGTCTAAGCTTATCTCTCACTTTAGAGGTATCCCAATTTGCTTGATCAATCTCCGCATCTACAAAAAACAATTGCCTCATGGAAACTACCATCATTCTCAATATTTGCAGTGATCTCAAACATCATGAAGAATACTACCAATAAAAATGAGATAATATTTTAACATAACATATAATAAGAAATACAGATCAAATCTTATTTCAGTAGGTTACATCCAATATATAACAGAAATCAAATTTCACCAAATGGTAGATAATCAAAATATTATCATAGTCTATGGATATACCTTCCGATGCTTCATTGAACTGTGACATATAATACTCAGTGCAACCGCGTGCAGCAGCAGCAAATCCCTTGCCACCATTCAATGAACTTTCAAATGCTTTCTTGAACCGGCTCAATGTTCCTGAGCGGATGTGCCCCAACATGAACTGATATGCTGGTTGGACAAGCTAAACACAAATATAAAATAAAACATCAGGAACTTTATATGCATTTTATATTTTCCAGAAAATAAGGGTACTCTTACTATATGATATTACTACAATCAACAGATATTGCAAGTCAGAGCATATCTGTTTTAATCAGAAGGTCAGAACCAAGGAAAAATGGAATCAATTTTACATGAAAACACACAGATGTGAATCACCTGTAAGAGTTTTTCTTCCAGTTGCTTCCGCTTTGAAGAGCTAACACTCTCATCAAAGTATTCGGCCTCCGCATCAAACCTATTAGAAAGATGACCAACTTCCAGATGATTATTTGAAAGAAAAACAATACATTGAAAAATGGATCTAACAATGGAGTATCTTGCTAATGAGCATCTTTTAACATTTCCAATTTGGTTAGGCCTTTTACTTACTCAGACAGACAAGCATCAATTATAGATGTCAGCTTCTTTCCGAACTTGGGCACTGGCTGAGACTGTACCATCTCTTCCAACTCACGCCACTCCTGCAATTATAATACAACAGAAGGAACAAATAATTGTAGAACAGATAGGATGCTTCAAATAAAACTTTACCTCATTTGTAATGAAAGAAGAAAATTTTGCATTGGCAATCTCTTCACACCTAACAGTTGCTACCATCACCTAGCAATGCACAAGATAAATTGCAAAATAAATATAACTCCCCCAAGAAGTAACACGTTCGACGTGAGATATAAATCAAATATAAACCTTGTGAGCTGGCAAGTCGAGGTCCTTGTTCTCCTTAATAACCTTCCATATTTGTTGAGCACTAAATGCAAAACCTGAAGCAGGGACTACACCACGCCTATCCCCAGCAAGACCTCCAGGTGCAATAGAACGCATGAAACGTTTTCTTAGAATGGCCACCTTAAATAGAAATACAGAGTGTGACACAATAGCTGGTACAACACCACTAAGAAGGAATACAGCTTTATATTAAAACCTCATCATGCAGAGGTAAAATATCAGCATCAAAGTTAAATGAGAGAAAGTAAGAAAGACTGAGAGATGCGAGATAACCTGATCTCTAAATTGTTCTTCCTTCTCTTCAAAGCTAGAGAGAGCCACTACTTGAACCTAAAACCAAGTCATTTGGAAACTACAAAGAGTTATACAGTCAAATAGAACTAAATAACACAAAGATCAAACACCTTACATTGAAGAAATCGCTTAACGGAGTCTCCTTATGTTCAAGGGGCTTCGGAACAGAATCCCAAATCTGGCAATGTACGGTGTAATAAGTATATAAGATTTAATAATGAGGAAATTGACTTCAAAAAAAGAAGATGCCGTCTAGTATTAATAACCTTCTGAATGTCTTCCCTTAAAACTGGCTCCAAGTTTTCCAAAGGCGTCTAAGAGGATGCAAAAGAAAAATATAAACACCCAAATTTCTAATGGGAAAGCTACAGAAAATTTTTATGGGTTTTATGCATCTGTTAGCCCAACAAGAGAATACACCTTTGTTTTATCGCGAATGACAAACATCAAAGTCGTTTTTCGAGGACTAAATAGTCTCATCATAACCTGCAAGACAAGAGAATGATTCACATATTTCCCACTACAAAAAATATGCTGAAGGTAGCGAATTGGATCACCTGGAAAACAGTTTTTAATAGAGGTTTATTTGCAGCCTGCTCACGCCCAATATCATGACACCACCTGAATACAACAGTTCGCCAGGGTGAATTTACACACATTTCTATTATATTATATTTAAAAATATATTCACAAAAACGGCAGCAATCTTACATGTTTATCAGCACTATATCCGCGACAGCAAGGGCAAAAAGAGCACTCTGCTTCTCAAATGCAGTGTCATCCTGATGAAGTGCAAAATTGCCCAACTTGTTAGAAAAAGTTCAACAGAAATAACGAAATAAATTGGTGGAAGAAACCTAAAAATCCTAAGGAAATGGTGAAAATAAAAAGTAATTCCTCAATATAGAAGCAGATAAATATACTGATGGGAATACAACTCATATAATTGACTCATGCGGAATATTGGTGAAGAAAGAGATAAAAAGAAAATGATCTTTAAAAAAACAATAAATGAAATCATTTACCAGGCTTAGAATAGCTACCAATATTTCAGACAGAAAGGAGAATTAAATCAGGATTTAAAACATCAAACAAATAGAAGCATAACTAGCTGTATATGGGAAATAAAAATTCAACTAAAACCTCTCCTCTTTCTCTTCCATCGGTACCCTCTAAGTCCATCACGAGGGTAGAGGGTTCAATGCCAACACAGTGAGCTAACCAAATACCTTTTGTTGTCTGCGACCTGTGAAATCTCATGTTTTAGTATAATATTATGTAATAGGTATGATGCAACGGAATAATCAAAGTGCTCAGTGCTCACCTCCCCTTAAAGGCATCCATCTCTCTGAAATTAGTCTCGAACAGATGATTTAATAACGTACTCTTTCCTGTTAGAATCACATAAAATATTGAGAAAAGGTAAATGAGGTGGCAATGGTTACCAAAACTATTTAAAAATGAATGAACAAAGTGATGTGCAGTAAGATTTCTATACCACTACTCTGAGGACCCATGATTGCCACAACTGCATAAGCAAGGCCACATTCCGCAAGCTTAACTTCCCTCATAAAATTCTCAACCCCTTCAACATTAAAATTACCATCTCCATCTATGAGATGGGTCGAACAACAGTCTATTTCGGTATCTGTACAAAATAAAAACAATCATATATGAGAAGAGATGCATAAGAGAACCAATCAAACATTTCTTTACAAAGAAATCAAACTAGAACAAACCCCTTCCTCAGATACCCCATTCACAAGCAATCATTGACATAAATGATAAAATTTATTCAATAAAGGATTCGATTCATCATAAAAAAATAAATTCATCGTGTTCAGAACGGATCTGAGGCGATGTACCCATTTCGCAGCAGTTCAATAAACTTGGGCGATCGGCGGACGAAATAAGTTGAGGCAAAAACGAACAAGAAGTAATCAATCGAGGCGAAAAAACAACAAGCTCTGGACAAAGAGTAAACGACACGGTGAAGACGATTGAATAAAGTGGAAATGGGTATAATAATTGCACATTTTAAATTCGTTCCTTTTTCTTTTAAATTTTAAATGCGGCAAATTTTAAATTGATTTTACTCCTTGCAAACTTTCAGTAATCCACAAAATCTCTTTGGATTGAAATCATTAAATTTTTGTCAGCATAAAAATTAAATTGTATATGTGTTACAATAAAAATTAGAATGTTAAAAAATTTAAATCGTGTTGAAAATGTCAAAGATAAATTGAATTAGCTAAACAATCATTCATACAAGCTCTAAGTTATATTTAATTGTAAAGAGGTCTTTGCCATTTAAATCTAACATGAGCATACATCAACGGATATGTAAGGTGTATTGCTCTTTTAGTATGTCTTTAGTTATTGTCGTGGTTTAAAAGACTTGAGTATCAATAGTCCACAAATCGATATTATCGGAACCTGTTTTGTAATTTATAAAACTTGTGCGAATGATAGTGAAATGGAAATAAAAAGAAAAACAAAGCGATTTAACGTGGAAAACTCCTTAGTAAAGGGAAAAAACCTACATAGCTAAGAGTAAGAATATTCTTAGTTGAATTCATTAATAAAACAGTGGGGTTAAAACGTAAACAAGGGCTTTAGAAGATTAAGGAAAAATGCGAAGAATCTAAGTGTTGAGAATATAAGACTACATGCGTGAAAAAGGGTCATGTTGAGCTAGGCATTTCATATCGTTTTTATAGAAGGAATTGTGTGTGGAAAACACTCTGTAACCACCTCTTACAAAGTCGTTATCGTCATAACAAAATGCATGGCATCTACCCGCCGCCCGCCAGTAACCGTTCTGGATCGATCTATAGGGTTGGTCCCGAGTTCTCGATGAGCGGTCCTATCAATGATCATTTGGTCCTGATAATTACATGTGTTTTAGAACTCTGTTATCTTTAAATGAGCTGATTCGTCACTAAGTAATGGATCATGGGTCGCGTAAGTTCGTTTCTTATCACATGGGCTAGCCCAAAACGCTGTGGGCTTCCACCAGTAGGGATACCATGTCTTGAATCCTCATCACTAGTTCCTCTGGCTTTATCGCAATCGTAGATGTGATATAAGGCCGATCATCTGTTGAAAAATATGTCAAGCATATCTTCTGATCTTGCGTATAGGAGGACCACACCTGAACCAGTTGTGACAAGCGTACTTATGACCGATTCTATACTTGTGCGATTTATGAAATATGTTCGAATTTGAATTCTGTAACGACTATAAGGCAACGTTGTAATTTAAATATTAAAATAACCAGCGCCATTCCGTATTCTACTAGCCTGCCTAGCATGATGAGTACTGTAAGACTGCTGCCACATGTGTCAGGGCACGTGTAAGCATGCTATTGGTCAATAAAAACATATATAACTTAGGGTTTCGGTATTGTTCAACCCCCATCGTTATTTGAAAAAAAATTTCACGACCACCAAGCCCATGCGCGATTCCGTTCTCTGTGTCTACCGATCTTATTTAACCCAAAGTTATTAAGGTAAACACTATGAATCCTTGTAAGGTTAGATACCATGTTGTTTATGAGACTGATGCCGAAGTAATTCAGGTCAAGTTCTCTATCACTGCACATTTTCTGATTATGAGGTGAAAAGAAGATGTCCTATGTTTTCTCCATGAGGAGATGATTACTCTTCCGGGTTCCATACTAGTTAGTTATGCGTCTCTGAAGAACGGTTTAAGATTTTCACTACATCTTTTTGTAGCAGCCGTTCTTCGGGAAATTCGCTACCCGACTTATGTCTTATTTCCGGGTAGTTACGTATATATGTTAGCTTTCATCTTTTACTGCCGCAAACAGGGTATTGAGCCGACCTTGGAGTTATTTTTTAACTTACATATGATAGGATCCCGAAAGGGTAGCAGATTGCTAGGAACCCGTAGGCTGTATTACATAGCAGTCCGAACCGCAGAGTGCGCATTGATTGATAAGGATGATTCCTTACATGAATGAGAATCCTATTACTTATGGATAGGGGTCCCGAAGAAGGACATGTTGGGGATTAAAAATACCACTCATTATAAGCTTATCATTAAGCTGGACTGAAGAAGGTTTAATCCTTCACGTCAGGATATTGATAACAAAATAACAATGTTCCCTCCTTCCGAGAAACGTTTTAAGCATATAGATCTTTTAAGGGAGAAAATATTGGTAGAAATAGTGGTGGGTAGGACGCCCGCTCCAACCCCTAAAGGCTTGTTTTCCAATTTCGACTCATCAAAAGGATCAGGTATTGATCTCGTCTAAAAATATTTCAGAGCATTTATTTTTATATCATTCAATTTTTTTAATTATTCGAAATTTAATTGTTGTGGGGACACGAGCGATATACGAGGTTGGGCCCACAATGTGTGAGCTTACGTCCTCGGGAGAGCGAAGCTCTACCTTGATTTTCACTATAATAATCGAGAGGTACAATTACAATGAATAAGTATCTGAGCGAAAACGGTACGAAAAGTGATCAAATATGATCCGCCACGATGAAACTGCCGAAAACTCGCGAATGAGGGGGCTGGCCATGAGTTTTCGTACGAAAACTCGCGAATAGTGTGATGCCAACAAGAACTTGCGAATATTGTGATGCCAACAAGAATTCGCGAATAGTAATTTCGAACAAGAACTCGCGAATAGTGATTCCGAGCAAGAACTCACGAATAGTAGTTCAAGTGGAGCTGGCCACCAGTTTTGGTGTGAAAACTCGAACGAGAGCCTTGCCTTGGGAGGTACAAAAGGAGTCAGAATCCTTTTTTAGTGCATTGTGGCTCATATTTATAGAGAAATCCAGCCCAATTAATAAGTTTCACCAGGCCCAGCAGCCCAATTTCACTGGATTAAGCCCAAAGTACCCAAATAATATTCAATTAAATTAGAATAAATGTCATACCGCAATAGAACTCCAGAAATGCATCTCGATCGAGAACTAGCCGGAAATATCTATGAGATAATACTGGAAAACCAGGTAAAATAATTCATTGCATCCAGATATCGAATATACAACCAAAAATATCGCCACAACTTTCCGGCACGCTTCTCGGGTGCCGAATTACGAAAATACCCTTGGCCCCGTCTGGGGCCGAATATGTCCGAGACTGCTAGAAACGTTAGTCAAATGATAATATGTAAGCCCGGGAAGTCCAAATTACAAGAATACCCCCAAAACTATAGAATGACGTAAACACACGAGTATAGCGAAAATACCATCTAGCCACGTCGGACGAGCTCCCGGGATGTCATAATACCGAAAATATCCCCGGGTAATATCAATAGTCCATTGGTTTTCAGATTCAGATTCTGAGTCGCAAACCATATCATATTAGCTCGTCCCGAAAGTCGATACTCGCTCGGGAATTTTTTTGGGAAAATCGTGAATAGGGTTGAAAACCCTTCGCAGACGCGATCATTTTGACACTAAGAATGTCAGATTCTGCGGTCAGGCGAAAATCTCTGGATTTTTCGGCTCAAGGGTGTGGCCCTATAAATACCAGTGCCGCCCCCTGTTACAGTACCATTTCGCGGAAACACGGCATTCTCGCGACATTTCGAACGAAATCTCGCGACTACTTCCCTTGCACAGTGTCTTCCACGACAGTTCGAACAAAATCTCGCGGCTACTTCCATTGCACAGTCCCATCCGCGACTTTTGGAACGAAATCTCGCAACTACATTGGATAAACAGTGACACATGCAACTTGTAACCTTGAACAAAAACTTGCGACTGTATACGCTGCACAGTAACTTTCGCGACTTTTGGTACGAAAACTCGCGAGACACTTAATAAAATCTGAAAAAATTATAAAAAATTGGAAAAAACTTAATTTCGAGAACTTCACATCATGTCCTCCGACTCTGCCCATTCCTCGAACTCCGATGCCTCGTCATCCCATTCCTCGGACTCCTCATCCGGCTCGGGGAGTTCCAATTCGAGTCTGTCAGCTTTCCGTTCTCCCATTACGAACCCTTATCCTCACTTCTTCGATCGAATCGCACATCTTGAGAATACGATAGCTCCTCAAAGTTCTGCTGTCAAGGTCTTAAAATCTTTTGACCAGCCCTATACCATGCATCCCCGGAAGTGGAAATCTCTCGTGGAAAATTACCACCTTCCTTCCGATTGTGTTATATACCAGCCGGGTCCCTCTGATCGGATCCTACGACCATCGGCTGGCACTCATACTGTTTGTCTTGAGTATCTATAGTGGTCTCCGCTTTCCGCTTCACCCGTTCATTTCCACACTCCTAACTTGTTTAAATATCAATCTCTTCCAGTTGAACCCAAACTCGATATCTTTGGTGGTTGCCTTTATCATTTTCATGGAGAAAAACGAGATTTCGATGACCGTTGATAGCTTCTTCCAAATCTTTCAAATCAGTACCGCTATCCATTATGGTGCTCAAGGTTGCATCTTTTTCCTTCTGAGGCACAAGAAAAGCCGTTTTCCATTCTCAAATCTTCAATCGAATCATGACTGGAAGAGACATTTCTTTTTTATCACTTGTGTGGGTTCCACTAGGTTATCTGCACTTAGCCTTCCCTGGCGGTTCCCAATTGAGGGGGAACCTTTCTTTCCGGAGTCCTATTATCCTATCCTGCGATCCGTTACTCCTAAGGCTTTAGAGAGGATACTTATCGCGTGCGCTAAATCGGATGGTACTGACTGGACCCCGAAGACGCTATTCTATGCCCCGATCTTGGTCGCCTCCAACATTCTTCCGGCCCCTACCCATTTTAGTAGGGGACTATTATGTATCTGGACCATGCATTAACACTTAAACCATCTCAACATCTCTCCCTCGATAAGCAAAGCTTCCTAAAACCAGCGTATATATGTTCTATAATCTTTTTAACCGTACTTCTCATGCGACTTGTTTATTTTGCAGATAAAATAATGGCTCCCCCTGAAGATCGTTCAAGATTAGGCGATAGGTTGAGATCACTCCGTACTCTTGTTACGGAGAAAGACGAGTTGATCTTCGAGATGGTGCCAGGATCTCAGAACCGCACTGCCGCTGCCGAGTTGGCACAAAGCTTGCAAGAAACGGTGCCGCAAACAGAAGAGGCCCGACCGGTTACTCCAACACCACCTGCTCCGACAATTGAGAATCCCGAGCCCGCAGGAAATGAGCCGGCTACAGAGGCCCCCGAGAGTCCTGAAGATTTAATTCATGTGTCTCGGCTACTGGAGCTTACCGCTAGAGAGTTCTCCCCCAACGAAGGGATGTATGACTTCGTTGAGACACTAGTGGACGTTGTCGGAGATGACGAGGAAGGCGAAATAAGCGGGGGTCAGTCGATAGACCCGCTGGTGGAGGAGGTTGTTCAGGACACCCGTCCGGAGGAGGAAATAAATCAAGAAGCTCCTTCGGATAAAGGGAAAAGACCAGTGGAGAGCCCCACCATTTTGGAGATTGCGGAACCCGTTAAAAAGAGTGGGTTAATCGCCGAGTTCCTCGAGGCCTTCCGCATAAGAGATATACCGAAACATATAGTGAAGGAATGACTCGAGATGGGACATCAGGCTGGCCTCGCACTAATAAAAGACGGAGTCACCGTTCGGATTCCGAGGGGTGATAGCATTGTGGAGATGGGCACCGCAGCTGCAATAGGGGAGTACTGTATGCTTAGGCATTCGGATCTCGACAGTCCGGATATAATTGGGGAGCAAACGAAGAAAGCCGCAGAAAAATTAATTCAAAACTAGCGGGAAAAGCATGCCCAAGACATGGCAGCGCTCCGGGTAGAACACAATAAAGCGATCGAAGCTCTTAGCCGGGCTCATCGTAGCGAATTGACGGAGTGTGCGGCAATTCACATCGGGAAAAGGCATGCCCTCGAGCAGTCCATAGACACCCTCAAGATGAACGAAAAATACGCTCAGGACAAGCTGGGGGAGGTCCAAGCTGAGACCGAAGAAAAGCTAAAGAAGACCAAAGATGCCAATGCTGCTGACAAGAAGGCCCTCGAGAAGGCCCTGGAGGAGAATAAAGAGATGAAATCAAAGAATAAATCCCTCCAGTCTACCGTAGACAGTCTCTGGGCTCGAGCTGCTAGGTTGCCTTCCCAGATCAACGATTGTTTCCGGAAACTGATATGGGAGTTTACAGTGCACTCCCCGACTTTCCGAAACCTGGCGGCCCTAGCTAATGCGACGTCGTCTACTCTATATTTCTTTAGAGGGAGTGTCCAGACTCAGAGAATCTTGGGCATATCCCTAACCCCCGAAGAGAGAGGAAGACTCGATCCTAGTCTGTCCGGGATGTTTGAGCCTGTATCTGTAGAGGACAAAATAGATTGCTCGGGGGATCCGTTCGGGGCGCTCCAGTTCAATTTGAGGAGGACTTGCACCAGCAGCTGTATTCGGAGGAGATTGAAACCGAAGAGGGCCCATCACCGGATGCATTTCGAAGATTGGTCGCATTATTCCCGGAATCGGTGGGTCCCCTCGTGAGAGATCTTCTTAAAGATGAGGAGGTGATTGGTCAACATGACCCTCCATTATATGTTCCTGCTAGTGTGACAGGAGCTCGGGAACACCATTAGGTCGAGATGGCGAGTTTTGTTCCCGAGAAGTTGACCGTTGCAGGAACTAAAGGAAAAGAGACTGATCCTCCCTCATCGACTATTAAGCTGGTAAGAAAGCGACCTAGCAGACCCGGTGAAGGTTCGAGCTCCAAGAAGAAGAAGAAATAAACTTCCACATATGTTTTCTTCACTTTTGTACTCTCTCCCGATTTTGTATTCCCCATGTATATATGAAATTTGATTTTGTTTTCCTTTTAATTTCTCACTGCAATTTAATAATCATACAATTTTGAATAATCCATCTTCTCTTCTTTTCAATTTAACTTCTCGCAACGTTCATCGAAGGGGGTATAGCTCCGTATACTTAATCCGAAATTAGCTCCCCCAAAATAATAGACCTCTATACAAAATTTGATCAGAGGTAAATAATATACTGATGTTCCTTGAGTCATAGATATCTCGCAAAATAAATATAATATTTTCTGCCAACTTCAAGTGCGCATAAGAGTCCCCAGTGTAGCAGGGCTTGACCCTTGGCCATTTCAATATCAGTCGAAAATGATCATTCGAAATAACGGACTTTGGCGAACGCCCCTCTTAAGTGAGTAGGTATTTGAACTCGAGATTGTTCTACCTTCACCAAAATATCTTCGCCACCGGTATATACTTGCGCCCAGGGCTATCACACTCTCGCCGCCGATATATACTTGCACTCGGGGCCATCACATTCTCGCCGCCGGTATATACTTACACCCGGGGCCATCACACTCTCGCCACCGGTATATACTTGCACCCGGGGCCATCACACTCTCGCCGCCGATATATACTTGCATCAGGGACGATAAAACTATCTCGACCCGTCCATAAGACGGCGTCAACACTTACTCGGCCTGTCCATAAGACGGCGCCATCGCATTCTCAACCCGTCCATAAGACGGTGTTACCACTTACTCGGCCCATCCATAAGACGGTGCCATCGCACTCTCGACCCATCCATAAGACGGCGTCATTCGGCCCATCCATAAGACAGTTCCATGCGGAAATGGACCGGCCTCCGATGAGGGCGCGACCCTCGCCTGCGTGTCATGTAGGAGTCATGTATATACTTGCACCCTGATTTGCCACGGAAATATGCTCGGTTCTAAGCCGGCTACATCACAATAAACGGGCCCCTTAACATATTCTAACAGTAATTATGTATAGACGGTTCTGCCGCGGACAGGAAGACTCATAATGTTCAAAATATTTTGACGCAGTATCTAATTTGACGAGTTTGAAAATGATCGACTATAAGACAAGTGGTACATTGCATTTCTAATATAACCTACTTAATTTATTTCATTCTCCTTCGTACTAAAATGCAATGGACCTACTCCTACCTTACCAGTCCCCAAGTCGATTGAATTCATGTCGTCAAAAAAGATACTTAAAGAATTAGAATATGACCACAAAAAATAGGGGAAAATTTTTATTTTCAAAAAAATCGATGAGTCACGTCTAAACATAATACTTGCGCAAATTGGAAATATGTCAAGTCCGTGGTAGCTCCTCCCCGCTCATATTTGTGATTTTATACGTTCCTTCCTTCACTACTACCGTTACTCTGTACGGTCCTTCCCACTTTCGATCCAACTTACCAACATACTTCGAGACTTCCACTTTCTTAAGAATCAAGTCTCCAACCTTTAACAATATAGGTCGAACGCCTTTGTCGTGCTTCTTAGCCATCCGCCTTTTACATACCTCCATTCATATTGCAGCTCTATCGCGGATATCATCAATACAGTGAAGGTCAAACTTTCTCATATCTTCATTCAACACCTTGTCATAAGCGAAACTCTTTATGATAAAATAGTCACTTCTACTGGAGACACGGTTTCAGAGCCATATACTAAAGAGAAGGGGTTGAATCCGGTAGTGGACCTTGGTGATGTCCGATATGCCCATATCACATTATGCAATTCATCCACCCAAGAGCCTTTGGATTCATCTATTCGTGTTTTCAGCTGTTGCAGGATAATACGGTTAGTAACCTTTGTAAGTCCGTTCGTTTCTGGGTGTGCCACGGAAGTAAACCGCTGTTCAATACCATAATTCTCACACCATTCATTAACCCTCTTTCCAGCGAATTGAGTCCTGTTCTCGGAATCGCGATACAGCCTCAACTTCTATCCACATAGAAAAATGTTCCACAACCACAATACATAATTTCTTTTGGCTAGGTGCCCTCGGAAATGGTCCCAAAATATCGATGCCCCATGTATCAAAAGGAGATGTTGTCGGCAGAGGTTTCATACTAGCTCTTGGCACATGATGCACATTTGAGTGGAACTGACAAACAGAACAAGTCATAACAAAATTAACACAATCCTTTACCAGCGTTGGCAAAAAATAACCTGCCCTCTTAATCTTATTCGCCAAGGATCAACCTGCTGAGTGATCACCACAGTCCCCAGCGTGAACTTCTTCCATAACGGCTTTTGCCTGTACCGGGGACAAACATCCAAGATAGGGACCTCCAAAATTCTTCTTATACAGCTTATCATCCCCATAGACAAAATTCGTAGCCCTTTGCATAGTCCTTCGGGCCTCACCTTCGTCAGTGGGCAATTCTCTCCTGACTAGATAATTTACGAAAGCATCCTTCCAAGATGGTTCGTCGGTTACAGCATCCAATAAAAACCATGTCTCGTTCGAAAGTTCCAAATTAGCCACCTCGGCTGTCTGTTTCTCCACTGGGCTGATAGAGGGCTGGTAGTGGATCAGAGTTGTTATCTTTGACTCATCCGAGAGTTCTAAAATTGTTGCCGCCTTTGCGAGACCGTCTGCACGAATATTTTCCTCCCTTGGGATATATGTAAGAGTGAATGTCTTAAGATTTTTAGCCGCCTCATTCAGCTTTTCTAAATAAATCCATAAATGGTTCCCGTTGGTGGCGTAAGTATCTGCGAATTGGTTCACCACTAACTGCGAATCGGAATGAGCATGCAAACGAACGATTCCAATTTCCACTGTTAAGTTAATGCCAAATATTAAGGCTTCGTACTCGGGGACGTTGTTAGTCGCGGGAAAGCGCAACTTCACAGCATATTCATGTTCTTCACCAGACTTCCTTTCCTTAAAATAAACACCGATACCGGCTCGCCCGGTAGAAACTGATCCATCTACAAAAACATCCCAATACTCCTGAATACCCAACTCTTCCGACCGAGTCATCTCTACTATGAAATCCACTAACACCTGGGCCTTTAATGCTCGCCTGGAGATATACTCTATTTGATACTGCCCTAACTCGATATTCCACTTTGCTAGTCTGCCAGAGGCATCAATCTTTGATAACACGCTTCGGATAGGCTGATCTGTCAAAACTGCAATATGATGTCCTTGAAAATAGTGCCTCAATTTCCTTGAGGCGACAATCAGAGCTAATACGAACTTCTCTAGGTCTATATATCGGGACTCCGCTCCCTGCAATTTTCTGCTCACATAATATATCGGTCTATGTTCCTTATCGCTTAGTCTGACTAAGGCGGCACTCACTGCTTCTTTTGTCACTACCAAATATAAACCCAACGGTTCCCCCGGTGATGGAGGTGACATAAATGGTGGTTTACTCAGATAGTCTTTCAAACTCTCAAAAGCTCTGCTACATTCGTCGTCCCAATACAAAAGATTCGTCTTACGCAAAACCTTAAAAAATGGCAAACTTCTCTCTGCGGATCTCGAAATGAAGCGATTCAATGAGGCTAATCTCCCAGTTAGCCTTTGAACTTCCCTAATAGTCGTCGGAGGGGTCATTTCTTGGATAGCTGTTATCTTGTCAGGATTCATCTCAATTCCTCTTTCAGACACCATAAAGCCAAGGAACTTACCTCCTTTCAAACAAAACACACACTTAAGCGGATTCAATTTTATCCTATATTTTCTCAGTATACCAAAGCAATCGCTCAAATACTGGATGTGGTTATCCCCATGTTTACTCTTTATCAATATATCATCGGTATAAATCTCCAAAGACTTTCCGATCATATATTTGAACATCGAATTCATTAAACGTTGATAGGTGGCCCCAACATTTTTCAATCCAAATGACGTAACTTTATAGCAAAAAATGCCTTTATTTGTCATAAACGAAGTAAACAACTTGTCCTCACAATGCATAAAAATTTGATTATACCCTTTAAAGGTATCTAACATACTAAGGATTTCAAAGCCACAGGCCGCATCCACCATCATGTCAATGGCCGGCAGCGGATACGGATCCTTCGGGCATGCTTTATTCAAATCAGTAAAATTAATGCAAACTCTCCAGCCATTATTCGACTTTGGGACCACCACTGGATTCACGACCCAATCCGCGTATCTAACATGCTCTATGAATCATGCCTGCAACAAACTTTCCACCTCCTCATCAATCACCCTCTCTTTCTTATGGGAAAACTTTCTCTTCTTCTGATGAACTGGTCGCACATATGGGTTAACATTGAGTCTATGAGAACAGACTTGGGGATCAACTCCCACATAATTCTGATAAGACCAAGCAAAAACATCTACGTTACTTTGCAAAAAAGAAATTACCTCCTTCTCAACCTCTGGTGACAACTCAGAACTGATTGTCACTATCTTTTCCGGGTTACCGGGGAATAAGGGCACTGTCTTGATTCCCAGAGGTTCCATCTTCATATCATTCTCCTTAAACTTCCTAGGAGACGGTCCGTCACTTGCATCAATAATTTCTTCAGACGAGAATTCCACCATACAAATGGGTATCTTTGCTTTTGATCAGTCCATACCACTTCTGCACATTACATTATAACAAGAGCGTGCCAGCTCTTGGTCTCCCTTCATCTTCCCAACACTTACCGGTGTTGAAAACTTCGTCATCAAATGTGGTTGAGATACCACAACTCCAAACAGGTTCAAATAGCTTCTCCCAAGAATTGCATTATAGGGGAGTATAGGGAGGTCCACCACCACAAATTCTGCCATCAAAGTCCTTGATATTTCGAGATCGCTCAAAGTTACAGGCAGAAAAACATATCCCTCAACAACAACAACACTATTGTTAAAACCAACTAACTTTGTATGTACGGGCTGGAGTTGGGTGGTTCCTTTCAAAGCCATCTGCTCAAAGGCTGCAAGAGTCAATATATTGGTAGCGGCTCCGGTATCTACCAACACTCGAGAAACAAGATGATTACCAATAATATGAGAGACAACCAATGCATCGTCTTGTGGGGAGAAAACCCCGGATAAATCCTCAGGTCCAAAAGATATTGTCATTTTGTCCAAATCGGTTAACTGGACCGTGTTAACCTCCATAAAGCACCCCTTCTGGTGTAATTCCTGATAAGAACGTTTGCGGGCACGGTTTGAATCATCGACGCTTCTTCCCCCGGCGATAGTCATAATGTTGGGGCCTAGGTTACCCCATCTTGGATGAGCATTCTCAACATTCAAAATTGGTTGGCCCGGGTCGGGGCAAGCCGGAGGGGGAGGTAGTGCTTGCTAGTTTGCAGGAGCTGGTGGGTAAGCTTCATATCTGTACCCTTGCTGATTTCTTTGTGGCTGATTTCTGCCGCGACCACGATAGTGGTTTCCTCTTCCTCCGTCTCTTTGATTCTGTCTACCACCATTAAAGAATCCCCTCTGGCCACCTCCTTGACGTTGGCCACGCTGTCCTCCATATCCACATCCTCTCGTGTTTGGCCGTGGCGCATCGGCTTTCAGGGGTTTAGGTGTTGTCCCCACTGGGACACTTATATCAATCTTCCCCAGCTTAAATTCTGGTAGAGCCTCTACAGTACGGATCAGTTCATCAAGCTGACCCAATTCTAGCAACCTTTCCACCTCAGACATTAATTCCCGACAATCATTTGTTGCATCTCCAAAATCTGATGAAAACGACAAAATACTTGAGACTCGTAAGTCCTCGGCTTTGGTTCTTGCAAAGGAGGGGGGTAACGAAGAGATCCAGCTTTCTTTTGCTCGATAATGGCAAAAATCTGTTCATAATTGTATGTAGGAAACACTCTCAACTTAGGTTTTGCAGGCGGGACAATCTTGTCCAGCCCACAACTTGCAACAATATTGTGAGACCCATACACCCGTATCTCAATCACTCCGTGATCCCGCAAGCCTTCATCTTCTCGGATGTATTGTGTACATCTCAATGCCAAATCCTCCATACTTTCCGGGGGATCTCTATTCAAAGAGTTACATAACAAGTGTCTAGCTAGAATAAGCTGCAGCACCCCAACCATCTCACTTACAGTAATCCGAGGTATCTTCCTACGCTCGGCTTCAAAACGGGTAATAAAACCCAACAATCTTTCCGAAGAATCATACCGCAACGCGGTCAAAGAAGTAATAGACTTCATTGGCGCATTGAAAGGCGTGAAAGACGAGTAAAATTGATCCTTAAAATCCTGATACGAAACAATCGAGCGCCTCGGTAAACGATTAAACCATAGGAGGGCTGATTCCTTAAGAGATGCGGCGAAAACGAAGCACATGGCCGCATCACTGAAATTCATCAAACTCACATGGATCTCCAAGTTCGATGTATGAGCATGTGGGTCAGTTGACCCACGATACTGTGAAAGATCCTTTGGCATCTCAATATAATCAGAACGGGTGGCACTAATAATTGCCGTGGAAATCTGAGATAAAGCATTTGAAGTGTTCCACGAACCATGCAAAACTTCCATAGATGGTAAAGCCTTTCCTCGATTACCATAAGGCTCGCCGGCCCTTTCAGAGTGAAAACTTCGAAATCTCGCGGGTGAAAAGTCGCGGGTCGAGGCTTAAACATGAAATCTCACGGATACCTTCACAAGTTCGAGCGAGAGCCTTGCCTTGGGAGATACAAAAAGAGTTCGAATCCCTTCTCAGTGCCTTGGGCTCATATTTATAGAGAAATACAACCAATTAATAAATTTCAGGCCCAGGAGCCCAATATCACTTGATTCAGCCCAAAGTACTCAAATAATATTTAATTAAGTTGGAATAAATATCATACCACAATAGATCTTCGGAAATGCATCTCGATCGAGAACTAGTCGGAAATGTCGATGAGATCATACCGGAAGACCTCGTAAAATAATTCCTTGCTTACAGATATCAAATATACAGCCAAAAATATCGCTACAACTTACCGGTGCGCTCCTTCGGTGCCAAATTACGAAAATACCCTTGGCCCCATTCGGGGCCGAATTTGTCCGAAACTGATAGAAACATTAGTGAAATGCTCATATATAGGCACGGGAGGTTCGAATTACGAGAATACACCCAAAACTATACAATGACGTAAATACATGGGAATACCGAAAATATCATCTAGCCACGTTGGATGAGCTCCCGGGATGTCATAATACCGAAAATGTCCCTGGGTAATATCAATAGTCTCTTGGTTGTCAGATTCTGATTCTGAGTCGCAAACCATATCATACAAGCTCGTCCCAAAAGTTGATAATCGTTCGGAAATTTTTCCGAGAAAACCGTGAGTAGGGTTGGAATCCCTTCGCAGACGTGATCGTTTTGACACTAAGAACGTCAGAATCTGAGGTTGGGCAAAAATCTCGGGATTTTCAGACTTGGGGGTCCGCCCATATAAATACATCTGTTTCCCCTTGTTACAGCACCATTTCGCAGAAACTCACCGCTCTCTCGCGACATTTCAAACGAAAACTCGCGACTGCTTTCGTTGCACAGTACCACCCATGACTACGTCATTTGAATAGTGATGGGCAGGCAGACTCTTCACCCTTAACGAAAACTCGCGATTGAATAGGCTGCATAGTAACTCTCGTGACTTTTGGTACGAAAACTCGCGAGGCACTTAATAAAATCTTAAAAAATTAGAAAAAATTGGAAAAATCTTGATTTTGAGAACTTAACGCCATGTCCTCCGTCTCTGCTCATTCCTCGAACTCCGACCCCTCCTCATCCCATTCCTCGGAATCCTCATCCGGTTTGTGGAGTTCCAGTTCGAGTTTGTCAGCTTTCCATTCTCCCATCACGAACCCTTATCCATACTTCTTCGATCGAATCGCACATCTTGAGAATACGATTGGTCCTCAGAGTTCTGCTGTCAAAACCTTAAAATCTTTTGACCAGCTCTATAACATGCACCCCCGGTAGTGGATGTCTATCGTAGAAAATTACCACATTCTTTCCGATTGTGTTCTATACCACCCGGGTCCCTCTGATCGGATTCTACGTCCACCGGTTGGCACTCATGCCGTTGGTCTTGAGTACCTAGAGTGTGGTCTCCGCTTTCCGCTTCATCCGTTCATTTCCGCACTTCTAACTCGTTTAAATATCCACCTCATCTAGTTGAACCCAAATTCGATATCTTTGGTGATTGTCTTTATCATTTTTATGGAGACAAATGAGATTTCGATGACCGTTGATAGCTTCTTCGAAATCTTTCAAATCAGTACCGCTATCCATTATGGTGCTCAATGTTGCATCTTTTTTTGTCTAAGGCACAAGAAAAGCCCTTTTCCATTCTCAAATCCCCAATCGAATCATGACTGGAAGAGTTTTTTTTTTGTCACTTGTGTGTGTTCCACAAGCTTGTTTGCACTTAGCCATCCCTCGCGATTCCCAATTGAGGGGGAACATTTCTTTCAGGAGTCTTATTATCCTATCCCGCGATCTGTTACTCCTAAAACTTTAGAGTGGATCCTTATGGTGTGCGCTAGATCGGATGGTGTTAATTGGACCCCGAAGATGCTATTCTATGCCCCGATCCTGGTCGCTTCCAACATTCTTCTGGCCCCTACCCATTTTAGTAGGGGACTATTAGGTATCTGGACCACGCGTTAATACTTAAACAATCTCAACAGCTCTTTTCGATAAGAAAACCCTCCTAAATCCAATGCATATATGTCGTATAATCTATTTGAATTGTATTTCTCACGCGATTTGCTCATTTTGCAAATAAAATAAAAGCTCCCCCCTGAAGATCATTCAAGATTAGGTGATAGATTGAGTTTACTTCGTACTCTAGTTACGGAGAAGGATGAGCTGATCTTCGAGATGACACCAGGGTCTCGGAAACGCACTGTAGCAGCCGAGTTGGCACTAAGCTTGCAAGAAACAGTGCCGCAAATAGAAGAGGCCAGACCGATTACTCCGCCACCACCTGCCACAGCAATTGAAAATCCCGGGCTAGTAGAAAATGAGTCGACTGAAGAGGTCCCTAAGAGTCCCGAAGACTTAATTCCTGTGTCTCGGCGATTGGAGCTTACCGCCAGAGAATTCTCCCCCTATGAAGGGATGTATGAATTCGCCGAGACACTAGTGGACGTTGTCGGAGACGAAGAGGAAGACGAAATAAGCGGGGGTCAACCAACAAGCCCGGTGGTGGAGGAGGTTGTGCAAGAGACCCGTCCGGAGGGAGAAATAAAACAAGAAGCTCCTCCGGATAAGGGGAAAAGACCGGTGGAGGGTCCCACCATTTTGGAGATTGCGGAACCCATTAAGAAGAGTGGGTTAACCGCTGAGTTCCTCGATGCCTTCCGTATAATAGATATACCGAAGCCTACAGTGAAGGAATGACTCTAGATGGGACGTCAAGCCGGCCTCATATTAATAAAAGATGGAGTTACCATTCGGATTCCGAGGGGTGATAACGTCTTCAATAGACCTGCCTTGACGTATTTTGACAGGAATCCGTCGTTGCCACCGCGTGGGCTAGACGATCACACTGTGTTTACCGACTTTAGTCGATTGATGAGCCAAGCTGTGACAACGCCTCGCGTGATGGGAGAGGTTTGTAATAACATTGACCATTGTTACTTCCTGCGTCATTCGCTCTATGTTTCATCCATATATTATCTGTTTATTGACGGTTTTGCTTTTCCTTCAGATGGAGCGGACGATAGTGGAGCTGAGCACCGCAGCTGCAGTAGAGGAATACTGTATGCTTAGGCATTTGGAGCTCGACTGTCCGGATATAATCAGGGAGCAGACAAAGAAAGCCGCAGAGAGATTAATTCAGAATTAGCGGGAAAAGCATGCCTAAGAGATAGCAGCGCTCCGGGAATAAAACAAAAAAGCGATCGAAGCTCTAACCCGACTTCATCTTAGCGAATTAACGGAGTGTGCGGCATTTCATATTGGGAAGAGGCATGCTCTCGAGCAATCCATAGATACCCTCAAGGCGAACGAGAAAGACGCTCAGGACAAGCTAAGGGAGACCAAAGTTGAGACCGAAGAAAAGCTGAAGAAGGCCAGAGATGTCAATGATGCTGATAAGAAGGCTATAGAGAAGGCCCTGGAGGAGAATAAAGAGCTAAAATTGAAGAATGAATCCCTCCAGTCTACTGTAGACTGTCTTCAGTCTCGAGCTGCTAGGTTGCCGTCCTAGATTAACGATTGTTTCCGGAAACTGATATGGGAGTTTATAGTGCACTCCCGGACTTTCCGAAATCTGGCGACCCTAGCTAATGCGACGTCATCTACCCTATATTTCTTTAGAGGGAGTGTCCAGACTCAAAGAATCCAGGGCATATCCCTAACTCCTAAAGAGATAGGAAGACTCGATCCCAATCTCTCCGAGAAATTCGAGTCAGTGCTTGTAGAGGACAAATTGGATTGCTCGCGGGATCCATTAGGGGTGCTCCAGTTCAATCTGGAGGAGGATTTGCACCAACAACTGTATTCGGAGGAGATTGAAACTGAAGAAGGCCCACCACCGGATGCATTTCGAAGATTGGCCTTCTTATTCCCGGAATCGGTGGGTCCCCTCGCGGGAGATCTCCTTAAATATGAGGAGGTAATGGGTCAACGCGACCTTCCGATATATACTCCCGCTATTGTGGTAGAAGCTTGGGAACGTCACGAGACTGAAATGGCGGGCTTTGTCCCTAGGAAATTGACCACTACAAAGATTAAAGAAAAAGGACTAATCTCCCCTCTCCGACAATCAAGGTGGTAAAGAAACGTCCTAGCGGACCTGGTGAAGATTCGGGTTCCAAGAAGCAGAAGAAATAAGCTTCCAAATATTATAGTTCATTCACTTTTGTAGTATCTCCCCACTTTGTATTACCCAATGTATATAAAAAATTACATTATTTTCTCTTTAACTTCTTGTCACACTTTGACAAAAATATAACTCCGAATAATCCAAATTGAGAAATTAGCCTCCGAAATAATAATAAATTTCCACATAATTTTTCGATCAAAGATAAGTAATCTCTCGGCGTTACCTGAGTCCAAGATACTCAGGGTATGGATGCCGGATAGTCGTATAAATAATATTTTTTGATTTTTGATAGCTCCAAGTGTGCATAAAAGTCCCCAGTAAGCAAACTATAAGGCGAGTATTTGGCCATTCCGATAGTTTATATTCAAGTGAAGACCGTAGATACGATCACGTATAACGGGGTTTGACCTTTGGCCATTTCAGTAACAGTCGAAAAATCTGATCCTTTAAAATAATGGATTTAAGGGACAATGCCTAACAAATGAGTAGTAATTTGGACTTGCGATTATCTTACTTTCCTACCGGCATAAACTTGCACCTGGGGTCATCACGGTGCCCACTTGCACCACGGCATCACATTGTCCCGTAGGTATAATCTTGAACCCGAGGTCGTCACGGTGCCCACTTGCACCACGGCATCACATTGTCCCGTCGGTATAATCTTGAACCCGAGGTCATCACGGTGCCCACTTGCACCGCGGCATCACATTGTCCCGTCGGTATAAACTTGCACCTGAGGTTATCGCGGTGCCCACTTGCACCGCGGCATCACATTGTCCCGTCGGTATAAACTTGCACCCGAGGTCATCGAGGTGCCCACTTGCACTGCAGCATCACATTGTCCCGTTGGTATAAACTTGCACTCGAGGTCATCGCGGTGCCCACTTGCACCGCGGCATCACATTATCCCGTCGGTATAAACTTGCACATGAGGTCATCGCGGTGCCCACTTGCACCGCGGCATCACATTGTCCCGTCGGTATAATCTTGCACCCGAGGTCATCACGGTGCCCACTTGCACCGCGGCATCACATTTTTGCCGCCGGTATATACTTGCACAGTGTCATGGAGGAGTCAAGTATAAACATGCACCCCGTTTTGCCACAGAAATGCTCGGTACTAAGCCGACTATCTCATAATAAATCAACCCCCTTGACATATTCCAACAGTATGTATGTACATACGATTCTGCCGCGAACAGGAGGACTCATCATGTTCAAAGTATTTTGACACAGTATCTAATTTGACGAGTTTGAAAATGATCGAATATAAGACAGGCGGTACATTGCATTTGTAATCTAACCTATTATTTTATCCCATCCTCCATCATACTAAAATGGAATAGACCTACTCCTAACTCACGAGTCCGCTAGTCGATTGAATTCATGTCGTTAAAGAAGATACTTAAAAATTAGAATATGACCATAAAAAAGAGGGAAAATTTTATTTTAAAAAGATAGATAAGTCACGTCTATACATAATAATTGCGCAAATTGGAAATATGTCAAGTCCATGGCAGCTCCTCTCCGCTCATATTCGCAATCTGATCTAGTCTAAAAATATTTTGGGTATTTATTTTTAGATCAGTCAATTTATGATTAATTCGTAAATTATATTGTTGTGGGGACACGAGCGATGTACGAGGTTGGGCCCACAATGTGTGGGCTTACGTCCTCGGGAGAGCGAAGCTCTACCTTGGTTTCCACTATAATAATCAATGAGAAACGAATACAACGATGTAATAACGATAATCCGAATGAAATCGACCCGAGAAACGATCAAATATACTCCAAAAAGCCAAATATGACGAAATATCGCGAAGAAGGGCTGTGTCAAGCCTGGCCGCGAGATTTGGCTCGAAATCTCGCTAGCCTGGACTAGCCGCGAGGTTTGGTCTGGTTTCTCGCGAGAAGGGCTAGTCGCGAGGTTTGGTCTAAGGCATGGCCTGGTCGCGAGGTTTGGTGCGATTCCTCGCGAGTCTGGGCTGGCCGCGAGATTCGGTACGAAATCTCGCGAATAGTAATTGCAGTGTTGAAATCTCGCGATTTCGAGTGAAAGTCTCGCCTTGGGAGATGCGAAAAGGATCCAACCCCTTCTCAATGCCTTAGGACCTCTATTTATAGAGAAATGTAGCCCAAAACACAAGCTTAGGCCCAAGAGTCCAATTTCATTAGATTAAGCCCAAGACACCTCAACTAATATCCAATTAAATTAGAACAAATACCGTTCCGAAATATAACTTCGGAAATGCGTCTCGATCCAGAATTAGGCGAGGATATTGATGAGAAAATACCGGAGGACCCCGTAAAATAATCCACTGCTCCCAGATAGCGAATATGCGGCCACATAACATCATCGCATCTGACCGGTGCGCTCCCGGGTGGCAAATTACGAAAATACCCCTGGCCCCGTCTGGGACCGAAATGACCCGAAACATCTCAAAATGCTTACAGAGACTTTATATGGGGCCTAGCAGGCCAGAATTACGAGAATACCACTTGAGAATGCCATCCGATAAAAATATGAAAATACCGAAAATACCAATAACCACGTCGGACGAGCTCCCGGGTAAGGACGGATACAAGAGAATATACCCGGGTAATATCACAATCTTATACGTTTCTTCTCTCACCACCGCCGTCACTCTATATGGGCCTTCCCATTTTCGATCTAGTTTACCAACATGCTTCGAGACTTCCACTTTTTTTATAATTAAGTCCCCAGCTTTAAACAACATAGGGCGACGTCTTTATCATGTTTTTTAGCCATCCGCTTTTTACAAACCTCCATTCGTATAGCAGCTCTTTCCCTGAGATCGTCAACACAATGAAGATCCAACTTTCGCATATTTTTATTCAATACTTCATCGTAAGCAATAACTCTTTCGGATAGAATAGTCACCTCTACCGGGGAAACGGCTTCAGAGTCATATACCAAAGAGAAAGGGCTAAATCCAGTGGTAGACCTTGGTGATGTTCGATACACCCACATCACATTATGCAACTCGTCTACCCATGAGGCTTTAGATTCATCTATCCTTGTTTTTAGCTGCTGCAAGATGATATGATTAATAACTTCCGTCAGCCCGTTCGTTTCTGGATGTGCCACGGATGTAAATCGTTGTTGAATGTCATAACACTCGCACCATTTGATAACTCGTTTCCCAGAGAATTGTGTTATGTTATCCGATACTAAAATTCTGGGAATTCCAAATCGACATATGGTATATCTTCAAATGAAAGTTATAACTTCATGTTCCCGGACTCGGGCCACAGCTTCGACTTCTCCCCATTTAGAGAAATGTTCCACAGCCACAATACAAATTTTCTTTTGACTAGGTGCGATCGGAAATGGACCTAAAATATCGATCCCCCAAGTATCAAAGGGACATGTTGTTGGCAAAGGTTTCATATTCGTTCTCGGTACATGGTGCACATTCGAGTGGAACTGACAAGCGGAACAAGCTCGGAAAAAATTCACACAATATTTTATTACTTTTGGCCAAAAATACCCGGCCATCTTAACTTTCATTGCCAAAGATCGACCTGCCGAGTGGTCACCACAGTCCCCGGTGTGAACTTCTTCCATAACGGCTTTTGCTTGTACTGGGGACAAGCACCGAATGTAGGGTCCTCCAAAATTTTTATTGTATAACTTCTCATCTACATACACAAAGTTTGTGGCTCTTTGCATTATCGTGTGGGCCTCGCCTTCATCGTCGGGTAATTCTCTCTTAACCAAATAATTGACAAACACATCCTTCCAAGAAGGTTCGTCCGTTACTGCATTAAATAAAAATCAAGTATCGTTCGAAAGTTCCAAGCTTGCCACTTCGGAAGTCTGTCACTCTGCCAGACTGATGGATGGCTGATAATGGATCATAGTCGTTATTTTTGACTCATCCGAGAGTTCTAAGATCGTGCCTGACTTTGCAAGACCATTAGCACAGGTGTTTTCCTCTCTCGGGATATATGTAAGAAAGAATGTCTTAAGACCTTTCGCCACTTCCTTCAACTTGTCTTGATACATCCACATATGCTCGCCTTTGGTGACAAAAGTATCTGCGAACTGGTTCACTACTAACTGTGAATCGGAATGAGCATGCAAGCGAACAATTCCGATCTCGACTGCTAAGTTAATACCAAATATCAAGGCTTCGTATTCGGCGACGTTGTTAGTTGCAGAGAAGCGAAGTTTTACAGCATATTCATGTTCTTCACCATACTTTCTTTCCTTAAAATAAACGCGGATACCAGCTCGCCCAGCAGAAACTGATCCATCGACAAATGCATCCCAGTATTCCTCATTACCCATTTCTTCCGATCGAGTCATTTCCACTATGAAGTCCACTAAAACCTGGGCCTTTAAAGCTCGTCTTGAGATATATTCAATCTGATATTGCCCTAACTCGATATTCCACTTCGCTAGCCTGCTAGAGGCATCGATTTTCGATAGTACGCTTCTGATAGGTTGATCTGTTAAGACCGCAATATGGTGACCTTGGAAGTAATGCCTTAATTTTTGGGAGGCAACTATTAGGGCTAACACGAATTTCTCCAAATCTGTATAGCGGGATTCCGCTCCTTGCAATTTCCTGCTGACATAATACACTGGTCTATGCTCTTTGTCGCTATCCTGACTAAGGCGGCGCTCACTAGCTCTTTAGACCTCTAAATACAAACCAAATGGGTCCCCAGGGGACGGGGAGACATAAACGGTTGTTTACTCAAATATTCTTTCAGAATCTCGAAGACCATACTGAATTCATCATCCCAATACAATAGATTTGTCTTACGTAATACTCGAAAAAACGGTAAGCTTCTCTCTGCAGATCGCGAAATAAAACGATATAATGATGCTAATCGACCTGTCAATCTTTGGACTTCTCTAATAGTTGTCGGAGGAGTCGTTTCCTGGATGGCTGTTATCTTATCAGGATTCATCTCGATTCCCCTTTCTGATACCATAAATCCAAGGAATTTTCCCTCCATTACACAAAATGCACATTTAAGTGGATTTAATTTCATTCGATATTTCCTCAATATATCAAAACACTCATTTAGATATTGAATATGATTATTCCAGTGCTGACTTTTTATCAATATGTCATCAATATAAACTTCCAAACATTTACCAATCATATCCTTGAATATCGAATTTATCAAACGTTGATAGGTGGCCCCAGCAGTTTTCAACCCGAATGACATAACTTTATAGTAAAAAATATCTTTATTGGTCATAAAAAAAGTAAACAGTTTGTCTTCACAATGCATAAAAATCTGGTTATAACCCTTAAAAACGTCTAAATACTAAGGAATTCAAAGCCATAGGCCGCATCCACCATCATGTCAATGGCCGGTAGTGGATACGGGTCCTTCGGGCACACTTTATTCAACTCAGTAAAATCAATGCGAACTCTCCAGCTATTATTCGGCTTTGGGACCACCACTGGATTCGCGACCCAATCTACGTATCTAACAGGCTCTATGAATCCTGCCAACAACAAACTTTCCACCTCCTCATCAATTGCTCTTTCTTTTTCGGGGGTAAACTTCCTCTTTTTCTAGTGAAATCCTTTTCAAACTCTGGCGTCATCTCAAAACCGATTATAACTATCTTTTCCGGGTTATCAGAGAATAAACGCATTGTCTTAATGGCTAAGGGTTCCATCATCATCTCGTTTTCTTTATATTTCCTATTGTATGATGTGTCAGCTGAATCAATAATTTCTTCGGATTAGACTTCCACCATACAAACATGTTTCTTTGCTTTTGAGCTATCCATACCACTCCTGCACATTATGTTATAGAAAGAACGCGCCAATTCCTGATCTCCTTTCATTTTTCCAACGCCTGAAGGTATGGAGAATTTCATCATCAAATGTGGTAGAGAAACTACAGCCCTATATAAATTCAAAGATTTCCTCCTCAGAATCGCATTATAAGGAAGTATAGGGAGATCCACGACTACGAATTCTACTAACAAAGTCCTTCATATTCCTTGGTCTCCCAAGGTGACTCGCACAAAGACAGATCCCTCAGCTGCAACAACACTATTGTTAAAACCAACTAATTTTGTCTGCACCGGCTGAAGTTTGGCGGTTCCCTTCAATGACATTTGTTCAAAGGCTGCAAGAGTCAAGATGTTTGTAGCAGCTCCGGTGTCGATTAGTACTCGAGAAATAGGATGATTTGCAATAACAGGAGATATGACGAGTGCATCGTCTTGTGGGGAGAAAACTCCAGATAAATCTTCAGGTCGAAAAGATATAGCCAGAAAACTCCAGATATAACTCCAGGTAAGATAACTGGACCAAGATAATTTCCATGAAACGACCTTTCTGTTCCAACTCTCGATAAGATCGCTTACGAGTACGACTTGAATCTTCGACGCTCCTTCATCCTGCAATCGTCATAATATTGGGGCCCAGATTACCCCATCTTGGCTGAGCCTCTTCGATATTCAAAATAGGTTGACCCTGATTCGGCCCAATAGGAGGTGGCGGTGGCGGTTGGTTATTTCCATGGGCAGGTTGATAACCTTACTGCTGATAACCTTGTTGATTTCTGTGTTGTTAGTTTCTTCCGCGCCCATAGTTATTACTTTCTCTTCTTTCGTCTCTGCGTTTCTGCCGACCGCCGTTAAAAAATCCTCTTCGGCCACCCCTCTGATGCTGGCCACGTGGTCCTCCATATCCATGACCTTTTGTGTTAGGTCGTGGTGGGTCAGACTTAAGGGGTTTCGCTGCCATCCCCAACCGTGCACTTATATCAACCTTTCCTGGGTCAGCTTTCGGTAGTGCTTCCACAGTGTTAATCAACTTATCTAGCTTACCTAATTCGAATAACTTCTCAACTTCAGACATCAATTCCCGACAATTGTTAGTGCCGTCTCCAAATATCCGATGAAAACGACAAAATACATGGGATTCTACTAACAAAGTCCTTCATATTCCTTGGTCTCCCAAGGTGACTCGCACAAAGACAGATCCCTCAGCAGCAACAACACTATTGTTAAAACCAACTAATTTTGTCTGCACCGGCTGAAGTTTGGCGGTTCCCTTCAATGACATTTGTTCAAAGGCTGCAAGAGTCAAGATGTTTGTAGCAGCTCCGGTGTCGATTAGTACTCGAGAAATAGGATGATTTGCAATAACAGGAGATATGACGAGTGCATCGTCTTGTGGGGAGAAAACTCCAGATAAATCTTCAGGTCGAAAAGATATAGCCAGAAAACTCCAGATATAACTCCAGGTAAGATAACTGGTCCAAGTTAATTTCCATGAAACGACCTTTCTGTTCCAACTCTCGATAAGATCGCTTACGAGTACGACTTGAATCTTCGACGCTCCTTCATCCTGCAATCGTCATAATATTGGGGCCCAGATTACCCCATCTTGGCTGAGCCTCTTCGATATTCAAAATAGGTTGACCCTGATTTGGCCCAATAGGAGGTGGCGGTGGCGGTTGGTTATTTCCATGGGCAGGTTGATAACCTTCTTGCTGATAACCTTGTTGATTTCTGTGTTGTTAGTTTCTTCCGCGCCCACAGTTATTACTTTCTCTTCTTTCGTCTCTGCATTTCTGCCGACCGCCGTTAAAGAATCCTCTTCGGCCACCCCTCTGATGCTGGCCACGTGGTCCTCCATATCCATGACCTTTTGTGTTAGGTCGTGGTGGGTCAGACTTAAGGGGTTTCGCTGCCATCCCCAACCGTGCACTTATATCAACCTTTCCTGGGTCAGCTTTCGGTAGTGCTTCCACAGTGTTAATCAACTTATCTAGCTTACCTAATTCGAATAACTTCTCAACTTCAGACATCAATTCCCGACAATTGTTAGTGGCGTCTCCAAATATCCGATGAAAACGGCAAAATACATGGGATTCATAAGTCCCTGGTGTTGGTTCTTGTAATGGAGGGGGATAGCGAAGAGATCCACTCTTCTTTTGTTCGATAATGGCAAAAATCTGTTCATAATTGAACGTTGGGAACTCTCTTATTTTAGGTCTTAATTGTGCGACGTTCTTATCCGGCACACGGCTTGCAACTATGTTGTGGGAACCATAAGTTTGCATTTCGATCACTCCGTGATCTCGCAAGCCTTCATCCTCTCGGATGTATTGCATACATCTCAAAGCCAATTCTTTCATATTTTCCGGGGGATCTCTATTCAAAGAATTACACAACGGATGCCTAGCTAGAATCAGATGGAGCACCCCAATTTTCTCACTAACAGTAATCCAATGTATCTTCCTACGCTCGGCTTCAAAACGGGTAACAAAACCCAACAATCTCTTTGAAGAATCATACTGCAACGCAGTCAAAGAAGTAATACACTTTATTGGCGCATTGAAAGGCGCAAAAGCTGAATAAAATTGATCTTTAAAATCCTGATATGAATCAGCACCTCGGTAAACAATTAAACCATCGGAGGGCTGACTCCTTAAGAGAAGCTGCGAAAACGAAACACATTGCAGCATCGCTGTAATTCATCACGCTGACATGAATCTCCAAATTCGATGTATGAGCATGTGGGTCAGTCGGCCCACGATACTGCGGAAGATCCTTAGGCATTTCAATAAACTCAGAACGGGTGGCACCAATAATTGCCGTGGAAAACGGAGATAATGCGCTTGAAATGTTCCACGGACTTTGCAAAACTTCAATAGATGGTAAAACCTTTCCTCGATTACCATAAGGCTCACCAGCCATTTCTTGTTCGATATAATCACCCTCATAAGCAGAAGTCTGATGAGTATCTCGGGTGTGCTCGCCATATACTCGTCTCCTTTCCTGGCCAAGAGCCAGATTGGCCTCCAATTGGTTCATCCTGGCCTCGTTTTGTTCCATCTTTCCGCTCATCTCCTTATACTTCAGTTCTATTAAATCTCCAATTCTTTGTAAAGTATCATTATGCTCTCTGGTTGCCGCAATATTCGCTTGCGGTTTAGGAATATGATCAGTGTCTTCCTCCGCCACCTCATCATTAACGAGTTCCGGGGTAACATTGTTCATCCGGGCTCTCCTTCGAGTTTCAACTTCTTCTAATTGAGCAATTAAGATACGTCTTCGTTCCTCCAAATCTTCATCAGTTTCGGTTTGATCCGCGGATCTAGAATGCGCCGGTGGCAAAAGACGGGCATTATTACGGACAGCCACTCGGCCAACTCTCCCGAAATCATAACACCATGATAAACACCGAGGTGGGGGAGGATAAAAATAGGTGTCCTCCCGGATGAAAACACGCTCCGGGAGGGTCGAACAGTAATATTTTGAGCAGGAGACTCCTCCAGGATTGATGATTGAACCCCCGGTAATGCAACAACCTCATCGTTCGCCCGAGGATTAGGTTCTACCTCAATCTCTTCATTGGAAACATCATCATTAGAATTCCGAGTAGTCATGATAATAGAAATCCAAACCCAGCAATAAAGCTCTCAATGGGATTAAATCTCATCCCCACAGACGGTGTCAAACTGATCTCGTCTAAAAATATTTTGGTTATATATTTTTAGATCAGTCAATTTCTTTAATTATTCGGAATTCAATTGTTGTAAGGATACATTCGATATACGAGGTTGGGCCCACAATATGTGAGCTTACGTCCTCGGGAGAGCGATGCTCTACCTTGGTTTTCACTATAACAATTGAGAAGTACAATTACAATGAATAAATATTGATAATCTGAGCGAAAACGGCAGGAAAAACGATCATATATGCTCCGTCACGTCGGAGCAGTCGAAAAGTCGCGAATAGGGGCTAGTCGGGAATAGTGTTATACTCTGGACAGAAACTCGCGAATAGTGTTATATTGGAACATAAACTCACGAATAGTGTTATAATTGAACAAAAACTCGAGAATAGTGTTATACTCTGGATAGAAACTCACGAATAGTGTTATACTTGAACAGAAACTCACAAATAGTGTTATACTATGAACAGAAACTCGTGAATAGTGTTATACTTAACATAAACTTGTGAATAGTGTATTCAAACTGAACTTGTCGTGAGTTTTGGGACGAAAAGTTGCGAGTCACGACTTTTTGAGTGAAATTTCATTGGTCGAGGCTTAAATAAGAAATCTCGCGGATACCTTCACAAGTTCGAGCGAGTCTTACCTTGGGAGGTACAAAAAAGTCTGAATCCATTTTCAGTGTCATAAGCTCATATTTATAGAGAAATCCAGCCAAATTAATAAGTTTCAGGCCCAGGAGCCCAATTTCACTTTATTTAGCCAAAATACTCAAATAATATTTAATTAAGTTGGAATAAATGTCATACGGTAATAGAACTTTGGAAATGCATCTCGATCGAGAATTAGCCGGAAATGTCGATGAGATCATACCGGAAGACCTCGTAAAATAATTCCTTGCTTCTAGATATCGAATATACAGCCAAAAATATCGCTACAACTTACCGGCGTGCTCCTCGGGTGCCAAATTACGAAAATCCCCTTGGCCCCGTTCGGGGCCTAATTTATCCGAAACTGATAGAAACGTTAGTGAAATGCTCATATATAGGCCCGGGAGGTCCGAATTACGAGAATACCCCCAAAACTATATAGTGACGTAAATATACGAGAATATCGAAAATATCATTTACCAACGTCGGACGAGCTCCCGGGATGTCATAGTACTGAAAATGCCCCCGGGTAATATCACGTCTCAACTGTCTTAGCTAAATATCAAGTACAAAGAGGCTCAGAGTCTGCTACCGATCGGATCGCTGAACTAGAACTTCAGACCAAAGAACTATCTGAAGAGAGGGGAGCCCTAAGGGAGGACTTGTCCTGAGCGCAGTCCGCAATAGAGGGATCGGTCCTCAAAGCACTTCTCGTCTTCACCCAATCTTCTACGCTTTTTCTTTGGCAGACATATCTATGGATCATCCATCTCACAGTATATGGACAACATGAAGGACCATGTTACTATGCAATTTGGTTTGGATCCCAAAGATTAGCGCTGATACATGATCGATCTTGTAACCAAAGATGAGAGCTTTAGGGATCTTCCAGTTTTAAAGGAACATCCTCTATCCGAAGACCCTAACTTTCCATTGTTTGACTTGATGGAAAAATCAGTCAACTCATTGGTTGAGGATCGGGAAAAGAAGTTGGAAGAGCTAATGGCCCAAACCGAAGAGCAGGAGAAAGAATGACATATAGATTAGGGAAATTTTAAGACTCTTGTATCCCTTGTACCCGTTATTTTGTCTTTCTAAACATATTGAATATATAGCTGATTCCTCTCATGTTATATTATTGAATTTAAACACCAAGTTCATGCATATTATAAGTATTCTAACTCACCTCGATGCGTTTGTTATAAGCGTATCACTTCTTTGATATTTCACTAAGTATGAGTTCAGGTTCAAATGGAAGTTTTTATTTTGTCGAGGCACGTTTTCCTTTTACTCCTTAAGAACCTTTAATATTTCTTAAGTATAGGATCGGGTTTTTAACTATTGGTCTCCCTTATAGGTTTTGAAATGAAATCTAAATGACATTTAATAAGACATAAGAAATCTGTTGTGGATGTGGATCGCTCTTACTCCGTCCCTAGGTTAATGATTGAATCAAACGACGCAGTCCCGATTCTTCATGACTCCCATGATGGGTTTCAGCCGAACCCCAGTTCAACATGAGTCCCAAGATGGGCTCGGCTTAATCTCTAATTGATCAATTCCATCTCTGTTCTCGCTTCTTGCAAGGAGATACAAAGACATAAGAGCTATCTCTGGATGACTTGGACTATTGAAGAGGATATTATGTTCGTAGTAAGTTTTGGAAGCTTTGTGGCCTACCCAAAACACTCTCCAATATGCAGGAGCATCTGACTTAGTCAAAGCGGTTACTGCTACTTGAGAGCCTTAAAAAAAAGTCATTGCGATCATCAGTCCAGACTCGTACAGAAGATCTTATGTCCAAGGCCGATCCTTAGCCAAAAAGAAATAATTTATATTATGTTCATTGTATTGTTTTTGTAATTGAAGAACTTATTTCTGGTTCGGAATCATCATTTATAATCAAAGATTTACAAAAAATATTGTCGTAGATTCATGACATTCCAGGTTCAGGGGATCTCATCACCATCTAGAGTCTCTAACATATAAGCCTCAGCTTCTAATTTTTTCAAAATTCTATAGGGTCCTTCCGAGTTCATACCGAACTTTCCAACATTTATTTGAACTCTAACAATTCTAAGGACGAGGCCACCTTCGGAATATTCACTAGGGAAAACACGCTTATTGTGGACTCATTCCATTGTTCGTTGATAAGAACACATATGCGCATAAATGACATTTCTCTTTACTTCAATTATCTCCAAATGCAATGATCTTCTTTCGTCATTCATGTGCTCATCATATTGAGTTATCCATGGCGATCGAATGACCACCTCCACTGGACTAACTACTTCAGACTCATATACCAAAGAAAATGGAGATTCAAGAGTCATAGATCGGGGGTAGTTCTATAGGCCCACAAAACTTCATAGATATGATCGAACCATTTCCCCCCAGATCTTCAAGCTTAGTTTTCAATCTCTTCAAGATAACTCGATTAGATACTTCCATTAGCCATTAGTTTGAGGATGGACAACTGAAGAAAAATGTTGGGTAATACCCAATTTAAGACAGAGCTCCTGAAGTATCCGTCCATGGAACTGAGTTCCATTATCTGAAATCAATGTTTGAGGCACTTCGAAGCGACTCACGATATTTTTCCACAAAAAAATCTTTACAACCCGCTCAAATATTGTGGACACAGCTTCTGCTTCTATCCATTTGGAATAATATTACACTGCCACAATACATAATTTTTGTTATCCCACCGATCTGGGAAACTGTCCCAAGATATCAATCCCCATCTGTTAAATGGACAAGGGAGCGGAGTTACCTACACGGGAACCCGTAGTTGTTGTGGGACCGAAGCATGATACTGACGAATATCACAACGCTTAGTGTATTTCTTGGCATCTTCAAGTAACGTCGGCCAAAAATAACCGGCTCTGATGATGCGATGGTACATAGATCGAGCCCCAAAATGTATACCACATACTCATTCATTAACATAAATCATGACAATTTCGGCCTCTGTAGGGGACAAACATCGCAAAGAGCGGTCCCTCATAACTTTTCTTAAACAATCGCCCATTGTTTAGCACATATCTTTTGGCCTAGAATTAGATTTTTCTAGCTTTCAAAGTATTTTAAGGGAGATAACCATTTGTCAAATATTTGATGAAGAGGTCTATCCACATGGGTTCCCCCTGGGGTATCAGTAACGTCAATGCTTAAGCTCTGAAGTTCATGGCATAAAGACCCAACTTCTTCAATAGACTATTCGGTCACTGGGATCTTGATCGCAGGACGATCATGAATGTGAACCGATACTGTACACGGTCCTACGTTCGGTATACTCGCGGCCAATGTGGCTAACGCATCAGCAACTTTATTGTGTTCTCGCGGCACATGATCAAGCGAGAATTCGCTGAATTTTTTGGATATCTCTAGGACCTTGCCATGATACAGTTTTATCATGAGCTCATGTGTTTCGAATATTCCCGCAAACTGTTCCACAACTAACTTGGAATCTGAGAAAATTTGCACTTTAGCAACTCTCATTTCTCTAGCCAAATTCATTCTAGACAATAAGACTTCATATTCCACTATGTTATTTGTTCCTCAAAATAAGAAGTTAATTGAGAATGAATAACATCTCCTTGTGAAGTAGTAAAGGTTATGCCCGCTCCCTTTCCTCCAAAGGTCGATCCATCAATATATATTATCCATCGATCAGACTCCTGGTTCAACCATACCACCGATCGGGTCATTTCAACCATGTAGTCGGCTAAACCTGAGTCTTGATCGCCCTTCGAGGCCCGAATTCCATATACATGGCATTGATTTTGATAGCCAATTTAGATAATCTTCCATTCAAATATGCTTGATTCAGAACTTCTTTCAAGGACTGATTAGTATATACATAAATTTTCATGCATTCGAAATAATGTTTTAGCTTAGATATTGCCTTCTTTAACGCCAGCATGAATTTCTCCAGATTGGTGTATCGGGTCTCTACAGATATCAAAAAATGACTCACGTATTAAACATGCATGTGAATATCATCTCTTATAGTAACCAGAGCGGCGCTCACTGCGGTTTCAGATACAACCATACATAATCCCAAAGGTTCATCGCTGCTTGGATTCAAAATTACAGAGTTAGTGCTCAAATATGTTTTGAGTTCCGAGAAAGCCTGATCACATTCATTAGTCCATTCCAACTGACTTGCCTTCCTGAGTACTCTGAAGACGGGCAAGGCCTGATCGGTAGACTTAAAAATAAATATGCTCATGGCAGATAATAGACCAATCTCTCTTTGAAATCTCCTTTATTTCTCGAAGGTTGCATTTCAATAATGGCATGAACCTTTTTAAGATTGACTTCTATGCCTTTTTCAGAAACATAATATCCTATGAATTTCCTACTTCGGATCCAGAAGCAACACTTATTCAGATTTAATTTGAGCTTACATTTACGGTATACATCAAAAGAGCGAGACAAATACGAAATATGATTTTCATCATTCATAGATTTGACAATCATATTATCAACATACACTTCATTCATATGGCCTATCAAATCTTTAAAGATTTTATTAACAATCTTGTGGTATGTTGCTCTAGAGTTCTTCAAGTCAAAAAGTATAACCACATAACAATACACGCCATCTTCGGTGAGAGAAGCCGATTTCTTTTGATCTTATTCAGTAAGGAAGATCTGATGGTACCCTGATTAAGCATCCATGATACTCATCATCGTTCTACCAACAACATCATCCACTAGATGATCAATGAGAGTTAGTTTATGGGTCAGATTTAGAGCTTTTGTTGACATCGATAAAATCAATCCACATTATCCACTTCCCACCAGCCTTGGAAAAAACCACAGGATTCGCCATCCATTCAGTGTAGTGAAGTTCTCTAATAAATCCAGCATGCAACATTTTGTTCACCTCCGTTTGGATTACTTCATGTTTTTCAGGAGAATATCGTCTTCTCTTTTGCGGAACGAGCTTAGCTTCGGGTGCAGTGTTGATTTGATGCTCGCTTACTGATTGGTCAATACCCGGAACATCATTTGGGGTCAAAGCAAATATATCCACATGGCTTTTCAGCAAGCGGATGAGTTGTTCCTCAAAATAAGGGGCCAGATTTGCCCCGATGCAGTAGTTTTGGTTGAGTTTTCCTCAACCAGATTGATCAATATGAACCCGATGGTTTCCATGGCCTGTCGAGGTTGAGGTAGCTTTTCTAAAAGGTACACCCGAGCTCTCTTCATAGGAGCTAAGGTTCGGCACGAGCTCATGTAGCACTGTTTGGCTACAGTTTGATCCCTTTTCATTGATATCACTCCTCTAGCAGATGGGAGTTTCAGAATCATATAATAAGTTGAAGGTGTTGTCTCAAACTTGCCGAGCATGGTCCTTCCAATAATGGCATTGTAAGTCAAGTTAACTTCAACCACAATAAACTCAACGATCTCAGCCCGATCCTTAAGTTGATCTCCTAAAGTAACTAGGAACAAGATCTTCTCACACGGAATAATACTCCTCTGATCAAATGACCAGAGGGTGATGTTAGCGATAGTGAGATCGAGGCCCAAAGCCCCCAATGTTTCAGCCACTTCACGCCTTATTAAATTGCACGAAGCTCCGGTATCCACTAAGATCATGTGGATTCGATAACCAGAAATAATTCCAATGATGATAAGAGGATCATCACATGGATCAATAATTCATTCATGATCAGCAGTGGTGAAAGTAATAGTGTCCTCATAAGGAGAGGATTGCACAGTAGTCTTATCATACTTAACCAGCACGACAAATTCGTTATCTTATTCGGATTTTCCACAAACTGCTCTCTTTCGGTCACACACCGATTCATTGATCCATATAGAGACCGACCCTATAGATCAATCTTCCCCATCAACTGAAATGGAGACCACGCTAGTGCCGTCCTGACTGAACGTACAGACATCAGTCGGAAACCTGGAACCCAACGTCGAATGAGCACTGCAGTTGACTTGAATTTACGGTGATTGGCAGAAAAGCTGGAACTAACGTCGACCAGTACACCCCAGAAATTCCGGAAGGAAGACACCTGTCAAGTGATAAGCGCTGGAAACTAATAAGAGAGATACACTGATCCAACCTAACAACCATGTAGGGAAGGATAAATAACTAGCAAAAGAGTAAGTTATGGGGGAGAAAAGGGCTACAATGAAGAAGGAGCCAGGTAAGGGAATTCCTAGAGGGGACTAATAGATAGTTGGGATCGATTCTTTTTCTTTTCATTAGCAGAGTCTCAGTGTAGAGGAGTGAGTGTAGAATTGGACGAGAGCTTAGTTGAGGTCCCTGTGGTCCCAACCAAGAGGGATGGTCGGGGGATAGGTGTAAATTGGTCGAAGGATAAGGGCACAACAACAAATGGCAAGTCATTACGCTCACCTTAATGAGCCCCACCGCGGAGCAGGATTGGGCTGCTTTGGTCAAGGACACCCCCAATGGCAACGTGACACATCACAGATAAGGCCCCTAACTAGGAGGGGTTGTCGATCAGTCTCACCCACGGGTGAGGAAGCATGACATGGAATGGAAGACATTGAACGCTATTTCTTACACGGCAAACAAAAATTCCAAGGAAGCAGTGGTCTTGAGGTGGGGGTAACGGAATGGGGTCGTGCGAGAGGGATCATCATGCTCTCCTTAGTACTAAGTAGAATTTTCCTTAGTGAGATTTATCTCACGTACTGTTATTGATTTCAGGGCAGGAAGCTTCAGAGTCCATTTCCGACGAGGCCTGCTAGGCAGGGGTAGAATCATCGGGACATAGGGTGAAGTCCTCCTTTAGTTGATCAGTCAATATTTTGTTAGATAGAGAATTCCATTATGTCCTTATGAACTGATCCGTTTTGAACTCCCAAATGAAATTATCTTATTTTATCTTAGGACAAATGTTTAGAATCCAGAAATCCTTCGTATCCGGGTTGGGTGGACCATGGCAGAACCGTTACCCGTAGCGGTAGCCAAGGCGGTCCGACGAGCAAGACAAAGGCAGGGGACGGAGGGTAAACCTCCAAGGGACTTCTATTCCCGGAGGAAGTAGAACCAGGGCTTAGTGGTCGAGGAAGGTTAGGCGTGTAATTGGCCCCAGAGGCACACCCTCCTAACTTGGCCCTGACCATGGCCAACTGTTCGACCGTCCTTGAGCGGCGGGGCGTGACACCTAGGACCGATCCAATACCATTGTCTTTTCACGTCTTGAAATATCTTCGTGTGGCTTTGGTGGACTGAAAAAGCATAACTATGCACTTCCTCCATGCTCCCCTCCTAAGTTCTGGTCGTTTGGTACGCACATGCGGCCTTGCATTCGAATGCATCCATTCATCCAAACTGTCATTTTGTGGCTGCTATTTATTGATTTTTACCTTCTCCACCGGGCCATGTCTGTAGCAATAGTCCTGAGGCTGTGCTACCTCGTCGAGTATGAATTGGTCTCAAAATTCGCTATTAATTTTCCATATGCACTCTCTAGGGTTTTCTCATGTCAAAGTGTCAAACAACCATTCTTAACCCATTCCTACCCCTATTTACAGACATCTTGATTTGCTCAAATGACGATTTAGTCAATCCGTATGTATTTAGCTTCTTTTGACCCCTACATCTTTCTAATTTGTGTTATCTCAGTAAGATTGTTCTAAAAACACTAATCCCAATTAACCTATTGTATATTGTCACTTCTCCCAAATTTACAAGTCGTGACACTGGCCCTGATGATACCTATCTTCGAACTGCTGGCAAGCAGTTATTTGTTGATTGTCACCAAAACTCTTGATTATAATCAGTTTGTTACTTTACGTAATCCTGTTGGTCAAATGCTTTGTCCTTAAGATTATGCGTGCTTCTTTTCTATTACTTCAATTGTGTAAGGTTAGATATGCTTTTTTTATATTTGAAAATGCATATTAATTGTATTGATTATCTTTTGATGTTAAATATTTGACTTGGATTCATGAGAGATTGTTTAGATAATATATATGTTTTAGATTCAAGTGGATATTTATTAGTATATATGCTTAAGATTCAGTTGGATATTATTGAGTGATATCTTAATATATATGTCTTAATAATATGTGTGTTATTCGATTTATATTAATGAGCCTATGCATTGGAGTTTTGAGATTGTGCTGATTAATAGTACCCAATATAAGATGAAAGGTGACCCTGGAGTTGTGCAACAACTTCTTAGGTTTTGATCTACGACAATTGCAAGAACTGAGAAGAATTGGTGTCACAAAAAATTCAAGGCCAACAAAGTAGTCGATTCGATAAATCATTTGGTTTGGTTTATTGGTGTAATATTCGTTTGCGTTTCCTGGCTTGGTGCCTCCCGATTTTCTCGATTTCATGGTGAATATATCTTGTATTTTTTGTTTTGCATGCTTTAGAATTTAGATAATAAAATCAAGATAAAATTAACATTAAATAACAATAAATTTAAGTATAAAAATCAATTATACGTTAACAAGAACTGTACGTCATTTTCATGAAAACTTGAGTTTTTTTTCGTAAAGTAAACATGTTTTACTTTTTTGTTTTTGAAACTTGAGCTCAGTTTGTTATTTAGACTTGAGCCTGCACTACTCCGTCCTGGTCCTCACACAAGAAAAATGAATTGTGAGGCAGATTTTCGACAGCTAAAAATCCCAATTCTTGATCTGTGTTGCCTCATTTATTTGTCTTTCAGAACCCCTATTTAACATAGGTTGCAGTGAATTTATTAATGTTGTTGCAGATAGTTTGACGTTAAGTAATTCCACATTATTTAGGAGCTGAAATACGAAGTGTCTGCACGGAGTTTGGAGCTACGAGGAAGATAGTCAATTTCCTGGATGCTGTAAACAAAGTGACAAGGGATACCAGAAGTACATGCTGTATAGCTGATTCCTATTTGTAACTCCAAATACTGCATTAATCATATTCGCTTCAATTCTTCCAGTTCAAAAACACTTTTTTCATCATTTGTCAATCCAATCTTTGAACACTAGAAATACATAAAGAGGCAAATTCAGTGCAGCAATTATCAGAATTGCTCGCAGGGATTGCAATAATCTCCGAATAACCATTTTAGCTCTTGATTTTTTTGTTGTTCTCACTGGTCCAACATGGAGGACACAATTACTATCTTCAGGAGTTGAAGCATCTCTACCTGTTGCTTTCTTTGCACTGACTCGCATCACCGCGCTTCCCCTGTTATAAACCAATTCAAATACCGGTCGTTTCAGAGAGACTAAAAACAGTTTTAGCATAACCTGCCAAGTGAATTGCTCCCAACTGCAGGTGCTGAGACCTCTTTGTTTTTCTTTATAAGATGCATCGAGCCTTCCGCATCCCAGATCTCCTCATACTCGCAGTTCTCATCTTCATGTTTCTCTTTCATTATACTCCTAAAGCTTTTAAATAGATTGGTAATATGACTCATTAAACTTCCGATTTTCCGTATGACGTGAACCTCATTTGCTGGCCAAACAAGAGCAGCAATTATAGTCATCACAAAGAGAGAAATATACCTGATTATCATATAGATTTCGATGTTAGAAAATATGTCGTAAGGATACGAAAAGAATGATGTTAGGGATAGTGAAACACCATATGTATATGTGTGTTTGCATAGGAAGAAAGCAAACTTGAGTGAGAATAGCTTCTTCTGTGGTGCCTTCAAAAATGGTAGAATTATGAACTGACAGCAGCATGAAGGAAGGATATAGGTTCCCTTGCTGCCAGCTAACAGTTCCTAAAGTATGCTGCATAAGTTGAAGATTGAATGAATTCGGTCACATGATGAAATAAAACTACTCAAAAGGCAAGCGAATGTTGATTACCTCTGTAACTGGACCATGTTTACAGTTGTGGGGAACTGTGCATAGATCATGGTCATGACCAGAGAGAACCATGGACTGAATACACGAATATATTTCAGTCATTAAGTTAATCATTTAGCAATATATACATAAATAAATATAATGCATACCCATTTAGTTAGCTCAAGTAAGATATTTGATGATTTCTCAGTGATATAATTTTGATACCTGGACGACAATAAAGAACAATGAGAGCAGTGGCAACCAACAAAAATTGCTTATAATTAAGCAGATTCTAGCAAGGAAAGGTGAAAAGGCAAGCAATCATACACTATTTCATGATCATGTGCCCGATGAATTCTCTGTGATCAAAATGTACGCAATATGATCAGATAACTGTATTGTAGAAGTATATTGAAGCTCATGAGTCAGGATAGAATCTAAATAATTTCACCTGATTTATGCTTGGTGAAGAACGATGCGGACCACAAGGAGTCGAATCCAATCGATATAATGGGATGTGAGTTAATAAAACCCTTGGTTTAGAATTTGCATCTATATAAATTCAGAAATGTATTTAAGGAAATTATGCTGCCTGGGAATACTAAAAAAATGTTCATTTATTGAACTTGATGACAGGCACCTTCAGAGGCATTTTTCAGGAAGGTCCATGATTCTGACGTTGTTTCCTTTTCTGGATTACCTGTAGATTGAGGTTAACAATGAGACTACTTTAGAAAATTCTGTCATGTAATAGTTACCCAAGGCTAGATATGAAAATGCTATTTTATAAACATTTAGAGGAATTACCGTCCAATGTTTGGGCATCAATTGCAATGAACTCAACTTTTCCAATGGTAAATTTGAAGTTTCTTACACCAAATACTGTTTCATAACGTTTGACGATCTGCACTACATAGGCATGAATATTATGAATAGAATATCAAAAAGCAATGACAAATAAATGAACCATTAGCATACCAAAATCATCAAAAACATCAGTTTTTTTCCTAAATATAACATTGGCAATATTTGTCATGTGATTACACGTGGACCAAAGAATATTCACTATGTTACTGAAAGTTTGCTGTTATCACAACGAACACCAGCAAGCTCCAAAAGAGTACAAGTAAAACCACATCTGAAATAAAACTAAGGGCCAAATAAGGAAAATCAAGCTTGAGAAAGAAACCATACCTCTGGATTTATAGAGTTGAAAGCTGCATATCCAATATCATGATTACCAGAAAGGAAATATATTTTTTTACTAGACAATTTCTCAAGCGCAGCGAGGTTGAAAATATGCTGAAACCGACGCAAAGATTCCTGCCACCTGATAGGATAAGTAAAAAAACACCAAAATATTCAAATATTTCAAAAATAAAAACATTAAAGGCAGAGAAAAGATAGCCAGAGTCGACTGAATTTAGTAGTAGAAAAGGGATATTAGTATTTGAAAAATTTGAATTTTAATCTCCAGTACAAGGTCTACAAGATAAAATTCATGCTTACTCTTCATCTGAGAGTACGTACCCCCCATCAAAGTAATCACCCATGAAAAAAATTACGTCAGGATTGAGAGGTAATACAGATGACAAAAATGCCCTTCGCATGTACAAATCTGTATAGAACTGAGCAATTTCCAGTGCAAGAGATTTGGAGGCTAGAGGAAGTGAAGTTCTATCCATGAGCTGCAATCAAATGCTTGCAAGCTTAATAACTCTAAACATAAAAAAACCACTTAAAACAAAACTACTTAATCACTCATTCTAGGAAAAGGTTACCTGAGGGTCTGCCACAACAGCTATTTTCACATATTCACTTGACGAATCAACTATATTTGGCTGAGGTATTACAAAAATAACGTTAAATATACACATATCTCTTTGGGGAAATTCATACAAGATTTGGTAAAAAAGCTAGGAAATCTATAAGCCACTGCAAAATATACTTACGAGGGAAGACGATTGACGTTGAAGATGGGGCCAAGAGCATGTCCACCATGACGGTAATAAATACGCAAACCACTCCCCATAAAGCAAACTCAGTACCCAAATAACGGTAAGCAGCCCAGTTAATATCCGCATCTCAGCTACGAATTGAGTAAGCTCTCTATTCCATTAATTTGTTGCTGCTGCTTACTCGGTATTCCAATTTCATAAAATAATCCCTAAGGTTGAGGTTGATATTGAAAGGCAACCATAGCCAATTCACCGGTTCTGAACAGACCAATGAACTGCGAAATACTTCAGAATAATTAGAAACAAATTACCTTGAAAATACTAAGGATCTATTCAGGTTCATCGATTGACCCAACGCCGATAACATCCCTCTGTTGAATAAGACGAGCGAAGAGCTTGGATCTATAACTCTAATCGGGCCAGTTGTATTAATGGGGCTGGGCCATCCGCTTGTTTAGGTTTGACGGTTGATATAGTGGCGGTTAACGGTAATCATTGACACACATCCGACGATGAAGGCGAAATAATATTGGTCAATATCTCTGCTACACTGGTCAAATTCGAATGTATGTCAATATGGATTTATTTTAAATTTTAGGACACTTTTTAAGATCTTATTCTTCAATGTTTTGCTTAAACAAATCTACGTCATTATTGAGAACTTTGGTGTTAACTTAAGATTGTATCGAGATCAAATGCAGACCAAAGCATACTTAATGAAATAGTGGTTGTGCATTACAATTTTTATTTTTCTATAGTTCTTCTGTTTTGCAAGAATATGTAAGACTTCATCAAACCTTTAAGGTCAATGACCTTAAAATTACATTATCTCTACAACCCGTTATTTACCTTGAGATATCTCGTAGAGTTTTCGGATGAATTTTCCTCTCCTAATCCTTTCTAGAGCTCACTTTTGAGAGAACTTTACAAGACAAAAATATATTTATTTTCACAAAAATATCATCTATTTATTGGAACTAGAAATAAACCAAGAACCACACAATTCATGACAATTCATGGCTCATTATTCCATTTAATAATTGGAAAGCCAAAGATCACACAACTTAACACAATTTATGTAACAACATATATATGTATCAATATTTGATGTGTGCACTACAAGTCCATATTCATAATAATGAGACAAGTTTTTAATAAATATAACTTGTACATATTAAAGGTATAAGAAGAGACCACATCATGATCATTGTATCATAAGTTTCATGGTCAATCAACATGAATTAAGCCTTAATATATAATATTATATGGATAACATAATGACATAAACTAATATTCTCCCACTTGATCCATATAATTATGATTTAACAACATTAGTGCGCAATCGTAATGTTAAATCATAAGACAATGTCGGCTTATTCATCATACTTAATATAAAATCAATATAGATCATAGCGATTATATATCATTTATCGATATACTTCCTTCTATGTACCAAACATTAATCTCATATTAACATGTAATTTTAATAAATTCTACATAACAACATGTATACCAAGACATAATCAAGAATTTATTAAATCTTTATAAGAAAGATATTTTATAGATATCAATTTAGTTTGCATACAATAATCATAACTTTATTTCATTATAAATAAACTTTTATCGACAATACCCATGTTGTCGACATACTCCTTAAACTTTTTAGGAGCCAATCCTTTTGTAAGCGGATCCGCAATCATGAGATCAGTTCTAATATGCTCGAGTAATACACGTTATTCTCGTACTTCATTCTTCACAATACGATACTTCAGATCCATATGTTTAGTGACATTTGAATACTTATCATGTTTGGAGAAAAAGACCGCTGCGGAATTATCACAATAAATTTTCAATGGCTTGGCAATACTTTCAACAAGTCCAAGTCCCGAAACGAAATTCCGCAACCATAATCCATGCGTAGTGGCCTCATAACATGCTACAAATTCAGCCTACATAGTGTTTGATGCTATTATAGATTCTTTTACACTTTTCCAAGAGATAACACCATTAGCCAAAAGAAATACATAACAAAAAGTAGATTTCCTTGAATCTACACAATTCGCGAAATCTGAATCTGACTAACCAATAGCCTCAAGAGAATCAGATTTCTTGTACTTAAGTATGTGTTCTTTTGTTCCTTGTAATTATCTCAAAACTTTCTTTGTAGCCTTCTAGTGAGTCATTCCCGAGTTACTTAAATATCTGCCCAACATACTTACAACAAAGCTTAAATCAGGTCTTGTGCACGTTTGTGCATACATTAAGCTGCCAAAAACAGAAGCATAAGGGATGTCTTTCATGGCATCTTGTTCCAATTTATTTTTCGGACATTGATCATTGCTTAATTTGTCACCCTTATCAATTGGAACAATATTAGGGGAACATTTTTCTATATTGTATCTTTCTAAAACTTTTGTGAAATAGTCTTTTTGAGATAATCCTAAAATGTCTTGTGATCGATTGCGTAATATTTCACTCCCAAGAACATAATAAGCCTCGCCCATATCTTTCATTTCAAAATTTCTAGAAAGAAATTTCTTGGTATCATGTAATAATCCAAGATCATTAGTTGCAAGCAAAATGTCATCAACATATAAGATTAAAATAATAAACTTACTCCCACAAAACTTCATATAGATGCATGTATCAACATCGTTTTCTTTGAATCCATATGAAGTTATGATATCATTAAACTTTAGATACCATTGACGAAAAGCTTGTTTTAATCTATATATTGATTTCTTAAGTTTACACACTAAGTGTTCCTTCCCCTCAACCTCAAAACCTTGCGGTTGATTCATATAAATATTTTCATCTAAATTTCCATTAAGAAAAACTGTTTTAACATCCATTTGATGTAATTCCAAATCGTAATGAACCACAAGTGCCATAATAATTCTAAAAGAATCTTTTCTAGAAACATGAGAAAATGTTTCTTTATAATCAATATCTTCTTTCTGAGTAAAACCTTTAGCAACAAGTCGAGCTTTATATCTTTCGATATTGCCATTGGAATCACGTTTAGTCTTGAACACCCACTTACAACCAACTCTTTTAGATTCCATTGGTAATTCGACAAGATCCCAAGTTTCATTGTTTGCCATCGATTTCATCTCTTCATTCATAGCATCAAGCCATCTTTCAGAATTTGTTCTATTCATGGCTTCGAAATAAGAAACTAGATCTTTAAAACATTCAGAGTCAAAATTAGACTTATGTAGATAAACCATATAATCATCAGAAATAGCAGAACGTCTTTCTCGTTGTATCTCCGTAAAACTATTTCTTGTGGCTTATTTACACTTTCATTTTCTATGATGATTTCATTATCTTGAATTCCAACGGTATCATTATGTCTTTCAACAACATCGGGATTCGAGAAAATGACTGGAATGTNAAGGAGGAGAGCTTGGATTCTTGACCTAAGGAGGAGGCTGCTATTCTTTTCTTTTTCGCCCGGGAAACCTACGACTACGGCCATCAAAACATGATCTTTTTTCTTTGGTTTTCTACTTCATGTTCTCCTATTGTAAATCTACGAATTTGACGTTTATAGTGGATTCAAAGGCTACCGCCGGGGTGGTTTTTTATAATTTCTTTTACAGAAAGGTTTTCCACCTACAAAAATCGTGTCTTTTTAATTCTTGCTTTCGTGTTACTTTTTCGTTCGACCCTTATCCGTAAAAGGGGTCTAAATTTAGTTATTGCGGATTTTTAGCAGCGATAACAAGTTTGTTGGAGTATTTGAGTAAAGAATCGTTTATGTCACCACATTTCCCTAGGGAGCTGTTCGTTTTATAGTTTGTACTGTCAAGAGAAGTTTTGAGAAAGCTAACTTGGTAAGACACAATGATAAATAGCATCGGCCAGTAAATTATGTTAGTAGAAAACTATCAATGGCCGAATCTTGATACACTTACATTAGTTCTATTCGGACAGGAGAACTAAGGTCATTTGAGTGTGAATTTTACGAAAATGATGGTATATGCATAATATTCACTGGCATAGAGAGACCGATTAATTTGTTTCTTTCAGGGAAGCGTTGTAAAGAATTCAAACATGATGTCGTAATATTACCGATAAACACTGGGACTTATGACTACAAACACCTGGTCAATATGGAAGGACATGAGGATATTATGAGAGTTTTGAATTGAAGTGATAATATGATGATTGTAATAAGTTAACCAGTAATAGTGACGATGCAAATACAAGGAATCTAGAGTTTATTCCACTTGAAAACTTATTGAAGGGAGTGAAATCTATTGTTATGAGAATTCTTCCTACATGTTCTGGATTATGAGGACATCGTGCCTATGTATTTAAAGAATTCATTTATCTCTTGCACTTATTATTTCCTATCTATCGGAAATTGAATCGGTGTCAACAATTTTCCTATCGGAATATGGGGGATCGATATATTAATTCCCCTCACTATCAAGAAAGTTGAGATGAGTAAACATGTTGGCAAGTTGTATTTTGAATGAGATATTTCGTATCGGATTAAAGCGGTGATGATATTGCCCGAGGTTATTTATGTAATTATGTTAACCTTGGGGCTCGTCCGACGTGGCTATGTGGTATTTTCGGTACTTTAATATGTCTATCGCGAGGCGTTCTCGAGGGTATTCTTGTAATTCAGGCATGTTGGACCCCATATAAGGTTTCTGTAAGTGTTTTGAGATGTTTGGGGTTATTTCGGCGCCGGACGGGGCTAGGGGTATTTTCGTAATTTGCCACCCGGGAGCACATCGGCCGGGTGGAATGATGTTATGTGGCTGCATATTCACTGTTTTGAGGCAAATAACTTATATACGAGGTTTTCCGGTATTTTCTCATCGCATTTACGACTAAACTCTCGACCGGGATGGAGTCCCGAAGTTCCGTGGCGCTGTGACACTTTTTCCGGATTAATTGAATATTTTCTAAGTAAGTTGGGCTAATTTGACTAAGATTGGGTTTTTGGACCTTAAGTTCATTTATTGTGCCGAGTTTTTCTATTAATACAAGACCCTAGGCCCCAGAAAAAGGTTCAGACTCTTGGCACGCTTCCCAAAGCTCCCGTTTTCGTGAGATAAAGTCCTAGTTGTGACTTTTTGTCATAAAGTTGCGAGAACCTTACTCAAGCCCCTGACTCGCGACTTTTCGCTCAAAAAGTCGCGAGTTTTCGTCGACATGCCGCTCACTCGAGACATTTCGTTCCATCCGCGAGATTTCGCATGCAGGAGTCGCGAGTTTTCGTCCATGTAGTCGCGACTCCTGCATAGTGAAAACCAAGGTAGAGTTTCGCTGTCCCGAGGACGTAAGCCCACACATTGTGGGCCCAACCTCGTTTATATGAGAATAAACGAGGTTATATGAGTATATGCGGATGGTTCTGTGGAATATGTGTTAGTTCCCAAGGATATGTGACGTTGTCAATAGCATTTATATGATCACGATCCTAGTTTCGATCCGAGTCCAACCATTGGATCCGATGTGTGAATTTTTGAGGGATTATGGGAAATTTTATACTATTTTTCGACAACATTAATGTAAGAAATAAAGTCCGTCGTTGTTTATGGAGAACACGAGACGAGTTGATCATCACAGTATCTAGAGGATCCACCGTAGAATATGGAAGAGCTTGGACTCACATATCTTCAGCATATTCGGGAAATGAAAGATTGTGTATTTATAGTCACATGACGTTGTCGTAAATCATGTGATCGATCGAATGTATCATTGCCGAAGTTCAATCTGCAAACCTTGTTGGTATTCTATTGCAAGTGTATTTATTCAAATCCAAGTATATTTCTCGCCATGATTTAACAGAACAAAGGTGGATCCCTTATATACGCCCGCCACTCTATTACAAGCAACGACACCGGGGACTCATCAGTCCCAAGTATTTTGTCATATTTTCAATACAGTTCCGATTGGTGTCCAATGAGGATTGGTTTTTGGAGAACAATTAGCTTGATGAGTTGAGTTATACGGTGGAAGGAATGCCCGAGAGCGAGGTCGAAGAAGTTGGCTCGATTACCCAATCATAGATTATAGTGATTGCCATAAGATCTATTAATCATGACCTTAGTCAAGACGTCATAAGTTTGAGGGAGCTTACTCAATATGTACTCAGTTTGTTCGAAATCACATAGAGTGTGGAAGTACAAGATTAATGATGTGGGTTATCTATTTTTGCATTATCAATGGGATTGTGTAGTTATTCATTCGAGAAGTATTAATGATCTTTATAGAGGCCTTGTTAGAGGCCGATTAGCTTTCAGATATGGTTGTTCGTAATATCGAAGACTTTAGTAGTTTAACGCTCGAGACAACGAGATTAACGAAGCTTACGGAGACTCTAGTGGAATATTTGGCATTCAAAAGATTGTACATGTTGTATAATATCTCAATATTTATATTGAGGAGTTGAAAAGAGTTCGCCTTTCAGAAGTATTTATGGCAAAATACTAGTGTTGAATTGAGAGCATTGATGAATGAACGAGTATTTATCGTAACGGATGTAGAAAATACAAATACGCATATTAAAGAGTTGTTAAAATGATAAGACGGTTATCGAAGGATAAGCTTTTGGGAATATAACTGATATTGCCCGAGGTTATTTATGTAATTATGTTAACCTTGGGGCTGGTCCGACGTGGCTATGTGGTATTTTCGGTATTTTTATATGTCTATCGCGAGGCTTTCCCGAGGGTATTCTCGTGATTCAGGCATGTTGGACCCCATATAAGGCTTATGTAAGTGTTTTGAGATGTTTTAGGCTATTTCGGCCCCGGATGGGGCCAGGGGTATTTCGTATTTTGTCACCCGGGAGCACATCGGCCGGGTGCAATGATGTTATGTGGCTGCGTATTCACTGTTTGGAAGCAAACATCTTATATACGAGATTTTCCGGTATTTTATCATCGCATTTCTGACTAAACTCTCGACCGAGATGGAGTCCAGAAGTTCCGTGGCGCTGTGATACGTATTCCAGATTAATTGGATATTTTCTAAGTAAGTTGGGCTAATTTGACTAAGATTGGGTTTTTGGACCTTAAGTTCACTTATTGGGACGAGTTTTTCTTTAAATACAAGACCCTAGGCCCTAGAAAAAGGTTTAGACTGTTATCACGCTTGCCAAGGCAAAGTTTTAATTTCTGCACATTATAGAGTCACGACCTATTGCCTGTTTGATGTCATTCGCGACTTATTGCCTGTAGCCGCGACTTATTGCTCGTAGTCGCGATTTGTTGCACGTTTCTTCTCCTGGAGTCGCGACTTGTTGTCACTCGCGACTTGTTTCCGCTTGAGTCGTGACTTGTTGTTTCTGCCTGAGTCGCGACTTGTTGCTCTGCCTGCACCCGCGACTTATTGCTTGTAGTCGCGACTTGTTCTCATTCACGAGTTGTTGCTCTGCCTGCACCCGCGACTTATTGCACGTAATCGCGACCAATTGTCGTACTCGTGAGTTATCGCTCTGCAGCCGGAACTCGCGACTTATTGTCACCCTGATCCTGTTCGCGAGTTGTTGATCACAACTCGCGACTGCAATCCTTTTGGGTGCAACGAAGTGTTTTCGACCGTTTATCGAAACGTTTTGATCTGGATTGTTATTATCATATCGTTGTACTTGTATCCTTTGATTATTATAGTGGAAACCAAACCAAGGTAGAGCTTCGCTCTCCCGAAGACGTAAGCTCAGACATTGTGGGCCCAACCACGATATTGCTCGTGTCCTCACAACAATTAAATTTCGAGTAATTAAAAATTGACTGATCATAAACAAACATTCTAAAACATTCTTAGACGAGATCAGTTTGGCGCCGTCCGTGGGGACCCGAGACTTAATCCCATTGAGAGCTGTTGTGATGAGCTTGGAGCTTGTTATGTATTGTGAGGATACAAGATTTCTAACATGAGAGTGATATAGATGAAGAAAGTGTATCGGATTTAAACCGTTATGTAGTAGATGACGAAAGGAATGATATTTTACCGAGGACTCAATCAGTGCCAAAGGAAGAGTCCTCAGTAGTGGGAATCTAACCAACCTCCAGAGCGGGATTTCATCCGGAGGGATCTATTTATGAGTGCATTGAAAGATTATCATATTGCATGAATATGTGCCGAAGACATGCCAAAGAAAAGCAAGAGTTCAAAAAAAATAAAATAAAAATTCCGGTTTTTGGCACTACCAAAATATCACGAGAGGCTCCATTTTATGTATACAATCAAACGGTGATATGATAGTGTGATATTTTTTCCGGGTTGGATTTCGGTGGCATTCACTATTTCAATTCGATCTATTAATCGAAAATGATCCATATTTCGAGTGATCGAAAGGATCATATTCTATAGCAGGGATATGTAAGAGGTCAATATGGACCTCGGTTGCAAAGAAGATGGGTATATGGTGAGCATAACCGAGCTATTTTATGTTCACGGTATTGAATTTGCAAATCCATGTCACTATTCAATGACATGACCATGTTCTTTTGCCGGTTCTTTGGAAGACTCTATTCTCCGATAATTCGATTGGTTTCCGACCTTTTCGACCATTTCATATTGGGATTCAAGTATACGTTATATTCGGCATGCCATAACGACCCTTGGGAGAGGTCGTATGTTTTTCTAACCTGTTTTGTGGCGATTGTGAGTATTGCATGGAGTGGCGTTGATTGGCCCTTGTTGGAAATGTGAACCTCACATGAAAAATGAGTGGATGCATAGTTGCATTGGGGGAATTTGGCTACGTGTTGTTTAATTATATATGTGTACACAGAATGGTAGGTAAGAATGATAGCCGTTAAAAGTTGGAGGTGCCAGGTCAACGCGAGTTACTCATTACAAGGAAAGATAAAAGCATTGTCGTGTGGAAGTGTTCAATGCTATGCGAGGGCATTCATGGTTTCCAAAGGAATGATAAGTTGAATATGTGATTGTGTCATCTTACTACATCATCATTGTCTCACCGATCAATAGTGATACTATGACCTTACGTCCGATCCAAGTTCATCCATTGGATCCGATTTGTGAATTTTTTAAGGATTATGACAAGTTTTATACTACATTTCGACATCGATAATGTAAGAAGTAAGGTTCGTAGTAAAATAAGAGGTTAGGGAGGACACGAGAAGAGTTGATTGTTGCAAAATCTGGAGGATCCACCGTAGAATATGGAAGAACTTGGCCTAACGAGTACACCGTATGCTCAGTAAATGAAAGAACATATACTTATGAGTCACTTGACAATGTTGCAATTCATGTGATCGATCGAATGTATCGCTGTCGAAGTTCAACACGCAAATCTTGTTGGTATTCAATTGCAAATGTATTTATTCAGTTCTAGTATATGTCTCGCCATGGTTTAACACAAGAGAGAAGGATCCCTTATTATTATAAGAACCGACATCGGGGACACATAAGTTCCAAATATTTTGTCCTTTTTTCATCACAGTTTTGGACATGCTAATGTGGGTGTCGAAAATCGGTGTCCGATGTTAATTGGTTTTGAAGCACGATTAGTTTGATGAGCTGGGTAGTATGGTGGAAGGAATGCCAGAGACCGAGGTCGAGGGAGTTGACTTTAATATTCAACCCGAGAACACGCAGCCACTCTCCCTAATAACTGTTTAACATGACTTGAAGAAAGACGCCATGAGTATTGAGTAGCTTACTCAATATGTACTCAGTTTGTTCGGGATTCTAGATCAGTGTCAAAGAGATAATTAATGATGTGGGTTTTTTGAGTAATGAGCCGGGTTTTCTGGTTATCCATTCATGAAGAATCTATACAGCAATCGTGCATGTTCCATACGTTATATTAGTTACTTTGGTGGTTTTAGGTTCAAGGTTAAGAGGCCAAGGGAGTTCATGGCAACTTGGTGAGTTATTTGGCGTTCAAGAGATTGTACATATACAAGAATAAGGAATTTAATATCTTAATATTCAAATTGAGGAGTTGAAGAGCACGTCGAGAAATAATTATTGCACATCAAGAAGTTATTATGACAAAGACAAAACTAGTATGGAAGATAAGACGTTCGCGAATAAATATATTTATCGTGACAGAAAGAGAAGCTTCAAGTATGGATAGTGATCTAGTCTAAAAATATTTTGGGTATTTATATTTAGATCAGTCAATTTTTTTATTTATTCGGAATTCAAATTATGTGGGGACACGAGCGGTATACGAGGTTGGGCCCACAATGTGTGAGCTTACGTCCTCCGGGAGCAAAGCTCTACCTTGGTTTTCACTATGATAATCAAAGAATACAATTACAATGATGTGATATCAATAATCAAGATGGAAGCGGATCGGAAAACGATCAGGACTGCCGAAAACACTCCGTTACGGCGAAACTGCCAAAAGCTCTATTACGGTGAAACTGCCAAAAGCTCCGTTACCGTGAAACTACCAAAGCACTGTTACCGTGAAACTGCCAAAGCTCCGTTACCGTGAAATTGCCAAAGCTCTGTTACCGTGAAACTGCCAAAGCTCCGTTACCGTGAAACTGCCCAAAACTCGCGAATAGTGATCTGATGGGGCTAGTCGCGAGTTTTGGTACGAAATCTCGCGAATAGTGATCTGCAGGGGCAAATTGCGAGTTTTGGTACGAATTCTCGCGAATAGTGATACAAAAGGAGGTGGTCGCCAGACTTGGAGCGAAATCTCGCAAATAGTAGCACAAAGAGGGTGGTCGCGAGATTTGGTACGAAATCTCGCGGATTGAAGCTGAAAACGAAGTCTCGCGAGCTCGGGCGAAAGTCTTGCCTTGAGAGATGCAAAAAGAGTCAGACCTCTTTTCAGTGCCCTGGCTCATATTTATAGAGAAATCAAGCCCAACTAACAAGTTTCAGGCCGAGGAGCCCAATTCCATTTGATTCAGCCCAAAGTAAACATATAATATTAAAATAAACTTGAATAAATGTCATACCGTAACAGAACTCCAGAAATGCACTTCGATCGATAATTAGCCAAAAATAACAACGAGATAATCCCGGAAGACCCCGTAAAATAATTCCCCGCTTCCAGTTACCGAACGCTCAACCAAAAACGCCGCCACAACTTACCGGCACGTTCCTCGGGTGCCAAATTACGAAAATACCCTTGACCCCGTCCGGGTTCGAAAATGTCCAAAACTGCTAGAAACGTTGATCGAAAGCTCATACGAAGGCCGGGAATGTCCAAATTACAAAAATACACTCGAAACTATGAAGTGACGTAAATACACGAGAACATCAAGAATACCACCTAACCACGTCAGACGAGCTCCCGGGATGTCATAATACCGAAAATACTCCCGGGTAATATCAATTGTCCCGTGGTTTTCAGATTCAGATTCTGAGTCGTAAACCATATCACATTAGCTCGTCCCGAAAGTCGATTATCCTTCAGGAGCCGACTTGAAGAAATATTTAGTACAGTTGCATTCCCCTCGTCAATACGATCGTTTTGACAATAAGAAAGTCAGATTCTGAGGTCGAGCTAAAATCTCGGGATTTTCGGGCTCGGGGTATCCCCCTATAAATACAAGATCTACCCCCTGGTACAGTACGCAACACTGCATTCTCGTTACATTTCGAACGAAATCTCGAGACTACTTCCATCGCACAGTAACCTTCGCGACTTTTGGAACGAAATCCCGCGACTGCATAGACTGCATAACCTTCGCGAAATCCTTCGCGAGATTTGGCACGAAATCTCGCGACGGAACAGTGAAGACAGACTCAAACTTGAAAACGAAATCTCGCGACGGAACAGTGAAAACAGACTTTAACTTGAAACGAAATCTCGCGACGGAACAGTGAAAACAGACTTTAACTTGAAATGAAATCTCGCGACTTCATACTCTGCACAGTGACTCTCGCGACTTTTGGTACGAAAACTCGCGAGACACTTATAAAAATCTGAAAAAATTTCTAAAAATTCCAAAAGCCTTCATTTTGAGAACTTCACACCATGTCCTCCGACTCCGCTCATTCCTCGAACTCCGATGCCTCGTCTTCTCATTCCTCGGACTCCTCATCCAACTCGAGGAGTTCCAATTCGAGTCTTTCAGCTTTCCGTTCTCCAATTACGAACCCTTATCCACACTTTTACGATTGAATCACACATCTCGAGAATACAATCGGTCCTCAGAGTTCTGCTGTCAATGCCCTAAAATCTTTTGACCGGGCCTTTACCATGCATCCTCGAAAATGGAAATCTCTGGTGGAAAATTACCATCTCCCTTCCGATTGTGTTCTCTATCAGCCGGGTCCCTCTGATCGGATCCTACGTACGCCGGTTGGTACCCACACTGTCTGTCTTGAGTATCTAGAGTGTGGTCTCCGCTTTCCGCTTAATCCGTTCATTTCAACTCTCCTAACTCACTTAAATATCCACCTCTTTCAGTTGAATCCAAACTCGATATCCTTGGTGGTTGCCTTTATCATTTTTACGGAGACCAATGGGATTTTGATGACCGTCGACACCTTCTTCCAAATATTTCAAATTAGTTCCACTATCCATTATGGGGCTTAGGGTTGTATCTTTTTCCGTCTAAGGCATAAGAAGAGCCCTTTTCCATTTTCAAACCCCCAAACCAACCACGACTGGAAGAGGCACTTCTTTTTTGTCACTTGCCTAGGCTCCACTAGGTTGTCTGCACTTAGCCTTCCTTGGCGGTTCCCAACTGAGGGGGAACCTTTCCTTCCGGATTCTTATTATCCTATCCCGCGATCCGTTACTCCAAAAGCTTTAGAGAAGATATTTATCGCGTGCGCCAGATCGGATGGCACCGATTGGACCCCGAACACGCTTTTCTATGCTCCGATCTTGGTCGACTCCAACATCCTTCCGGCCCCTACCCATTTCAGTAGGGAAATTTTAGTCATCTGGACCACGCCTTAATTCTTAATCATCTCAACAACTCTTCCTCGATCAGAAAACCTTTCCAAAACCATCGCATATATATATGTATACCTATAGTCGTTCAACAGTATTTCTCACGTTACTTGCTTATTTTGTAGATAAAATAATGGCTCCCCCTGAAGGTCATTCGAGATTAGGTGACAAACTGAGATCACTCCGTACTCTTGTTACGGAAAAGGATGAGCTGATCTTCGAGATGGCGCTCGGATCTCGGAACCGCACTGCCGCGGACGAGTTGGCGCAAAGCTTGCAAGAAACTGTGCCGCAAGCAGAAGAGGCCCGCCCGGTTACTCCAACGCCACCTGCTCCGGTAATTGAGAATCCCAAGCCCGCAGGAAATGAGCCGGCTACAGAGCCCCCCGAGAGTCCTGAAGATTTAATTCCTGTGTCTCGGCAGTTAGAGCTTACTGCTAGAGAGTTTCCCCATGACGAAGGGATGTACAACTTCGCCGAGACACTAGTGGATGTTGTCGGAGATGACGAGGAGGTTGAAATAAGCGGGGGTCAACCGATAGACCCGCTGGCGGAGGAGATTGTCCGGGAGACCCGTCGGAAGGAAAGAATAAATCAAGAAGCTCCTTCGGATAGAGGGAAAAGACCGGTGGAGGGCCCCACCGTTTTGGACATTGCGGAATCCGTTAGGAAGAGTGGGTTAACCGCCGAGTTCTTCGATGCCTTCTGAATAAGGGATATACCGAAACATATAGTGAAGGAATGGCTCGAGATGGGACGTCAGGCAGGCCTGGTACTAATAAAAGATAGAGTCACCTTTCGTATTCCGAGGGGCGAGAGTGTTTCCAATAGACCGGCCTTGACGTATTTTGAAAGAAACCCGTCACTACCGCCGCGTGGACGAGATGACCACACGGTATTCACCGACTTCGGTCGGTTGATGAGCCAGTTTGTGACCGCGCGTTGCATGATGGGAGAGGTTTGTAATCAGATCGGCCATTGTTACTTACTCTTTGTTTCATCCGTATCTTATATGTTTTTTCGTGGTTTTTGCTTTTCTTTCAGATGGAGCGGACGATTGTGGAGATGAGCACCGCAGCCGCAATAGGGGAGTACTGTATGCTCAGGCATTCGGAGCTTGACAGTCCGGATATAATAGGAGAGCAGACGAAGAAAGCCGCTGAAAAGTTGATACAGAATCACCGGGAAAAGCATGCCCAAGAGATGGCGGCGCTCCAGGAAGAACATAACAAGGCGATCGAAGCCCTAATTCGGGTTCATCGCAGTGAATTAACGGAGTGTGCGGCGTTTCACATTGGGAAAAGGCATGCTATTGAGCAATCCATCGACACCCTCAAAACGAACGAAAAATACGCTTAAGACAAGCTGAAGGAGGTTAGGGCTGAGACCGAAGACAAGTTGAAAAAGGCCAAAGATGCCAATGCTGCTGATAAGAAGGCTCTCGGGAAGGCCTTGGAGGAGAATAAAGAATTAAAATCAAAGAATGAGTCCCTCCAATCCACCGTGGACCGTCTTCGGGCTCGAGCCGCTAGGTTGCCATCCCAGGTCAACGACTACTTCCGGAAACTAATTTGGGAGTATACAGTGCACTCCCCGACTTTCCGAAACCTGGCGGCCCTAGCTAATGCGACCTCGTTTGCTCTGTATTTCTTTAGAGGGAGTGTCCAGACTCAGAGAATCTTGGGCATATCCCTGACCCCCGAAGAGAGAGGAAGACTTGATCCTAGACTGTCGGGAAGTTCGAGCCTGTGACTGCGGAGGATAAATTAGATTGCTCGGGGGATCCCTTCGGGGCGCTCCAATTCCATTTCGAGGAGGACTTGCACCAACAGCTATATTCGGAGGAGATCAAAATACCCGAGGAGGGTCCATCGGTGGACGCATTTCGAAGGTTGGCCGCATTATTCTCGGAACCGGTGGGTCCCCTCATGGGAGATCTTCTTAAAGACGAGGAGGTGATGGGTCAACGTGACCCTCCATTATACGTTCCTGCTAGTGTGACTGGAGCTCGGGAGCGCCATTATTCCCCAGAAGTTGACCGTTGTGGGAACTAAAGAAAAAGAGACTGATCCTCCCTCTTCGACTATTAAGCTGGTAAGAAAGCGCCCTAGCGAACCCGGTGAAGGTTCGGGCTCCAAGAAGAAGAAGAAATAAACTTCCACATGTGTTTTCTTCATTTTTGTGCTCTCCATTTCTTGTATCCCCTATGTGTATATAAAATTTGATATTGAATTTCTCTCAATTTCTCACTGTAATTCAATAATCACATAATTCTGAATAATCCGTCTTCTCTTATTTTCAACTTAATTTATCGCAACATTCTTCTAGGAATATATAGCTCCGAATAATTCAAATCAAGAAATATATTTCCGAGATAATAAGAATCTGCCTGAATCTCAAGTAGGAAGGCTCAATAATAACGCATATAATAAGAATAGTAATGCGTAAGAGTCCCCAGTGTAGCGAGGCTTGAATAAGTCTGCGATATCTCCAAGCGAACGCCTATTTAAAATGGGTGGATACCTAAAATGAGTTCACCGCTCTACCTTTACCAATATATCTTCGCCACCGGTATATACTTACACCCGGGGTCATCATACACTCGCCACCGGTATATACATGCACTCGAGGTCATCACACACTCGCCGCCGGCATATACTTGCACCCGGGGCAATCACACACTCGCCACCGGTATATACTTGCACCCGGGGTGATCTTATCTAAAAATGTTTTGGATATTTATTTTTAGATCAGTCAATTTATGATTAATTCGTAAATTATATTATTGTGGGGACACGAGCGATATACGAGGTTGGGCCCACAATGTGTGGGCTTACGTCCTCGGGAGAGCGAAGCTCTACCTTGGTTTTCACTATGATAATCAAGTAATACAATTACAATGAGATGATAACGGTAATACGGGTGAAAACGGATCGAAAGACGATCAAATAGACTCAAAAAGGCCAAATATAACGAAATGTCGCGAGACAGGGCTGTGGCAAGCCTGGTCGCGACGTTTAGGTCGAAATATCGCGAAAGGGGCTAGTCGCGACGTTTGGTGCGAGATATCGCGACTAGGGATAAAGCTTGGCTTCTCGCGACGTTTGGTGCGAAATGTCGCGAGAAGGGGTTGGTCGCGAGATTTGGTACGAAATCTCGCGAGAAAGGGCTGCAGTGCGAAATCTCGCGATTTCGAGTGAAAGCCTTGCCTTGGGAGATGTGAAAAGGATCCAACCCTTTCTTCATGCCTTGGGACCTCTATTTATAGGGAAATGGAGCCCATAATACAAGCTTTGGCCCAAGAGTCCAATTTCATTAGGTTAAGCCCAAAGCACCCCAAATAATCTCCAATTAAATTAGAATAAATACCGCTCCGCAAGATAACGTCGGAAATGCATTTCGATCCAGAATTAGACGGGAATGTAGATGAGAAAATACCGGAAGACCCCGTAATATAATCCACTGCTTCCAGATAGCGAATACATAACCATATACTTCATTGCACCCGGTCGGTGCGCTCCCGGGTGGCAAATGATGAAAATACCCCTGGCCCCGTCCGGGGCCGAAATAACACAGAATATCCCAAAATACTTACAGAGACTTAATACGGGGTCTGACGAGCTAGAATACCGAGAATACCACTTGAGAATACCACCCGATCGAAATATGAAAATACCGAAAATACCAATAACCACGTCGGATGAGCCTCCCGGATAAGGATAAATATCAGAGAATACTTCCGGGTAATATCACGGGGCTATCACACTCTCGCCACCGGTATATATTTGCACCCGGGGCCGTCACACACTCACCGCCGGTATATTCTTGCGCCCGGGGCTATCACACTCTCGCCACATATATATACTTGCGCCCGAGGCTATCACACTCTCGCCACATGTATATACTTGCACCCGCGGCCATCACACTCTAGCCGTCGGTATATACTTGCACCCGGGGCCATCACACTCTCGACCCGTTCGTAAAACGGTGTAATTCGACCCGTCCATAAGACGGTGCCATCGTACTCTCGACACATTCATAAAAAGGTGTCATTCGGCCAGTCCATAAGACGGTGCCATCGCACTCTCGACCCGTTCATAAAATGTTGTCATTCGGCCCGTCCAAAAGACGGTGCCATACGGAAATGGACCAGCCTCCGGCGAAGGCGCGACCCTCGTTGGCGTGTCATGGAGGAGTCAGGTATATTCTTGCACCCTGATTTGCCACGGAAATATACATCACAACAAACATGCCTCTTAACATATTCCAACAGTCATTATGTATAGACGGTTCTGCCGCGGACAGGAAGACTCATCACGTTCAAAATATTTTGACACAGTATTTAATTTGACGAGTTTGAAAATGATCGACTATAAGACAGGTGGTACATTGCGTTTCTAATCTAACTTATTTAATTTATTCCATCCTCCTTCGTACTAAAACGCAATGGACCTACTCCTACCTTACCAGTCCCCTAGTCGATTGAATTCATGTCGTCAAAAAAGATACTTAAAAAATTAGAATGTGACCACAAAAAAGAGGGGAAATTTTTATTTTCAAAAAGATCGATGAGTCACGTCAATACATAATACTTGTGCAAATTGGAAATATGCCAAGTCCGTGGCAGCTTCTCCCCGCTCATATTTGCGATTTTGTACGTTCCTTCCTT